>LR738715.1:616583159-616623333 GCA_902687465.1 Secale cereale | reverse complement strand
GACATTCCGAGACTCCTCGTCATGTCCGTGATCTCATCCGGGACTCCGAACTACCTTCAGTACATCAAAACTCATAAACTCATAATACCGATCGTCATCAAACGTTAAGCGTGCGGACCCTACGGGTTCGAGAACTATGTAGACATGACCGAGACTCATCTCCGGTCAATAACCAATAGCGGAACCTGGATGTTCATATTGGCTCCTACATATTCTACGAAGATCTTTTATCGGTCAAAACCGCATAACAACATACGTTGTTCCTTTTGTCATCGGTATGTTACTTGCTCGAGATTCGATCGTCGGTATCTCCATACCTAGTTCAATCTCGTTACCGGCAAGTCTCTTTACTCGTTCCGTAACACATCATCTCGTGACTAACTCATTAGTCTTTTGCTTGCAAGGCTTATTGTGATGTGTGTTACCGAGAGGGCCCAGAGATACCTCTCCGACACTTGGAGTGACAAATCCTAATCTTGATCTATGCCAACACCATGAATACTTTCGGAGACACCTGTAGAGCATCTTTATGATCACCCAGTTACGTTGTGACGTTTGATAGCACACAAGGTGTTCCTACGGTATTCGGGAGTTGCATAATCTCATAGTCATAGGAACATGTATAAGTCATGAAGAAAGCAATAGAAGTAAAACTAAACGATCATAGTGCTATGCTAACGGATGGGTCTAGTCCATCACATCATTCTCCTAATGATGTGATCCCGTTGATCAAATGACAACTCATGTCTATGGCTAGGAAACATAACCATCTTTGATCAATGAGCTAGTCTAGTAGAGGCATACTAGGGACATACTATTTTGTCTATGTATTCACACATGTACTAAGTTTCCGGTTAATACAATTCTAGCATGAATAATAAACATTTATCATGATATAAGGAAATATAAATAACAACTTTATTATTGTCTCTAGGGCATATTTCCTTCAGGTTTATGATCAAGATTATCTATGAACAATATTTGATTCTTTTCTGAAATCTCTTATGTATGATTATAATATCCTTGCAAGTCTCTTCGAATTATTGGTTTGGTCTGGCCTACTAGATCTATAGGTCTTGCAATGGGAGAAGTGCTTGGCTTTGAGTTCGATCTTGAGGTGTCCTTTCCCAGAGACAGCAGGGGCAGCAAGGTACGTATTGTATTGTTGTCATCGAGAATAAAAAGATGGGGTTTATATCATATTGCTTGAGTTTATCCCTCTACATCATGTCATCTTGCTTAAAGAATTACTCTGTTCTTATGAACTTAATACTCTAGATGCATGCTGGATAGCGGTCGATGTGTGGAGTAATAGTAGTAGATGCAGAATCGTTTTGGTCTACTTGTCACAGACGTGATGCCTATATATAATGATCATGCCTAGATATTCTCATAACTATGCGCTTTTCTATCAATTGCTCGACAATAATTTGTTCACCCACCGTAGAATTCTGCTATCATGAGAGAAGCCACTAGTGAAACCTATGGCCCCCGGGTATATCTTTATCATATTACTTTACTTCAATTTCTGCTGTCGTTGCTTATTTGCTTTATTTACTTTCTGTTCTTATATCAAAAATACCCAAAATATTATACTATCCTATCTATCAGATCTCACTTTCGTAAGTGACCGTAAAGGGATTGACAACCCCTTATCGTGTTGGCTGCAAAGTTCTTATATGTTTGTGCAGGTGCGAGGGACTCACGCGTGGTTTCCTACTTGATTGATACCTTGGTTCTCAAAAACTGAGGGAAATACTTACGATAATGTGTTGCATCACCGTTTCCTCTTCGAGGGAATACAACGCAAGTTCGAGAAGTAGCAGACCTATCGCCCTTCCCAGCTTTCTCGACGGCAACGGCTTCCCGGCAAGCAGTGTGATACGTCTCCAATGTATCTATAATTTTTTTATTGTTCCATGCTGTTATATTATCATTCTTGGATGTATTACAATCATTTTATAGTCATTTTATATAATTTTTTGGTACTAACCTATTGACATAGTGTGAAGTGTCAGTTGTTGTTTTCTGCATCTTTTTTACATTGCAGGAAATCAATAACAAATGGAGCCCAAACACCACGAAACTTTTTGGAGAATTTTTATGGGCCAGAAGACACCTGATGGGCCAGAGCTGCACCTAGGGGTTGCCCTGATACGTCTCCAATGTATCTATAATTTTTGATTGTTCCATGCTATTATTTATGATGTTTTGGATGTTTAATGGGCTTTGTTATACACTTTTATATTATTTTTGGGACTAACCTACTAACCCAAAGGCCCAGTCCAGATTGCTGTTTTTTGCCTGTTTCAGGGTTTTACAGAAAAGGAATATCAAACAGAGTCCAAACGGAATGAAACCTTCGGGAGAGATATTTTTGGAGAAAATCACGCACGAGAGACTTGAGAACCACGGAGTAGGGCACACGTGGCGCCCCCCTATAGGGCGCGTCCCCTGCCTCGTCGGCCCCATGCTTGGCCCCCAGTGCCCTCCTTCCTTCTATATATACCTACGTACCCTGAAACCATCAGAAGAGGAGAGAAAACCCTAGTTCCACCGCCGTAACCTTCTGTTCCCGTGATATCCCATCTTTGGGCCTGTTCCGGAGCTCCGCTGGAGGGGGAATCTACCATTGAGTGATTCGACATCATCATCATCGCCTCACCATGAGTTGTGAGTAGTTTACCATAGACCTTCGGGTCCATAGCTAGTATCTAGATGGTTTTGTTTCTCTCTTTGGATCTCAATACAAAGTTCTCCTCGGTCTTCGAGGAGATCTATTCGATGTTATCTCTTTTTGCGGTGTGTTTGTCGAGATCTGATGAATTGTGGGTTTATGATCAAGATTATCTATGAGAAATATTTGGTTCTTTTTTGAACTCTTTATGTATGATTATAATATCCTTGCAAGTCTCTTTGAATTATTGGTTTGGTTTGGCCTACTAGATCTATAGCTCTTGCAATGGGAGAAGTGCTTGGCTTTGGGTTCAATCTTGTGGTGTCCTTTCCCACTGACAGTAGGGGCAGCAAGGCACGTATTGTATTGTTGCCATTGAGGATAAAAAGATGGATTTTATATCACTAAGTTTGAGTATATCCCTCTACAGCATGTCATCTTGCTTAAGGCGTTACTCTGTTGTTATGAACTCAATACACTAGATGCATGCTGGATAGCGGTCGATCTGTGGAGTAATAGTAGTAGATGCAGAATCGTTTCGGTCTACTTGTCTCGGACGTGATGCCTATATATAATGATCATGCCTAGATAGTCTCATAATTATTCTCTTTTCTATCAATTGCTCGACTGTAATTTGTTTACCCGCAGTAGAATATCATTATCATGAGAGAAGCCACTAGAGAACACTATGGCCCCCGGGTCTATTCTCAACATATCAATCTACAACCTACTTTACTTTTCCGCTTTTACTTTCTGTAATAATAATAAAAAATACCAAAAATATCAAACTATCATCTCTATCAGATCTCACTTTCGTAAGTGACCGTAAAGGGATTGACAACCCCTTATCGCCTTGGCTGCGAAGTTCTTATTTGTTTGTACAGGTGCGAGGGACTCGCGCGTGGTCTCCTACTAGATTGATACCTTGGTTCTCAAATACTTAGGGAAATACTTACGCTACTGTGTTGCATCACCCTTTCCTCTTCGAGGGAATACAACGCAAGCTCGATAAGTAGCATGCCCCGAGGGGGCCATAACCCACCAGGGCACGCCAGGCCCCCCTGGCACGCCCAAGTGGGTTGTGCCCACCTCGGTGGCCTCCCGCACCGCCTCTTTGATCTATAAATACTCAGATATTTCAGAAACCCTAGAGGAGTCGACGAAATTCTATTCCAGCCGCCGCAAAGTCCAGAACCACCAGATTCAATCTAGACACCATCATGGAGGGGTTCACCACCTCCATTGGTGCCTCTCCGATGATGTGCGAGTAGTTCCTTGTAGACCTATGGGTTGGTAGTCAGTAGCTAGATGGCTTCCTCTCTCTCTCTCTCTCTCTTTTGATTATCAATACAATGGTCTCTTGGAGATCCATCAGATGTAACTCTTTTTGCGGTGTGTTTGTTGAGATCCGATGAACTTTGAGTTTATGATCAGATCTATCTTTTTATATCCATGAAAGTTATTTGGGTCTTCTTTAATCTCTTATATGCATGATTGCTTATAGCCTCGTATTTCTTATCTGATATTTGGGTTTTGTTTGGCCAACTTGATCTATTTATATTGCAATGGGAAGAGGTGCTTTGTAGGGGGTTCGATCTTATGGTGCTGGATCCCAGTGACAGAAGGGGAACCGACACGTATGTATCGTTGCTACTAAGGATAAAACGATGGGGTCTACTTCTACATAAATAGATCTTGTCTAGATCATGTCATCGTTCTTATTGCATTACTCAGTTTCTCCTTGAACTTAATACACTAGATGCATGCTGGAGAGCGGTCGATGTGTGGAGTAATAGTAGTAGATGCAGGCAGGAGTCGGTCTACTAATCTTGGACGTGATGCCTATATAATGATCATTGCCTGGGTATCATCATAATTATTTGAAGTTCTATCAATTGCCCAACAATAATAGTTTTCCCACCGTTTGCTATTTTCTCGTGAGAAGCCACTAGTGAAACCTACGGCCCCCGACTCTCTTTCTCATATTATTTGCCTTTGCGACCTATTTTCCTTTGCTTTTATTTTCAGATCTACTAAACCAAAAACCCAAAAATACCTTTCTGCAATTTATCTTATTTATCGTTTGATCTATCAATATTTACAACTCTATCACGTGTGTTACCCGAAAGGGATTGACAATCCCTTTTACACGTCGGGTTGTGAGTATTTGTTATTTGTGTGCATGTATTGTTTACGTTGTGTTGCTTGGTTCTCCTACTGGTTCGATAACATTGGTTTCGTCATTGAGGGAAATACCTACCGCTGCTATACTTCATCATCCCTTCCTCTTTGGGTAAAAAACCAACGTAGTCCTAGCAGTCATCAAAAGAAAATTTCTTGCGTCGTTGCCGGGGAGCACCTTCAACATATACCAGGTTCCTAATCACAAATCTCATCTCCTCGCAATTTACATTATTTTCCATTAGCCTCGCGTTTTCATCTCCCCCACTTCACAAAAATTTGCCGCTTTATTCGCCCTCTTTTTCGTTTGTCGTTTTCTCGTCAGATCTGTTTTCGTTTGCCCTTATGTCTTACTTCGTTACTTTTCTTGGTTGTTTGGTATAATTGGGTATTTTACTGGAAAACGTATGGAAAGCATTTATGGATCCTCATCCACTTTCCAATCTTTTTAAAAGATCCAATTATGTTGATCCAATTGCTAGTGAATTGAGCGCACTAGATTATCTTTATGAGGTTTTGCTTGAGATTCATGAATCTGATAATTGTGATCAAGTGATGTCACACCCTGCATTTTGTAACATGGCTATTGCATTAGTAAAGCATGAAAATTTGGACCAACAATGACTTTTTGCACCATTTGGCTTTTTATTTGGAGTTAGTTTTCTCTCTGTTATTTCAAGTGCTCTCTAAGGATAACATAGCTTCACCTTCTATACTTCATATCCTTGCTCCAAACTTCTTCCAACAATAATTTGGCCAAATAGTATCTTCCAAAATTAGTTTTCCAAAAACCCATAAATTAAGATTTGCACTGCAAGTACTTGATATGGGGTGTGAAAAATCTTTCAAAAGGTTTATTTGAAACCTATTAGGTACAGGACTCCCAAGAACCACAAAAGTATACATTTAAAAGTTATTTTCATATTTTATTTAAAAGCTTTTTCTTTAGGCTAGAAATGGTCTTTAATAGGTTAAAATTATTTAAATGTTTCAAAAATATTTGAGAAAATTCAGGGAGACTCATAAGACATATATTTTCCATATATAAGAGTTTCAACACATGGTCATGTTTAAAATATCGGACAAATCCCTCAAAAACCCTTTCTGGATATTTGAAGCTTTTGAAATATTTACAAAGGAAATATTCTCTGAAAATTCCAGGAAAATTATAGCAAGTCACATACTCATGATATGATGACCTTGCAAAGTTTCAGCTCAATCCAAATTGTTTTGGTTCACAAAAGTGCCCTAAAACCATTTATGTTCAGATTAAAATTTGAACAACTTTACATTACCAACTTGTTCCAAATGCCCCCAAACTTTGTGGACATGTTAACAACCCCAAATGATGACACTAGACCAAGTGGTGCATCAAGGGGAATGGATTTGCATGACTAGATCTTGATAAATGCATTTCTGTTGATTTCTAGGGTTTACAAAAGTTGCATTGGCAACTTTGCCCAAATGAACTCAAATTTGGTGGAAGTGCCTAATTATATGTGCCATTTCATCTTGTGGAGTCTCATGCCAAATGAGAACCATTTGCTTGCCCAAACAAACTACAAACACCTTCTAGCAAATTACCAAAACAACAACTTTGGAATCTTCCACTAATCCAAATAGGCTCAAGTTTTTACCACGGCACCACCAAGACCTCTTCTACCTCCAGCAACAACAGAGGCACCTCAGCTCAATGATTGAGGGGTGAAACCACCTCTTTTACCTCTCTAGATAGCCCCTTGCACTCTTCTCTCTCAACCCCTCTCATTCTAGAAGCCCTCCAGAGCATCCGATGCCATTTCCCTATTGTTTACTACCTTCCCTAGCTACCACACCAGAGGGCACGCCCACATGGCATAAACAATGCCGGTGCCGACCATACGCGCGATCTGGAGCACGCTACAGTGCGCTCTGGCACTGTAGCCGCTCCTGGCCAAGCGCCTCCGGCCACGTCGGCCCTCCCCCTTGCGCCAGCCGAGGCGCCTCGACGTCCACGACACGCCACAGCTGGGTCCCCCTCCTCCTTCTCTCCTACGACCTCCCTCGCATGCGCGCCGGCCGCCCACAAGCTCCAATCCTCGGACTCACACGCGCGAGCTCTCTAGAGCCTCCCCGCTCCTTCTCTTCCCTCCTTTGGATGTGGACCTCGTCCATAAACGGCCTGGGCTCTCTCCCGAGCGCTCTCTCGGCCTCTGGCCACGCCCGTGACCTCGCCGGCGAGCAAGTCCACGGTGCACCGACACCCGGCTATATAAGCCAGCCCCGAGCCGCTCCAGTGGCACCAGCCTCCCCCTCACACCTCCTAGAGCATGTCTGCACCACTCAAACACACTCAAGGGGCTTCTGTGCTCAGGATCGACCGGAGCCCCGCCGCCTCGGGTCGCTGTCGATCCAGAGGTACACGCATCCTCCACCCCCACTCTCACTCGATCTGGAACCACACGGACCCACTGATCGATTCCCCTCACTTTTCCGCATCAATCGCAGGCCGGAGAGACCTTTTCTATACTATTCAAATTCAAATTCAAATTTGAACAATGAAACCTTTGTTTAAAATCCCTTCATCCTATTCTGTCACTCCAAATCCAAAACTAAGAATTTTCCCCTTCTTAGTTTTTCTCATAGTATTTTATAAAAATGAGTTGACATTTTTCTGAACACATTGACATTGTTGTTTTTATTATTGCCTTATTTTTCCGTTGTTCTTTTGCGACGAATAGATCACGTGTTTAAAGAAGTAGTCAGAGAAGAAGAAGGAGAAGGGCTTGAAGACTTTGAAGACCAAGCCAACCAAGGCAAGCAACCCTTTGACCATGTCTAAGAGACCCCTTTTTACGCATCTCATATAGAACTTATTATCAATGCACAGGAATCATGTTGAGGTGATGACCACTTGTATGGGTTACCTTTGTTACTTTCCTTCTGAAACTTACATCAAGCATGACCCTACCTTCCTCTGAGGGTTATGCGGGTGGGAGTAGATAGGATGCTATATTAGTAGCTATGAAAATAGGACAGGCATATGCATGGTGATGGAGGCAGAGTACTTTTAAATGACTTTTTGAAAACCCCATCGGGTGCCACTTATGCCCGAGTGAGATGAGGAGTTGGGTAACCACTTGATGATGAAGTGGTGTACCGAGGCAAGTGTGTGTGTGTTGTTTTCAAAACAGATTGGTTTAAGTTGTGACCGTTATTCCAACCTTACATGCGCAACCACTCTACCCTTATATGGGAAAGGGCATTATTGATTACCTAGGCCGATGCTAGCATGGTGCCCGCATTACTAGTGACGGGGGTGACACGAGGTCACTCTCGGGACGGGTCGTGCTTGGATAGGCAGCCATGACTGTTTTCATAGGGCACCGGACACACAGTTGGTACCCCGTGCGAGTGGTATGTGATGAATATGGGAGCGAGGCTCCAAAAATTTTAAGTTGTGAAATGATGGGCACGGGGGTTGCTACCAATCGAGCGGACTCTATATTAGTGTCGCCTAGGGAAAGATATTTATCGGGTACTTACCCCGGGTACTTGAGGTACCGCGGGTCGTGGATGACACGGAAGTTCCCCGGATCTTGTGGGTAAAGTGTGCAACCTCTGCAGATTGTAAAACTATTCGAATAGCCGTGTCCATGGTCAAGGACAGTTTGGTAACAGCTCTTAGGCTACGTCCAATGTTTGCGAAACCTCGTGTGTGTGCGTGTGGGTAGAACCAACCGAGTCAAGTCCAAAGACTCGACATGTTGACTGAGATGGAAAAGATCAAACTTGGCTATGTTGATATATGTAACCTATTCTATTATGTTGCATGCTTCACTAGCAGGTAGTTCATGAAATTGCACTCAAAAATTTGCTTTCTGCAAACATACCCTATTTAGTGTTGTATCATGCCTTGTCATACTTGTTCCAAAAACATGGGTTGCTTGCGAGTACATTCAAAGTACTCATTGGCTTGCCACTGGTTATTTAATTGGCCAGGCATGGAATAGTAGGAATTTGAAGAAGAGTTCTTTGGAGATGATCATGCGAACTAGGACGCTTTCCTACTCAGAATGCCTGTAGGGTTAAGGCAGATGGCATGGGCTCTACTTATCTACGAAGACTTCCGCTATCTGAGTTATTTGCTGTTCATCCCATGAGGCTTTATCTATGTAAGACTTGACCATAACGGTCATAATTTGTGTAAGACGGTATGTATGGATGTAAGACTCTTGTTATTCAGCTTCTGTGTGTTCAGTGAGCATTGATCTCTCGGATCACTGTACACGTGCATTCGGTGATCTTGACTCGCAAGTCGGGGTCCCCACAGAGTTGGTATCAGAGCCATCCTGACTGTAGGAAGCCTTAGTTAGCATGCGTGTTAGTTAGGATGAGACCATTTCCATAAACCTTCTGAACATCTCTTCTTTTCTAAGCCTTGCCAAACCTAAGATATAATCATCTTATTAACCCCTCCCATTCAACCTTTGTAGATGGTCGCTGTACCTGAAGAGCTCCTAACCACTGGGTTCCCCTTGCTTCTCGAAGATAGCCTCTAGGAATGCCAGTTTCACCGAGCACCCATCCTCACCTACCATGAGCATTGGGTTAGCGACACCGGGGTGGAGTACCATGTGGAAGTGATCGTGAAGGCAAACGATCCTCCCACAAGTTGGTTCTTCGAGGGACCCCAGATGGCAACACTACTCCTCGTCGTTGAGGCAGCCGCACTCAAGGCACTAACCCGCCTCTGAGAACTTATTCCGGAGATGGCAGTCTAGATGACAACCCGCTTCTTGCGTTACCGGAAGGAAGGTGAAGATGAGAGTAGCGCACGAGCCCCTCCACTGAAGGAAGGACTTCCACTTCGATTCCAGCCCTACTTCATTCTTTGTGCCGACAGCTTGGCACAAGAGTTGGCCTCAGAGTCGATGAAGCTCCGAGAAGAACTTCACAAGACCAAGGCACTTCTTTGACAAGCACAAGAGAAGACAGATTGGATCAAGAAGGAAGGTGCGCCTCCTGGGCAACCCGCTATCGCATATCGAGGCGGAAGACCCTCAGGAGATGTACCGTCCAAGGATGAAGAACCACCCCAACGATGTCGTATGACAGCAAGGGAATTTCGCAAGATATTTCCCTCTCCACCGGCGAAACAACACCGTGTCCAACTCCTCCACTCCCCCACACCCTCAAGTGATAGAGGAGCCCAGACAGATGAAGACAAGGAGGAAGACCCAGAACAGCCAGAATACGCGACCGAGCATTCCGCCACTTAGGCATTATTTGCAATTTGGATATGCCAGCTCGTGACCTCTTGGTAGGATAGGCCATGTAACCCCTATGCGAAGTCGAGTCCTTGTAATGGTTCATATGAAACCATCTAGTGTTTGCTTTTGATGTGTTTCGATGTGAGTCCTAATTTTCCCTTCAGGAACATGTGAACGACCACATCACCCATTTGGATTTTAATGAATGAGTTTTGGCCTTTTGGCCCTTGCATGAAAACAATTAGTGTCATGCCCACCCCCTTACTAGGCACCCATCTTTATTTCTTTCCCTCATTCTTCCCAATCATAAGACCTTGACCGCTCCAATAGGATGCCTGTTGTAACTCGTACTGGTACCTCTACCCAGCAGCCCGAAGCCGGAGCATCCACCCAAGCAGAGGCCAGCCAAGAGCAAACCCACGATCAAGGTCCACCACCACCACCTCCCCCGAACATGGACATGGCTCAGCTTCTCCAAGCCTTTCGAGAGGAACGCCAAGCCAACACTGCAGCCCTCCAGATGATTGCTCAAGCCATCACCAACAACCTCTAGGCAACGGGGAACGGCAATGGACGTTCCATGTTGGCGAAGTTCAAGAAGCATGTACCGCCAACCTTCATCGAGACTGCTGAACCCCTGGATGCAGACGACTGGGTCCGCACCATTGAGGACCTAATGGAACTAGTCGGCTGCACTGAAGACCGCGAGAAGGTGGCTTATGCCGCCTACTGCCTCGGGGGAACTTCTAGAGCTTGGTGGGATGGATTCAAGGTCATGCATGCTGGGCAAGACATCACTTGGAATAACTTCAAGCAGAATTCCGCAAGGCCCATATTCCTTCCGAAATCATGGCTATCAAGAAGCGTGAGTTCCGAGCCCTGAAGCAAGGAAGTGGCACTGTCAAGGAGTACATGCATAAGTTCAGTGTTCTGTCAAGGTATGCCCCTGAAGATGTCAGCACAGATGCTGCAAAAAGGGAGCGCTTCATGCAAGGCCTCAATCAGACGCTGCAGTACTTGCTTGTCGTGTGTGACTGCCCAACCTTTCCTGACCTGGTGAACAAAGCACTCATGCTTGAAGATAAGCAGCATGCTCTGGAAGACACTCGCAAGCACAAGATGGTCAGCAAGGGAAGTTCCAGTAACCAGAAGCCTCGCTCGTGGTAGGCAGCCCCGGTCAGGCCAACCTATCAGCAGCCAAGAGCTCCTGCACCTCGCCCCTACTATGAGCCTCAGCAGTATGCCAACCCCAGGCCAGCTTTCAACAACCCCAATAGTAGTGGTGGCAACAAGATTAACAACCCAAACGAAGTCACTTGCTTTGGATGTGGTCAGTACGGGCACATCTCTAAGGTGTGCCCCAACAAGAAGCTCAATGCCCCGCGCCCCAATGCACAGAACCCAGGACAAGGCCGCTGAATGCCGCCAAGGAACCAAGCTCCTCGCAACCCGCCCAATAATGGCAAGGGGCGTGTGAATCATGTCACTTCAGAAGAAGCCCAGGAAGACCCGGACGTCGTGATGGGTATGTTCCTTGTCAACTCAGCACCTGCAACTGTCTTGTTTGATTCTGGAGCCACACATTCTTTTCTCACTCAAAGATTTGCATTAAAAAGTGGCATGACCCCTACACCCCTGAATAACCCCATGGTGGTACAAACCCCCGGAGCGGAGATTAGAGCCAAGATAGGCTGTAAGGGAGTCGGTATCGTCATTAACGGGGTAGAATTCCTAGCAGACCTTATCATCTTAAGATCGCAAGGCTTGGATGTGATCTTAGGAATCGATTGGCTCAGCAAGCACCAAGGCTTGTTAGATTGTGCCAACCGGACTATCACTGTGACCAATGACCAAGGAGTCGAAGTTAAGTTTGCCTCCAGCTCCTCTTCTGTTCAGACCGCTCAAGTCAACTGTCTATTTGAAGTTGGGCTAGAGCAAGTGCCAGTAGTATGTGAGTATCTCGATGTATTTTCGGATGAGCTACCGGGAATGCCTCCCAACTGTGACATTGAGTTTGTCATCGAGCTCATGCCCGGGGCAGGACCCATCTATAAGAAGCCTTATAGAATGGGGACGGAAGAATTAGCCGAGTTGAGGAAGCAACTAGAAGAGCAGTTGAGGAAGGGATTTATCCGCCCTAGTGCCTCCCCTTGGGGATCACCTGTTCTGTTTGTGGCAAAGAGGGACAGTACATTCGCTTATGCATTGACTATCGTTCCCTCAATGAAGTAACAATCAAGAATAAGTATCCACTCCCCAAGATTGAAGATCTGTTTGATCAACTCAGCGGAGCCAAGGTTTTCTCTAAGATCGACCTCAGATCTGGGTACTACCAGCTGAAAATCAGATCGCAAGATATTCCAAAGACGACATTTGTATCCAGATATGGCATGTATGAGTGCACGGTCATGTCCTTTGGATTGACCAATGCCCTAGCTTACTTCATGTATCTCATGAATAAGGTCTTCATGGAATATTTGGACAAGTTTGTTGTTGTCTTCATTGATGACATTCTTGTCTTCTCTAATACGGAAGAAGAGCACGAGCAACATTTCAGGATGGTCCTAGACAAGCTTTGAGAGCACAAACTATATGCCAAATTCAGCAAATGTGAGTTTTAGCTGCATAAGGTTGGATTCTTGGGTCAAGTCTTGACCGAGGAAGGATTGTCAGTGAACCCCACAAAGATTGAAGCTGTGACCCAATGGCAGTCCCCAACGACCGTCAAGGAAGTCAGAAGCTTCCTCGGACTTGCGGGCTATTACCGCAAATTCGTGGAAGCATTCTCTAGCATTTCCCGGCCAATGACTCAGCTCCTGAAGAAGGACAAGAAGTTCGAATGGAGGCCGAAGTGCGAAGAAAGCTTCCAAGAACTCAAGAAGATATTGACCACTGCCCTAGTTTTGGCAACACCTGGCATTCACAAGGAGTTCGTGATATATTGTGATGCCTCTCGAACCGGATTGGGAAGCGTTCTAATGCAAGAAAGACGAGTCATAGCTTACCTTTCAAGGCAGCTATGACCTCATGAAGAGAACTACGCTACTCACGATCTTGAGTTAGTAGCAGTGGTTCATGCTTTGAAGACATGGCGACATTACCTCCTAGGGAAGCGGTGTGAGATATACACAGACCAGAAAAGTCTGAAGTATATTTTCACTCAAAAGGAATTGAACGTGAGGCAGCGAAGATGGTTGGAACTGATCAAGGATTATGACCTCAGTGTTCAATATCACCCCGGGAAGGCTAATGTGGTAGCAGACGCTTTAAGCAGGAAAGCTTGCTCCCTGAATGCCATAGTTAAAGGAAGGCAGCCAACCCTGTTTGAAGAGCTGGAACAGTTTGGCTTGGAATTGGCTACCCATGGATATCTGGACCACCTAGAAGTCAAACCAACCTCGATGGACGAAATCAAGGAAGCACATAACGGACACGCAAGCATTGAAGGCATCAAGAAGAAGATGAAGCTAGGCAAGGCCCCATGATTCTCCAAAGACGAGCATGCGATTGTTTGGTACAAAGGACGCATCTGCGTACCAAACAACATGGAGCTGAATAATTTGATCATGTAAGAAGCCCACGACACTCTGTATTCCATCCACCCGGGAGGAACCAAGATGTATCAAGACTTTAAGGAAAGATTTTGGTGGCACGGGATGAAAAGAGAGATTGCCACATATATTGCAAAGTGTGATGTATGCCAAAGGGTCAAGGCTGAATATCAGCGACCTGCCGGATTGCTCCAACCACTTAAGGTTCCCGAGTGGAAATGGGATAAAGTCGGAATGGATTTCGTCATTGGATTACCAAGGTCGAATAAAGGACATGACTCCATCTGGGTCATACTTGACCATTTGACCAAAGTAGCCCATTTCATTCCTGTCAAAACAACCTATAGTGGCAACCAGCTGGCCAGCCTCTACATCGATCGAATCGTGAGCCTCCATGGTGTTCCTAAGGAGATTGTGTCAGATCGAGGCACTCAGATTACTTCAAGATTCTGGAGAAGATTCCAAGAAGCCTTGGGAACCAAGTTGTCTTTCAGCATTGCTTTTCACCCGCAGACCGGAGGTCAGACAGAACGAGTGAACCAGATACTCGAAGACATGCTCCGAGCCCATGTCTTAGCATATGGAGCCAAGTGGGACGATTGCCTCCCTTTTGCCGAGTTCTCCTACAACAACACTTATCAGTCAAGCCTTCAGATGGCACCATTTGAGGTGTTGTATGGACGCAAGTGTCGCACACCCCTCAATTGGTCAGAGACCCGAGAAGGGCTAGTCTTTGGACCAGATGTTCTCTGCGAACCATAAGAGCAAGTCCAACTAGTCAGAGAACGTTTGAAGGCCACCAAGTCAAGACAGAAGAGCTACGTCGATTCATGTCGCCGAGACATGAGTTTCCATGTTGGAGACCATGTGTACCTACGAGTAAATCCTCTCAAGGGAACCAAGCGTTTCCACGTTAAGGGGAAGCTTGCACCAAGATTTATTGGCCCCTTCAAGATCACCGACCGACGAGGAAAAGTGGCTTACCAGTTGGAACTACCACCTGAACTATCTAATGTGCACAGCGTATTCCACGTGTCACAACTCCGGAAGTGTCTCCAAGTTCCGGACATGCCTGATCTCTACAAGGATGTCGATCACCAAGCATTTTGGATGAAGCAGAACGGCGTACGCGAAGCCGCACCATCAAGTACTTCAAGGTCCAGTGGATCAACCACACTGAAGCAAAAGCAACCTGGGAACGTGAAGACTACCTAAGATCCGAGTTTCCCGATCTCTTTTAAAGCCTAGTTTAGGAATCTCGGGGACGAGATTAATGTAAGGGGGGTAGGTCTGTTACACCCTGCATTTTGTAACATGGATATTGCATTAGTACAGCATGAAAATTTGGACCAACAAAAACTTTTTGCACCATTTGGCTTTTTATTTGGAGTTGGTTTCTTTCTCTGTGATTTCAAGTGCTCTCTAAGGACAACATAGCTTCACCTTCTATACTTCATCCCCTTGCTCCAAACTTCTGCCCAATGATCATACCATGTGTATAGAACAGTATAGTATATTCTTACAAAAATAATTTGGCCAAATAGTATCTTCCAAAATTAGTTTTTCAAAAACCCCTGAATTAAGATTTGCACTGCAAGTACTTCATTTGGGGTGTGAAAAATCTTTCAAAAGGTTTATGTGAAACCTATTAGGTATAGGACTCCCCAAAACCACAAAAGTATAATTTAAAAAGTTATTTTCCTATTTTATTTAAAAGCTTTTTCTTTAGGCCAAAAATGGTTTTTAATAGGTTAAAATTATTTAAATGTTTCAAAAATATTTGAGAAAATTCAGGGAGACTCATAGGACGTATATTGTCATATATAAGAGTTTCAACACATGGTCATGTTCAAAATATTGGACAAATCCCTCAAAAACCCTTTCTGAATATTTCAAGCTTTTGAAATATTTACAAAGGAAATATTCTCTGAAATTCCAGGAAAATTCTAGGAAGTCACATACTCATAATATGATGACCTTGCAAAGTTTCAGCTCAATCCAAATTGTTTTGGTTCACAAATGTGCCCCAAAACCATTTCTGTTCAGATTCAAATTTGAATAACTTTACATTACCAACTTGTTCCAAATGCCCCCAAACTTTGTGGACATGTTCACAACCCAAAATAATGACACTACACCAAGTGGTGCATCAAGGGAAACGGATTTGCATGACTAGATCTTGATAAATGCATTTGTGTTGATTTCTAGGGTTTACAAAAGTTGCATTGGCAACTTTGCCCAAATGAGCTCTAATTTGGTGGAAGGGCCTAATTATATGTGCCATTTCATCCTGTGGAGTCTCATGTCAAATGAAACCCATTTGCTTGCCCAAACAAACTACAAAAACCTTCTGGTCAATTACCAAAACACCAACTTTGGCATCTTCCACTAATCCAAATAGGCTCAAGTTTTTACCACAGCACCACCAAGACCTATTCTACCTCCAACAACAACAACAACAACAACAACACCTCAGCTCAATTATTGAGGGGTGAAACCACCTCTTTTACCTCTCTGTGCAGCCCCTTGCACTCTTCTCTCTCAACCCCCTCTCATTCTAGAAGCCCTCCAGAGCATCCAATGCCATTTCCCTATTGTTTAGTACCTTCCCGAGCTACCCAACACCAGAGGGCACGCCCACTTGGCATAAACAATCACTACCAAAAAAAGACACATCCGTGACATTTTGGGCCGAACGAAACTTTTTTCTGTCATACTTATGACACTTATATGGCAATAATTGTGACAAAACACGGCATCATCATAGATGTGGTGTGGTCCTACTTCTATGACAAAAAATCATGACAGAAAATGGGCTTTTTGTCCTGGGCGGGCCGGAGACGCAGCTGCATGACATTCTTTAGGCCGTCCATGACGGAAAAAACCATGGTAGAAGTGAGGGCGAGGAAAATATCGGGGTGTTCCTGGTTACGGTGGGTGGTTGGGGCCGTGCGATTCACGTTTCTCTCATACACGCACGCACGTGGATGCGAGGCGTTGGGCTCTACCTAAACCCGAGCGAGGCATTGGGCTCTAACTGAACCCGAGCGATTGCACTCCAGGCTACGCGTTATTAAACCCGAGCGATCGATCGATGGCTGTTAACTGAACCCGATTGAACGATTCCTTCGCTACTGCTGCTAACTGAAGCCGATCGATGCTGCCTCTGCATGAACAGTGAGCATTACTGGCGGGGTTTGGATGAACAGTTCTCGGTGGGGGTGGATGAACAGGACCCCGTGGTGTTGATCAGGACCTCGATCGATCGAGTCAGTTGGGGATGCATGAACAGGACCCCCGTGGAGGGCTGGATGAACAGGACCACCCCGTGGAGGGCTGGATGAACAGTAGACGATGGAGGGCTGGATGAACAGTAGCCCGTGGAGGGGTGGTCGAACAGGAGCCCGTGGAGAGGGCTGGTTGAACAGTAGCCGGTGGAGTAGCGCGTGGTGGAGGCTGAACAGTCGCAGGTGGAGGCAGGAGGAGGTCGGCGGTGGATGAACAGTAGCCCGTGGAGGCTGGAAGGGGTCGACGATGGAGATGAACAGTATCCCGTGGAGTCCCATTTTGCGGTACGCCACACCCCTCCCGATGAACAGGACCCCCGTTTCGACCGTAGCGCTCCAACACAATTGTGTTTCCTCCGTTTTGCGGTACGCCACACCACTCCCGATCAACAGGACCCCTGTTTCGACCGTAGGAGGTCCGTTTCCTCCGTTTTGCGGTACGTCAGACCCCTCCCGATGAACAGGATCCCATTTCGGCCGTAGCCAGTCGAACACAAGGCCGTTTCCTCCGTTCTGCGGTACGCCAGGCCTCGTTTCCATCGGCTGTTCCATCCAAGACGGTTGACCCCCACGCGTTCTGTTGCCTCCCAATGAACACGACGCATTCCGTTGCCTCCCCATGAACACGACCACGACGCAGTTTCTCCATTCTGACCCAGCCATGTACACGAGCCCTGGCCGTACGTATGCGCGAGTAGGCGTTCGAGACCCTGCCCATATGTACGTACGTGGTCGTATTTTCTTTCTTGCACACTGGCCGTTGTACGTACGTGTACATGCTACGTGCGCGCCTCTACTATGACACGCGCGCGCCTCTACACCGACCAGTATGTACGTACACGTTCGCGACCAGAATGACAACGCTATGTATGCTTCGACCGGGTGGGTCCCGACTGTGAGGCACTTCCTTGCGTGCGAAGATGTAGCTGGTGGGTCCTAGCAGTCAGGGGAGCGAATCGGTTTTTTTTTGCCCGGACGCACTTCCTTGCGTGCGAAGATGTAGCTGGTGGGTCCTAGTAGTCAGGGGGAAACGCTTTTTTTTTCGTGAAATACGGTGGCCCGTCTGGTGGGTCCCCGCTGTCAGGTGGAGGAATAATTATTTTGTGCGTAATAAGGAGGCACTTCCTTGCTGCGGCCGTGGACCCAGCTGTTAGCCTCTCCACGTACAGTACTCTTTCGATAGAAGTCGTTCCTTGACCACGTTGACCACGTCGCGCCGAGAGCACCAGGGCAGTGGACGACGGCGAGGCCTAGGAAGGGGACGACGCGGAGCCGGGGAAAATGCGGTAGTGGAAGCTCGCGCGGAGAGGAGTACGAGGGTTCACTGGTTCAACTTTTGTGTGAGGCTGCCGTCGCTACAGGGCCTGGCCAGCGGTGGGAATAGTAGGGACGGTGAGGCCTCCGTGACAGCATAGCCGACCATGGGAGGCAGGAGCATGCAGCACGACCGGCGCTGCTTTGGGCGGCTGGAGCAACAAGACCAGAGGTCGAAGAAGCACTACGGCCGTTGGATGGACATCGTACGGTCAGTGGAGCTAGAATCGTTCATATTGACTAAGTTGACAAAGCACTCCGTCCCCGTCAACTTACTAGGCCCACAAGTCAGCCACCCACCAAGGTGGCTCCCAACTAGCAGGGGGGAGTATTCATTTTTTTTGTGCGTAATAAGGAGGCACTTCCGGTGGGTCCGAGCTGACAGCGGGGGGAACGTTTTTTCGCGAAATACGGTGGCCCGTCCGGTGGGTCCCAGTAGTCAGGGGGAACTTTTTTTCGCCAAATACGGTGGCCCATTCGGTGGGTCCCTGCTATGAGGTGGGGGAATAATTATTTTCCGCGTAATAAGGAGGTACTTCCTTGCGGCTGCTGTGGACCCAACTGTCAGCCTCTCCACGTACAGTACTCTTCCGATGGAAGTCGTTCCTTGACCACGTTGACCACGCTGCGCCGAGAGCACCAGGGTGGTGGACAACGACGAGGCCTAGGAAGGGGACGACGCGGAGCAGGGGAAGACGCGACAGTGGAAGCCCGCGTGGAGAGGAGTATGAGGGTTCACTGGTTCGGCTGCGGTGTGAGGTTGCCGTCGCTGCAGGGCTTGGCTAGCGGTGGGAATAGTAGGGGGCGGTGAGGCCTCCGTGGCATCGCAGCCGGCCACTGGAGGCAGGAGCACGAGGCACGACCAGCGCTGGTTTGGGTGGCTGGAGCAAGAAGACCAGAGATTGAAAAAGCACTACGGCCGTTGGATGGACATCGTACTGTCAATGGAGCTAGAATCGTGCATATTGACTAAGTTGACAAAGCCCTCCGTCCCCGTCAACTTAGTAGGCCCACAAGTCAGCCTCCCACTATACTGGGTCCCAGCTAGCAGGGGGTATTCATTATTTTGTGCGTAATAAGGAGGCACTTCCGGTGGGTCCGAGCTGACAGCGAGGGGAACGTTTTTTTCGCGAAATACGGTAGCCCGTCCGGTGTGTCCCAGCAGTCAGGGGGAATTTTTTTTTTGCCAAATACGGTGGCCCGTCCGGTGGGTCCCCGGTGTTAGGTGGATGAATAATTATTTTCTGCGTAATAAGGAGGCACTTCCTTGCGGCTGCTGTGGACCCAGCTATCAGCCTCTCCACGTACAGTACTCTTCCGATGGAAGTCGTTCCTTGACCACGTCGTGCCGAGAGCACCAAGGCGGTGGACGACGGCAAGGCCTGAGAAGGGAACGACACGGAGGCAGGGAAGACTCGGCAGTTGTTTCCCACGGGGAGGGGAGTACGACTGTATGAGGGTTTACTGGTTCGTCTGCTGTCGCCGGAGAATAACAGCTTGTGTGGGTGACTAGAGGGATGGCTAGGCCAGCGATGGGAGTACGGTGGGGCGGTGAGGCCTGCGCGGCAGCACAGCCGGCCGCGAGGAGGAGGGAGCAGGTAGTCCCGCCGGCACTTGTTTGAGCGGTTGGAGCAGGAAGAGCAGAGATTGAAGAAGCACGACGGCCGTTGGATGGACATCCAACAGTCACTGCTTGTGCGTCAACCTTTTCATAGGAAGGCCACAAATCTGTGGAAAACACCATACAGCCCATCAGCCATTATTTCTAATAATTTACAGCCCATTTGCTAATTCTTCAGGTTTTTTTGGAGCCCGTATTCTTTTTGTTAGCATTACAACCCATATTGTGGCCACGGTTAAAAAGTTATACTAAATTTTGCATATTTCGGTGTGGTCCGAACTATTTTTAATCCCGAAATTTCGAGTCACATTCAAACTGATTTTAAAAATAAATGTATATCAATATAAAATCCAACAATTTGTCCACGCATAAAAATCAATGCAATTTAAAATCTCAAAATGCAAAAAAGATATTTGAAACTAATTGTCGGTTTGATGTGTTTTAAAAATATACAACCCATTTCTCATTATTGATAGGCCATTTTCTCGGCCAGCCGAATGAAGCTCTCCTCGTCTTGAAAGATTTGCAGCCCAACAGGCCTGACAAAGTGACTTACTTGGGAAATCACAAAAAAAAAAACTGGGTTGTGGCCGTGGACCCAGCTGTCGGCCTCTCCACATATAGTACTCTTCCGATGGAAGTCGGTCGTTGACCACATTGACCACGCCGCGCCGAGAGCACCAAGGCGGTGGACGACGGCGAGGCCTAGGAAGGGGACGACGCGGAGCCGGGGAAGACGCGGCAGCGGATGCCCACGCGGAGAGGAGTACGAGGATTCACTGGTTTGGCTGCGGTGTGAGGCTGCCATCACCGCAGAATAATATGGGGTGTGGGTGAGTAGAGGGATGCCCTGGCCAGTGGTGGGAGTAGTAGGGGCCGGTGAGGCCTCCGCGGCATCACAGCCGGCCACGGGAGGCAGGAGCACGCAGCACGATCAGCGCTGGTTTGGGCATCTGGAGCAAGAAGACCAGAGGTTGAAGAAGCACTACTACTGTTGGTTGAACATCGTACGGTAACTGGAGCTAGAATCGTTGATATTGACTAGGTTGACAAAGCCATCCATCCCCGTCAACTTGGTAGGCCCACAATTCAGCCTCCCACGGTGTTGGGTTCCAGCTGACAGGGGGAGTATTCTTTTTTGTGCGTAATAAGAAGGCACTTCCTTGCGTGCGAAGATAGTTGGTGGGTCCGACCTATCAGCGAGGGGCACGTTTTTTCGCGAAATACAGAGGCCCTTCCGGTGGGTCCCAGATGTCAGGTGGAGGAATCAAAGACTGGAGAAGGCATACAGAACAAGCTAGTGTACCAGTAAAGAGACGTTGCTGAGTTTTAGAAAAAAAGAGAGATGTGCTCCTGTAGCTGGTTCGAATCCAGACCTAGACTATGACTATATATGGTGCTATGCTACTCTGCAAGTAATGAAACTGACATATCCAACGTTCGCTTCTCCTCTTCTCTACTTACTCTGCCTAGCATCAGAAGCTCTGGCCGCAGCAACCATGTCCGCTGGCTGCTTGTCCATCAGCTCTTCAGCATGCAACAACCAAATATGCACCAAGTCGCCACCCGTACCATCGCATGTGGGTCTCATCACACCCCCGCCGACACGCGCACCGCAGCCGGTTGCTCATCGCAACCCGCTGCCGTTGGTGTGGTGCCACTGCTACAAATCACGCAGAGTCATACATCGCGTCTCAACCACAATCCTCAACCCTGGCCGAGTATTCTACAAATGCCCGAATCATGGGGTAATAATATGTTTAAGTGTTGTTCTGCTACTTTCAGTTGCTAATTTTTTTAATAGTTTGGTTGATGATCTTCCAATTTGATTCGTGCAGAAAAGGGAAGATTCGTGTGATTTGTATTTATGGGAAGTTGCTGATGTGGGGGAGTGCAACTACGCTGATTATTTGGTTAGCCGAGGAATCCCAATACCAGCAGGTTGGGGTGTTGGACAAGTAACTGAAGGAACGACAGAAGAGGAAGATGCAGAGCAGAAGGTTAAAGATGCAGTTCCTCTGATCATGGCCAAGCAACAGCTGCTGAACGGCCTTGACAGCAATGGGGAGATGAAAGAGCTTAAAGATAATGGGCAAAATCGATGTGCTCTGTAGGATGATTGTCTCTTTATTTGCAGTGTATGTAGCACTCTTGATGTATTCAGTGGCTATGACATGAGCACTTTGCTGAAACTAGTAATGAATGAAACCTGTGTAGCAGGCTGGGCATAGTGTTGTGAACATCTAATGATTTCTATTAATGGAAATTGGGGGGTATCCCCTTTTTCTCATAAATAAATAAATAGGAGAGGCCCTTTTGGTAATAAATAAATAAATTAGCAGAGGCCCTGTCGCATCAGCTTTGTTCTCATTCAAAAACGTCGAGCAAATTGCAGTCCAACATCAAACTATGTCATGAAATTCAAGTTTCACAGCCAAATATGAGTACAACTAAACAACAATGTCATCATGTTTTAGTCGTCATACAATCACCAAACACAAATCAGCATACATAACAAGTGATGTTCTCACAGGAAAATATTAAGCAACATGTTCATCAGGTTTCAGTTGTCATAGCAAACACAATTTCACATAGAAGATAAAAAACGTCTTCTGACAGGCAAATACGACAAAAGCAATGTAATTATCATCCGCAGCAGCAGCGTCAACATCTTCGCCATGTGTATCAGTCTGAATCGTAATTCCCCACGGTGTCATCTTCTTCTTCGTCCTCAACGTCCTCGAACGTTGGCTTCTTCTTGATCAACTCTTGTATGTCCACAGCACGACATGCAATCTTTTTGCCGGCGTCATTGACGTGATGGTTCTCAAAGATATTAGGAACATATGTTTTATCTTGTACATCGGGAGCAGTGTAAGCATCATCTTGTTGTGCAACTTCATTAAACCAATTCCTCTGCTCAAACCTTTGCAATACTCTCCAGTCATCGCTACGTGCAAATGTGTCTTCCAAGAAAAATATATGTGTTGCTTGATTTCCCAAAATAAAAGGCTCGTTGGTCTGGTACGCCACCCTGACATTGATGGATTTGAAATAATCATCAGCTCTGGGTTTTGCGATCCTGGAAAACAGGTTATACCAACGGCAGCACAACAGAACCGCACACCGATGATCCTCGAAACTGGAGATATACTGCAACTGAACAATGTCCGTTATGTTAGCATACATTTCGGTTGTATCTTTGTCATACGTATCCATGCTCATGATGGCACTGTTTTGTGTCTTCCTGCCTTCGTGGGGTGTTGTAGCGCACATCTCCAACAACGCAAGATTCATAATGTCTTACCCGAGTATCAGGACCCATTGCTAGTGAGTAAAGGGCATCATCAACTGCCTGCCCATCCTCCCGCATCTTCTTAACCTATGGTTAGAAAATAGACAAGCTGATCATCTTATGTACTCAATATATTAAAAACTGACAGTGCAATTCAAAAGCTTACATGGCTCTTGAACCATTTCGCAAATCATGCCATAACCAGTTTGTCAATGTTTCTTGGATTTTGCGGCAGTAACTCCTTTTTGTAGATGCTGCACAACATAGTGATCGCGTCAAACATCTAAATATATAAGAATGTGCTGCAAGTTTAGTAGATTACGATGTATAAGCTGCAGTACTTAGCACTTACTTTATATAAGGTAGTATCTCAGGACAGTTATTCGACACATACCAAACCAATTTGTCCAAATCTTTAGGTTTGTCCTCTTGTCGACTCTTCCCTGTAACTCGAACAGAATAGTCGAAAACATTGAGCCCAGGATTGTCTTCATCCACCTCTTTGCTAAGCTGATCAGTTGTTTCAATGTATTTTGAGCACAATGTCAACGCTTTTGTAGCAATGTAGGCCTCTGCAATGGAACCCTTGGGTCTAGCTCTGTTCCTAACATAGCCCTTGAAAGTGCCTAGCCGCCTTTCAATAGGGTACATCCAGCCATACTGTACTGGACCTCTAAGTAGTGCCTCATCAGGTAGATGAACAGCCAAATGCACCATCACATCAAAGAAGGCTGGAGGATATATCTTCTCAAGGTCGCATAGGATAGTTGGTCTCTTGTCTCTAAGACGCTCCAAAGCATCTATCCTGATATTTCTACTGCAGAGTTCCCTGAAGAATTGTCCCAACTCTGCAACTGCTTTGTATAAGTCAGGGTGGCCCAATCCCCTAAGGATAACAGGTAAAACCCTTTGAAGTAGGACGTGGCAGTCATGAGTTTTCAACCCTTGTACCTTGTTTCCATCTGCACTGACTCTCCTTTCAGGGTTGGAAGCAAATCCATGTGGGAATCTCACACGTGACAGGACCTCACAGAATTCTTTTCTTTTTACCTTGTCCAAGACGTACATAGCTAGTGCCATATCCCGTGGTTCACCTTCATCTTGCACCTGCAAATCCTGTCTGATACCCAGGTGTGTCAAATCAATCCTAGATTTTAAGGTATCTTTCATCTTGCCTTCAATATTAAGAAGTGTGCCGATAATGCTATGTAGCGACCACGATCCCAATGGACCGAAGTCCTCTGTGCTCAGTGTCATCCCTGGATCGGTATGCTAACACACACAATACTCGAGGATTTATAACAGAGGTTCAGTCACACTTTATTAGATCGAAGATCCTCGAAGAGGCAATATCCATTACTCGATAATGGCTGAAGGGCATCTAAAACAATAAACTGCGGAAGCTATGAAGAGTAGTTGAGTCCATCCAACTCCACGGCAAACATTGAGTGCATGACAACGACCTATCGCACCTTAATCCTCGTGTGAAAACTCTGCAACATGTTACGTTGCAGCCATGTAGGTCAGCACATTGAATATGCTGGCAAGAACACACTGTAATGATAATGAACAAGTCCTTCCACTACACACATATTTGGCTGATGGAGGCTGTAAGGTTTATTTTTGCATAAAGCTAATTTTTACCTACAACAAAGGAATAAATTTATTTACTACTTTGTTAAATTTAGAGCATGTACGATTGAGAAATGGTACCCCCATCTCAATCCCAAAACCAAGTCATTATTAACCGAACAAATTAGTAATCTGATGAGATCAGTCCATAATTCAAATACCAGGATACTCAAAGATGTACATAACCGGGGACATGGCTACTCATGAATAGTTTGTACACTCTGCAGAGGTTTGTGCACTTTTCCCCACACGACTCGATCTCCTCCATTTGATTTCTCGCACTCCATGGTGTTTGAGAAACGGATGACCGAGACATAGTTTTTCAGATGCATTAAATCTTTACCCTGGGTAGACCGTACCACATACATCCTCTGCATCTGCTAGTCTACCACTGAAAGAGGTCACACAACATACTCCACTATGCTAGAGCCCATAATCGCATTGTGGCTGCACACGGAAGTTTCTAGGCATGAATGATATGTGATCCCTTTGAGCCTGGGTGGCATTCCTTGGACAACACTGGTAAATCCCCAGGTGCCCTGACATCCACTGGTACATCCCAGGGTGCCACAACCAATCCACCCAGATGTGTATTAAATTCCACCTTAAAGAAACTCTTAGTTGTAATTACACTCACAACTTTCATGAAAACACTCATGCCAATCCACGTTTACAAGCATGGCTAAGCAATAAGTAACAAAGTGTATATTCCCTTGGGTTGATCTCAAGTCATTGGGTTCCTACCTCATGAACTACAAAGCATCATATTAAGAAACCAGTCCTACTCATGCAAGTGTCTGAGGATATAACTAATGCAATGAAACTAGGTATTGGAAAGTATGATCAAAGTATGAACTTGCCTTGCTGACGATCGCTGAAACCTAGTGACTTGTAGTAGCAAGCTTCGCACTCCGGGTATTCTATCACATTCAAACAATAGCATACACAAGCAATCTAGCAATAGGAACAAAGAACGAAACTCGAAAGACTTCGAAAGCAAGCAAATAAGAAACACAACGGAAACAATTTCTAATAGTGCCAAAACTGAATGAATTTGGTCTTATCGGAAAGTTTACATCAAGAGCTTCGATTTGCAAAAAGAATCGACGAAAACAGAGTTACGAAACTCAAGTTATGACCAAACGAAGCTCAAAGGCAAAACTAGTTGAACACTAGTTTTAAAATTGTCAAAATCATGTTTGAGTTGATTAACTAAACAGAGGAGTCGTAACGAAAACGTAGGTGTTGGTTTCACCTAATTCCGATAAACGAGCTAAAAGTTGTGATCGGAAGAAGATCAGGGACTAAACTGCGAAATAAAAACTACGGATAGGTCCCTGGCTGAGAAAATAAACTAAAAAGAAAAAACTAACAGACGAACGTTCACTAGTTAAGTCTAACTAACGAATCTGTTTATTAAAAACCCTAAATGAACGAATGTTCATTAACAAACTAGGTTTTATAGAAAAACCGATCTAAACCCTAAAAAAATGTTCAGTTTTTACCTCGAAAAACCGATGGAAGAAAACTGGCCGGCGAGGTCAACGGCGTCGGCGGCGACTGTGGTGTCGGCTCCGGCGGGGCTCGGCTGCGTCCGAGGGGAAGACGAGGAGGGGCAGCGGGGCGGTCGGCGGCTTAGCTAGGCTGCGGCGGCGGCGGTGGCTAGCTCGGAAGGCGGTGGCGTGAGCGAAAACGGGGCCGGGGCGGCACTTTATATAGGCTAGGGGGCGGGGCGGTGGCTTGGGGAGGGGGAAAGGGAGGCGGAGGCGTGGTCCAGCCGGACTTGGAGGCGGCGGCGGCGGACGGGACTCCGTCGGAGTCCAAGCAGACGACGGCGGCGGGGCGGACGGCCAGGTGAGCCAGGTGGGCCGGGGGCGCGGCCCACGGAGGGAGTGGGCGCGCGCGCGAGGCGCGGCCTGCTGGCTGGCCAGTTGGGCTTCGGCCCAGCTGGTCGGGGCGACCTAAATTTTTTTTAACTCCCGAACAGAAAATAAATCGTAATAAAATATATAAAAATCTAAAAATGCCAAAATTAATTTTCGCCGTTCTGCTAAAATATTTAGAACTAGGTGAACATTTTCTTGGCGTAAAAATGCACTTTTGAAAAATGCATAATTTTTCTAATGCAAATAAAATAGCAATAAATCCAAATAAAATTGTTTATTCAATTTTAATATTTTCGTCCAATATTTCTTTTCTTTTGGAGAAGTCATATTATCTCCTCACATATATTTTAATATTGAAATATTTTAGAGAGAAAAATAATTAAAATCAAATGATCCTTTTTTCAATATTTGAGAAAATTCAAATATGAAAGTAATGAAATCCCCAACTCTCTCCGAGGGTCCTTGAGTTGCTTATGATTTTAGGATCTAAACCAACAATGCAGGCAAAACATGATATGCATATGATGATCTAAGTAGAACTTTCCAAATTGAAAATTTGGGATGTTACATGCTCTCACATATATTTTTCTCAATGTGCATCACATCAAGATTATGCCGCAGATCCAAATCTTTCCAATACTCCAAGTCCCACAAAGCGGACCCGCGGGTAAACAATAATTTATCTTCTGCCCTGCCACGCTTCCTTTTCCCGCTACCATTATCAGGATGGTTTCCTGGTGTAATATGCCTGACCTTCTCTCATTCCACTTGCAACTCATCGACGATGAGCCTCTTTGGCGCATCACGGTTTTCATGCTTTGCATTGAACACATGTCTTAAGTATTTTCTAGGATGCGGCTTGTCCTTGGCAAGGAAACGGCGGTGTCCAATGTAACAGATGTTGCTAAGTATTGCGTATGACAGCGGATTCCTATCACAGCGAACACATGCATTGTAACCATGTGTCATTCGCCCTGACATAGTGCCCAAAGCCGGATAATCATGGATGCACCCAATTATAACAGCACGCAGAAAGAAATCAGCTGGTGGGCTGCTATATAGGTCTCGAGTGAGAACACCCCTCCATAGCTGTTAAAGTTCCTCCACAAGAGGCTCCATGAACAAATCAAAATCCTTTCCAGGACTTTTTGGACCTGGGATGAGCAAGGCCATCATGTAGTTTGATTCTTTGGTGCAGACATTTTGAGGCATGTTGTAAGGGATAACAAGCACTGGCCACATGCCATATGTGGCGCTCTGGCGCCAAATGTGTTAAATCCATCTAAAGCTAAGCCAAGTCTAATGTTTCTCGGGTTAGCAGCAAACTTTTTGTTCTTATGATTGAAGCTTTTCCACTCACTACCATGTGATGGATGGCTCATTACATTCTGATCTCTGTACTCCTGGTTCCTAGAATGCCACAGTACATCCTCTCTTGTTTCAGCATCATGAAACAACCTCTGCAATCTTGGTGCAATGGGAAAATGTCTCAGCACATTATGAGGAATCCTCTTCACATCATATCCATCTTTCCATCTTGATGATTTGTATTTCGGGCATTCACTTAAGTTGGCATAATCCTTCCGGAACAGAACACAATTATTCTTACAAACATGGATCATATCATATCCAATTCCAACTGCACGAAGGAAATTCTTCATTTTACTGTAGGTGTGTGGCAGCTCAGACGCATCTGGGAAAGCTTTCCGGAAAGTAGCCAACATTGCATCGAATGATTTGTTGGTCATCCGCTCAGATGTCTTCACCTGAAGAAATGTGACCATAGCTGAGAATGCTGACAGCTTATTTCCTGGGGTGACATCCACGTTGCATTGTTCCAACATGCGGGCCCACCATTTTTCTTCTGCAGGTGAAAGTTCACGGAATGCACGAGCATTTCGTAGCATTGTTTCAATGTTGGTCAAACTCACTGGCTCCGCCACCACCTCCTCCTCCTCCTCTTCTTCCTGAGCATCAGGCAGATCAAGATGGTGATCTGCTGCTTCCACGTAGTCAATAACATTGACGTTCACCGCTTCACCATGATGAACCCACCTAGCATATGTGACCGATATCCCATACAAGTCTAGATGATTTTCCACAGTTGACTGGGGTCTTGTAACTGAATTCATACAGCTTCTACACGGGTAGAGCACATCTGATTTCGGACCACCGTACTCAGCTCTGATAAAGTTCATGAATTTTTCAACCCCCTCGACATATGCAGCGGAGAATCTTCGAGCAGAAGTTATCCAAGTCATGTCCATCTGTTAGACATACAAATTAGTTCTTCTACTAGATATCAGCTCTGATAAAGTATGCTTTTATATGAAGCCTAGAAGAAAATACCTAGGTCAATGTCTAAAGCTATGGCAAGATAGTTGGACGAGCAGATCTAAGTAACGAAATATATGTAAAGCTAATTCGGCAAATAGATTTGAGTGCTAAATTATGGCAGCCTGTTTCAGCAGTCAATGAGGCCGAGCACACGGCCATCGAACTATCGAAGGCCATCGCAGCAACAAAGATCGAGTATAAAATGGTGTAGAGCTATTTCACCTAATAGATTGGCTACTAGACCATGGCAATCTACGTCACCATAAATATATGGCAGGATATTTTAGCAAAAAATCGGCCTTGGCATGCCATCTCAGCTAAGCAGATTGAGTGCAGAACAGGGCAAGGAAGCTTCTTAAGCAGAGCATATTGACTGTAAACTACTTCAGGAAACCGTGATATTAACAGCGTCTATCAGCTAACATTTAGCGCTACACCGACATGCACGGGGCCTCAGTCTAGAATGCGCGTACCGTGGTAGAAGCTGGCCGCCGTGCGTCTCCACACGAACGTCGCCAGCGGTGGCGGCGCTGACCGCCGTGCGCCTCCACAAGAACGTCGCCAGCGGTGGCGGCGCGGCTAGAGGACGGCAGTCTATGAGAGCGTACCGTGGGAGCGAGAGGATCGCCGTGCATCCCCTCGACGAACCGCGGCACCGATGTATCGGCGTGGCGGGGAGGGCGGATTTGGCGGAGCGAATGGAGTGGAGGGGGACGGGGGGAGGGGGTTTCAGGAATATTATTGGCTAGTTGGCCGAAGGGCGGTTGTATCTAGGATTTGGGGGGGATTTTTGGGTGGGGGGAGGATTTTCGCGCGGTGGGCAGGGGGAGTTTGGCGCATGGTCGGTTTCTCCAAGTGTTGTCCCACGTGTTAGTGAAGAGGCAAGCCGAAGCGCGTTCCGTTTGCGTGAGCCGTGTGCAGGACCGAACGTGTGTGGGGTGCAATGCGACCGCGACAGGGGTGTTGTGAGTGTACCGCCTTTTTTCCTTTTAAACTAGGTGCTTCGCCCCCTAAAAAAACTTGTTGTTTCGCGCGATCCGTCGATACTAGTACTAGTAATCTGGTAATCCTGACTAAAACGGCGCGGCCGGGTATTTTCCCGCGCGATATGCTGGGAGGTTGGCTTAGTTGGGTTTTTTAGGACGAGTAATGCTACACCTACGTAGTCCCAGTTACGTAATTAACATAATGTGAAACGTGTGAGCTGTTGATTGTAGATTGGGGGGAAGGAGGGGCCCACCACCATGAAAATAAAGGGAGGAGAGAGAGAGAGAGAGAGAGAGAGAGGCAATTTACGTTAACCCTTTCGTAGGTTCCCGTAGATGTGAAATGCGTGAATGTGCATTTGCAGATAAGGCCTTCCCTCGTTCATCCTTTTCTCCCACAAGATCTTGATCTTCCGTGCAACGCACGGGCATCTTGCTAGTACTCCTACAATATACTATATTATTGTGAAAGTTCATATACGCCGGCCGAGATTAATGCAAACACGGCAGATTTTCATAACATTTCGAGCTTTTATAGGATCGAAAAATAAAAGAAACCCGGCCCTAAACCTATTCTACGGCGGCGACCGACGTCCTCCATCTGCTATCTCCATGTACGGGGACGGGGTTCAAGACCCGTGAAGTGAAGGTGCGGTCTCCTGCGAGGAAAAGTAGAACACGGGAGACGGACCGGCCAGTTGGCACACCATGCCCTGCCGCCTCCCATGCCCTACTCATCCTCGGAGGAGTTCTCGTCCTCGGTGGTGCCGGACGTTGGATGGCGGCAAGTAGGACGCGTGGCGGACGGTGCTCCCGTCGTCGGCCGCCAGCGTGGCTACTGCTTGTGCGGCGACTTGAGCGATGGCGGCGACCTCGAGCTCCATCCCCGAAGACAAGCTCTCCTGCAGAGTGTTCGCGCTTGCGGTCATGGTGGATGTGGTGCCAGGTAGGAGGACGATGCGCTATGGTGTGGAGGTTAGCTGGGTGTTGCCGCTTTAAGTAGCGCATTCCGGTGAGGCCAAGCGTCCTCGTGCGTCATTAAGTCGCCGGAGTTGGTTCCTCGGGCACTGAGCCTCTTAACGATGGCATACGGACGGACGGCATGAATGCGGGCAGCTAGCGCCGGCTGGGAACGCATCGTGCGAGGGACGAGGGTTTTTGGTGTGCCAGGGTAGTCAGTTGCGGTCGTGGCAACGTTGGAGATGCCCTTTGCTCACATGCGATCGACGCATGTCATTGAAAAAGCAAGATGACCCGGCAAGGTCTTAGGTCCTGAGGATGCAGTTGGCCGCGCTACACCACTCCGCGGACGCGTCCCGGCGCCCCGTTCATCCTCGACGAGCCGGGTGTTGGCGTGTGTTTGGATTGTGGCCAAAGTGCACCTTACCAAAATTTTGGTCATGACCCAAAGATTGGTCTTTGTTTGGATGGTTGCCATTTTTTTGGCATGCCAATGAACTCTAGCCAACTCTAGTTCATTTTTCTTGCCGATGTCGGCCAAATCATGGGCAACCAAAACCTCAACCAAAATTTTGGCTACCCAATGTTTTGATGGGGCAACCTTGGGCACAAACCAAACATATTGTTGGTCGTGCCACAGCACTAACGCCACCCTCGGCACACTGAAACCGACCGTGTCTAGCGAAGATGAGCGTGTCGCTCACAGCGGTCGTCGTGTCCAGAGGCGGTGCTGGAGCTGCGCCACGTTATTGGCCCCCATGACCCACATGAACGGTTGCCGGTGGCAAGGAGATCGTGGGCCAGCTCCTCCATTGGACTAGTTTGCCCTACGTCATCCCGACAGGTGTGCCCCACATGTCGGTTTCCCTGTTTTCCCGGCCATATTTGAGCATCAGTGCTCCGCGTTGCGCATTAGGCCTTTCACTATGTAGGCCAAGTGAGACAACTTATTGTTTATTTGAGCCGTTCAAGTATAATCATGTGGCCTTTGCTTAATTCTCATTCCTCTCCATCGATCATGTCGCCCTCCGGTCTAGTCCATCCTCCCGCATGTCTCATATGAACATTCGGCCGAGTATCATTCGCATGTGGGCCTAGACCATGCCTGTATTTCCAATGTTTATTTGTAATTTGTCCGACATGCATACAAACAAACGGTTCATTTGAAGTTTCACTTTGCCTCCACTGCGTGTCTCTTCGCATCTTAGTTTTGACATCCCATTCGGTCATGCCCCGACACATGTTGACGAGATCGATAGATGACATGGCAGTTCCTTATAGCCATCGGCTGGCTATATTATTAACCATGCTCTGATGCGTTTTTCAAAACCGCATTTGACTATTGACAAGATTAATTGTACATGAGATGTATATTGTGAAAATTATGTCATTGGAAGCTCCTTTCACATATGTATCCCTGCCTTACCCTTCCTTTCGGTCACTTACTGGCGGACCCCATGCTTGCTAGGCCCCGCATGTCAGTTACTCAATGGGTTCGGCCATGTCAGGGGATCCTCATCTGTAGTATACTCCCTCTGTTTTTATTTACTCCGCATAAAATGATGCGGGCGGGGGAGGGGGAGGGACGTCGGTTTGCTCTCAACTGCGGTCCCACAAGCAAGCGAAAATGCAAGACAAAGCGTGTTCCATTCGGCGAGCGACATGGAGGGTCCAGCGTGCCGGGCTGCAACGCGAACGCGACAAGAGCGATGTACAGTCAAAACTGATTGACCGGTCGTCACCGGAACCACTATTCACACCAGAACCTTCGCTGCTCGGCCTACGCCAGCCACTGCCCTAAAACATCACCTAATCTCCAGCCCCTTCCACCACCTTTCGATCCCCTAGCCCGCATCAAGCGTCCCATAATTTGCAGGAAAGCCATGGTGCGCCACAAGATCATGTACTACAAGATGCTGACACCGGAGCGCCGCGCAGAAATCACGACGGTAGTCGGTGCCAGAGACCTCCGTTCCCAAGCTCGCTTTGCGGCCGGCCAATCCCCGAATTCTCTGGAGCCAAGCTACAAGGAGGAGGAAGTTGATCCAATGTTCATGGCGGAGGTCGCGGCGTAGAAGGCCCTCGATGGGTATGAGACGATGGACGTCGACTTCGTGCCGATGTCCGAGTCCCCCATGGTGCAGGCAGACCAGCGGTTCAACCTGGCGATACTAAAGGAGGACCGGGAGGTAGTGGCTCAACTCGACGCGGAGCGCGCGCATGCCGCTGCCATCGAGGCTCTCCTGCAAGTGGAACCGGATGTCGTGGATGTGAAGCGGGCGGCGGAGGCTCAACCTGAGGCGGAGCGCGCGCATGCCGCTTCTATCGAGGCCCTCCTGCAGGCGGAATCGGACGTCCTGGACTTGAACCGGGCGGCAGAGGCTCCACTCAATGCGGAGCGCGCGGATGCCGCTCTCATCGAGGCCCTCCTGCAGGCGGAACCGGACATCCTGGACTTGATCCGGGCGGCGTAGGCTTGACTCGATGCGAAGCGCGCGGATGCCGCTGCCATCGAGGCCCTCCTGCAGGCGGAACTGGACATCCTCGACTTGAACTGGGTGGTGCTCTCGTCCGCGCAAAGCGCCCGCACGCTCCACATGTACGAGTAGCTGGAGGCCGAGGACAACCACGGTGCGGAGACACATGTCAGCAGCTACGGCTGGTTCGCGCCGGCAGCCAAAGAGGGCTCCGCAAAACCCGTTAAGTTCGAACACAGGGGCGTGAACGGAGATCTCTCCCACTCTCGTCTACCTAGCGCCTCGCTCTCGTTGCGGTGGAAGGATTCAAGAAAACAACAAACAAAACATACAGGAGTTTATCCAGGTTCGGGCCATCACGTGGTGTAAGACCCTACTTCCTGCTTTAGTGGATTAGCCTCGGGCGAGCTGGGATATAAGCTAGTACAATGGTTCCTGGGCTTAGGAGGTGAGCTCAGGAGGGTCAGGAGGCTAGTGTTCTTGCTCCTTGTGTGGTGGTAAAGTGTATTGGTTCGTCCCTTTCCAGTGGGAGTCCTAGCTACTTATATAGGCGGCCACGGTCCTCTTCCCCCGAAATGTTTAGGCGGGAAGGGATCCCACAACGGACATTTTTGAGCGGGAACACAAGGACGTTCTTATCCTGACAAAAGCGGTCGTCGCCTGCAAAAGGATCAGGTGGTGACACGGTGGTGGGCTCGACGGTGACAACCCCCTTGTCGTCCTTGCGGTCTTCGGTCTTGTTACACCAAAGAGGAAACCTTTGCCCAGCTCCTTGGGAACCAACGGCTGCGCTGCCCCCCTTTGCACCGAAATGGCAACTGCGCCGCTGGCGGATGCTGGCACCCACTGGCGTGGTGCGTCACTACTGACATCACTGCCTCCTCCTAAAGCAGGCTCGGCTTTGGATTCTCCGCCCCTCCGGAGCGCCTTGGCAAGGCCGCTCCCGAGCGGGTCTTGACGTCGTTCTCCTCGTGAGGCTTAGCCCCCTCGTGAGGGTCTTGGGCAGCTGGTCGATTAGCTGGGTTGTATCAGGCCGCTTGTAGGAGGGCGTCGCGGCCCGCAGACAGGCAAGTCTGGGTACCCTGGTTCCCAGGACGCCGACAGTAGCCCTTGGGCCCAAGGCGCGTGCGGAGTTGGCTTCAGGGCGAAGCCTTAGTCGAGGACGAAGCGCTGCGGGCCCCAAAAAGGCTGCAGGCCAGGCTGGTGTGTGACGGTTGGATGGGACGCGAGCAACCCCGCTCCCCACACCGTGTCGGCAACCGTGCATCTTGACAAAAGGGGCCTTGTCTGCTGGGGGATTTATCGCCCTCTTTCCTTCCTGCTCAGATTTCTTCCCCTTACGCCTCCTGCCTTCCTGCGTCCCTTGGCTCCCTCAACCATGGCGAAGAGGAACAAGAGTGCTACGCCGGCGTCTGGATCTGCTTCTTCTCTTAGTGGCGGTCACGAGTGGGCTCACAAGGGCTCATGACCTTAGTGGCGGTGAGGACGCCGAGCATATAGATAATGCGAATGGAAAGAAACATCTGGCCTTGATTATGCAAAAAAGGGAGATAACCGCGGGGGATCAGCCCCCAGCGGTTCGAGGATGATGCAGCCCGAGAGGCGCCCTTGTTTGGGTACCTGAAGTGTCACCTGATACTTGTCGAAGGAGAGTTGGGGTAGCTGAAGACGCGAGCTATGCGGGTCGCTCCCGAGGATCGTCGGGCTCCTGAGGCCCAGGGGCTCCGGAGGCTCTCAGTGGTCATGCGGGTCTGGCTCTCGCTCCGTCCAGACCGCCTACCACTGAGCCTCCCGAGCCCCCAAGGCCCACTGCGCGAGATCCTGGAACGTGGCAGCTGCGTTGCGGAAGCCGAAGAGTGTGCAGACGTAGCTATAGGGGAGGGCCCTCCTCCGGCCGACCGCCGTCGGCCAGAAGGGCTCCTGAGAAGCGGCTCGATTGAGACCCGCGATGTCGATGCAGACGCGGAAGCAGTCGCTTGGGCTGCGAGCAGGTGAACTTGGGGTTGTGCGGTTACGTCCACCGCGGATGAGTCTTGCGTACTGAAGTTCCTCTGTAACTTGGTCGATGAAGTCCTGAGCCCCCAGCGCTGAACGGCTCACGCTGGGCTCGCAAAAACGTGCATCAAGATACGCTTGTAGGTGCTGCTCGAACACCTCCCTCGAGGTGCGGATCAGCTCGGGGACACTCCAGATGAGAGCCCCCAAGCCCGTCACGATAGGGGCGCCGAGCGCGCCTCCTTATGCGAGGGTGGAGGGCGCCTCGTCAGCAGGCGCGAGTCCAGGGGCCAGGCCGTCGGGAGCCCCCGCGTCCTGAGGTTCGTTGACGGGTAGGTTCTTCTTCTTCTTGGGGGCGGTCTGCTGGGGGAGGACGGCTCCATCCTCATCGGAGCACTCGACCGCCGCGGTCTGGTAGGCACGCTCCAGGGAACGCACCGCTTCCTTCTCGTCGGAGGCGATCGTGATGACTCCGCCACTCCCACGCATCTTGAGGACATTGTAGCCGTGATGGGTCGCCGCCATGAACTTGGGGAGGGCAGGGTACCCTAGGATAGTGTTGTACGGGAGGTGGATGTTGGCGAGGTCGAAGTCGATGAGCTCTGTGTGGTAGTTGTCGCGGTCGCCAAAGGTGACGGGGAGGCGGACCTGCCCCATCAGGAGTGTGGTGCCGTCCGTGACCCCGTAGAATGGCTTGGTCGGGTGGAGCTGATCGTAGGGAACCTGGAGCGTCTCGAAGGTCTGGAAAAAAAGGACGTTGAGCCCTGCTCCGCCGTCGATGAGGGTCTTGGTCACAAGGACATTGCTGATGGTTGGGGTGCAGAGCATCGGGAGGGCGCCTGGGGCCGAAGTGCACTTGAGCTGGTCCTTGGGGTCGAAGGCGATGACTAGCTTGGTCCACCTGAGGTTGCGTGCGGCGGCAGGCCTGGGAAGCGCCGCATTCACCTCATGGGCGAACTGCTTGAAGATGCGGTGGGAAGCCGGGGCATGGGCTCCTCCCAAAATGCATGCAACTGCACGCGGCTCCTGGAAGCCTCCTGCCCCGTCTCCCTGGCGGTCGTCATCGTTCCTCCTTGGCGGCGGTGGCAGCGGAGGCGGGCCTCCGTTGCCCTGAGGGTGACGCTCACGAGGCTGGTCGCGCCAGGGGGCGTCACGTGGCTGCTCCTACCAGTGGTCTTCACGTCGCTACTCACGCTACCCTTGGCGCGAGTTCCTGCGGTCCCAACGTCCTCCTCCTCGGCCTCCTCCACGGCCGTAGCCGTGGTTGTCGCGCTCAGGGCGCTGCCCGACACGCCCGCCGCTCATCGCTCTAAGCTCCCGACAGTCGTTGGTGTTGTGGCTGTGGACGTTGTGGAAGACGCAGTATGGTCGGTTGTCTCTGGGGAGGTCATCGTAGCCGCAGCCACGCTTCACTTCTGGCTTCGCAGCTAGCATGGCGGTCCCTTGCGCTTCGACTCCTTGGCCTTGGTCTTCCTGTCGTCCGCCTCCACCTCAGGCAGCACCTAAAGGGAGAGGCGGCCTTCCTTCGCCCTGGCGCACTTTGCCGCGAGCTTGAACATCTCAAGGGCTCTGCACAGGTCTTCGTGAATGGCGAGCTCTTCCCTCATCCTGACGTCGCGGATGCCATCGGAGAACGCGGAGATGATGGCCTCGTCCGATACCCTGGGGATACGGAGGCGCATGGTATTGAAGCGTTGGATGTACTTTTGCAGGGTTTCTCCCGGCTGCTGCCTCACGCGGCGCAGATCAGCAGCTGCCGGGTCTCGGTCGCGGGTGCCTTGGAAGTTGGCGACGAAACGCTCGTGAAGCTCTTCCCAGGAGGAGATGGATCCCACGGGGAGGTTTAGGAGCCAGGAGTGCGTGCCGTCCTTCAGAGCCATGGGGAACCAGTTCGCCATGACCTGCTCGGTGCCGTTGGACTCCTCGATGCTCAGCTCGTAGAGTTGGAGGAACTCCGTGGGGTCGGTGGTGCCGTCGTAGCGTGGAGGCAGGTCCGGCTTGAACTTGCCGGGCCAGACGAGGCGCCGTAGCTCAGGGGCTAGGGCGCGACATCCAGCCACGCTCGTGATCGCACGCGCCCCCTGCGCTTGTGGTGCTGGTTCTTGAGGTGCTGGCGCCACCACCTCCTATGGTGTGTGGTCTGGGCGCTGTGGGTCAGGGGGCACACCAGCCCCTGCATGAGGGTGCGGAATCACCTGGCATCTCTCCTCGTCGCGCACGTGGGCTCTGCGGGGTTGCTCATGTCGAGGGGCCTCGCACCCGGCCTCCTGGTCGGCGTGGTGGAGTGGCGGCGGGGCCAGGACCCCGTGGCCCTCGTTCCCCACCGAGGGCGATGGAGGACGTGAGGAGTGCGTTGGTGCAGGTGCTTCTCCAGCGGCATTGACGAGCATGGTGATGCGGTGGAGCCACTCGTCGTAGAGGTCATCTGTTGGGCGGTAGCGCAAGAGCTCCCGCGCCATCAGCAGCGCAGGCTGCTGGTAGACCGGCCCGTGGCGGACCAGCGAGGACGACGCTGCGGCCGGCGAGGGTGAAGGTGTTGCCGTGCGGCCATCCCGCCGCACGGACAGCGGCAGCGAGGAGTCCTGCTGCTCGTGGACAGCCAGGTCGGTGGAGGCGTTGGCGACTGTCGAGTTGGGGCAGAGTGGTGCGCCGTTGCCCGCGGGCACCGTCTGAGCGACGTTTGCAACGCGGGGGCGGAACGAGCTCGGCGTGTGTCCACCATGGCTGTGGAGCGGGGTCGACGACGAGAACGCTACGAGGTCGTCGGAGATGCGAGATTTCGACACGCCCCCTACCTGGCGTGCCAAATGTCGGATTCAGGGCTCTGCAAAACCCGTTAAGTTCGAACACAGGGGCGTGAACGAAGATCTCTCCCACTCTCGTCTACCTAGCGCCTCGCTCTCGTTGAGGTGGAAGGATTCAAGCAAACAATGAACGAAACTTACCGGAGTTTATCCAGGTTCGGGCCACCACGTGGTGTAAGACCCTACTTCCTGCTTTGGTGGATTAGCCTCGGGCGAGCTGGGATATAAGCTAGTACAATGGTTCCTCAGCTCGGGAGGTGAGCTCAGGAGGGTCAGGAGGCTAGTGTTCTTGCTCCTTGTGTGGTGGCAGAGTGTATTGGTTCGTCCCTTTGCAGTGGGAGTCCTAGCTACTTATATAGGCGGCCATGGTCCTCTTCCCCCGAAATGTTTAGGCGGGAAGGGATCCCACTACGGCCATTTTTGAGCGGGAACACAAGGACGTTCTTATCCTGACAAAAGCGGTCTTCGCCTACAAAAGGATCAGGCGGTGACACGGTGGTGGGCTCGACGGTGACATCCCCCTTGTCGTCCTTGCGGTCTTCGAGGAAACCTTTGCCCCGCTCCTTGGGAACCAACGGCTGCGTGATGGCTTCTCGCCCCTCATTGGTTACCCCAAATGGAAGGTTTGAGATGCAGTGTAGCGGAAGTTTTCCCTTGGCAAAGATACCAAGGATCGATTTCCCTGAGACTCCCAGTTTCAACAAGAAGGTGTCAACTGCTAACGGCGCCAGATATTAGCAATCAACGTGGACCTGCACACAGATACAAATAACTTTGCTCCCAACGAGTACAGAGAGGTTGTCAATCTCTCCGGCCTTGTAGTTTACAAAGGATCAAACGCAAGTGATAATAGTCATAGGTATTGCTGCAATAGTAAGTAAAACCTGAAAGTAAATAGCGGATGTGATCAATGATGGTAATATGGACTGGGTTCCCATGATGTTCACTAGTGATGTCTCTCTCCCAAAAGACGATAAAAAAGCTATGTGAGGTAAACGAATTACAGCTGGGCAATTGACAGAATTATGTGCGCAAACCAATGCTAAATATGTTACAAGAAAGGTAGAGGTTCAAAGCATGGGCGGTACGCCAAGGCAAGTAGACCGAAATCCATCTGCATCTACTACTAATCATCCACCTTGAGATATCTATCCAGAACATCTCGCTGGTATTAAGTTGCGAGTCCCACCCATAGTGTAAACTCAAAGCAACAGACAACTGCATTAAAAGAACTTTGCATAAAGTAAACAATCCTTGCACCCGCGGGCACAAGCACCGTTGTTTTCCCCCTTGTGGCAACAGCACATCCCCTAGACTCATGTTTCTGTCACTCAAGCTAGTCATCGAGGGGCATGAACCCACAATCAAGCATAACGTTCCCTCTTGGAGTCACTACCTACTACTTGGCCAAAGCAATAAATAACAACGGAGAACATGCAAGAATTACTTACGAACATAAATATAAAAGAGCTAGATCAAATATATTACTCAAACACAATTTGAACATAATCTCACAATCCATCGGATCCCAGCAAACTCATCATAGCAACAGCATAAGGATTACATATGTGCCTCGATCATGTAGGGCAGCTCACGAGGACTAATTAGTGAAGCACAAGAACGGGAGGAGAACATCACATAGCTACTGGTCATGGACCCATGGTCCAAGGGAGACTACTCACAACTCATCCGGGAGGCGTCCATGGTGGTGGAGAAGCTCCCGGTGGTGATCCTCCCCTCTGGCAGGGTGCCGGGAAGAGTTCTCCTGGCGCTCCCGATCTTGGAAGCGCGGCGGAGGCGGAACAGAGATGAGATCGCGAAAAAGGATTCCCGTCTCGAGGGTTTCGGGACATGATATAAATATATGCCAAAGGGGGGCATCAGCGGAGGCCTGGGGGGCCCAGGCGCCCCCCCCCCCC
>LR738715.1:616552711-616576683 GCA_902687465.1 Secale cereale | reverse complement strand
CCCCCCCCCCGGCGCGGCCAGGAGGGGGCTCGCGCCACCAGGGCGCCTGGAGCCCTGGTGGCCCCCTCCGGCTGTACTTTGGCTACCGGGAAGCTTCTGGAACGCTGATTTTTTATATAATTTTTCCGGGATTTTTCTGGCAGTTTTCGTAATTGGAAAACCTGAAATACAAAAATAGCAGAAAACAGAAACTGGCACTCGGGTGCACTGAGTTAATAGGTTAGTCCAAATATGATCAAAAGTGTATGGAAGTGTATAAATATCATAGCAATATCACCTAAAAGAAGCATGGAGCAAGCAGAAATTATAGATACGTTTTGGACGTATCACTGCGCTGCCCCCCTTTGCACCGAAATGGCAACTGCGCCGCTAGCGGATGCTCGCACCCGCTGGCGCGGTGCGTCACTGCTGACATCACTGCCTCCTCCTAAAGCAGGCTCGGCCTTAGATTCTCCACCCCTTCGGAGCGCCTTGCCAAGGCCGCTCCCGAGGGGTTCTTGACATTGTTCTCCTCGCGAGGCTTAGCCCCCTCGCGAGGGTCTTGGGCAGCTGGTCGATTTAGCTGGGCCGTACCAGGCCGCTTGTAGAAGCGCGTCGCGGCCCGCAGAGAGGCAAGTCTGGGTACCCTGGTTCCCAGGAAGCCTACAGACAAGGCTGTCTCGTTCCGCGAGCAGTGATGATTTTTCTTTATGTTGTTGTTTTTATGGATCTTTTCCTGTGTAAAAACATATATTGTTATGCAAGTCGCCTGACTTGGGTCAGTCTACCATTTCAGACGGTTGGATAAATATCCTACGTCTCCTAACCCTTCTTCCTCACCTCTTCTTCTTCCCCAACAGACCACCGCACGGGCCGTACAGATACTCCCCAACATGCGGTTGGATAAACATACTCTATGAACGAAAATTATGTGTCAGCGGTAGGATGGCTGAGTTTGGTTTGTTCACATGCGACATCATGTGTCAGTGAGGGTGCGTTCCCTTGGTTGGGTTTGAGGCGTGCAGCAGCGACTGTGCATGTGCGGGTGCGGTGCGACCGCGGCGTGCAGGAGCGACCGTGTGAGGGTGCGGTGCGACTGCGACAGCCGTGCGCAAGTGTACCTCCTTTTCATTTTGAAAACTTTAGGCAAGCTTGGCAAAAACGTGTGGCGAAGTATGGCAATGCAAGGCCTAGACCCAAACAGGATAAGTACGTAGTACTACCTTCGTCCTGGTTTATTGGTCCTCCTTGAAATTGGTGCCCAAATTTGACTAAATATTTAACTAACAAAATATTAATGCATGTTAACAAAAATTGTATCGTTAGATTTGTATTTGAACATAGTTTCCAATGATATATTTTTTTGTGACATTCATGAACATTATGTTAGTTAAATTTATGGTCAAAATTTGGCACAAAATACGATGAGGACCAATAAACCAGGACGGAGGTAGTACTACGTACTAGGAGTACTAGTGTTAAAAAAGAAAGGCGGGGGTTTCCTTCGCAGGATTAATCGATACAAATCCTCATTTCACGTGTCAATTAATGTGTATTTTTTCTCCAAAGCCCAAAGAGCTAACCATCTCACTCGTCATCGCTTGATTAATGCAGCGCCATGCAAACCAACCTTCTCACTTCTGCATGCCTGCAGGGGATATTAATGTCCTTGGTTGCTAGTACGAGGCAAACCCATCAATTTTGCCTCGATTAGTGTTAGTGGCCTTTTGCAAATTGTAATTTTGATATACTGGCCTTGTGTACAAAAAAAAGAGGTAGTAACTATATTTGACTTCCTTCCCCATTGCGGTGACGTCGACGATATCTCAAACATTGTGGTTTGGTGAAGTGCGTTCGATGGAGAACGCCATTAAGGGAGACCACGGTAAGTTGTTCGCAAGTGCCGCCTGCCAGCCAAGACAACCGCCTTATTTGCATCCAGGAAGTCCGTTGAACTAAAGGACGCGTAAATGTACTAGTACTACTCGTACACAATAGCGTTGTCCGTCCAGCTTAGTGCGGTGAGATGGTTTCTCGAAGAAGACGATGGAGAAGCGGAGTCAGCGAAGAGTGAAATGATGGTTGCTTCGTCCGTGCTTTGTCATTATAGTTGGATCTTATGATGCTTCTCCCCCTATACTCTCTTGTAATGGATTGAGTTTTCCCTTTGAAGTTATCTTATCGGATTGAGTCTTTAAGGATTTGAGAACACTTGATGTATGTCTTGCACATGCTTATCTGTGGTGACAATGGGATATCATGTGATCTACTTGATGTATGTTTTGGTGATCAACTTGCGGGTTCTGTGACCTTGGGAATCTATGCATAGGGGTTGGCACACGTTTTCATCTTGACTCTCCGGTAGAAACTTTGGGGCACTCTTTGAAGTTCTTTGTGTTGGTTGAATAGATGTTTTTGAGATTGTGTGATGCATATCGTATAATCATACCCACGGATACTTGAGGTGATAATGGAGTATCTAGGTGACATTAGGGTTTTGGTTGATTTGTGTCTTAAGGTGTTATTCTAGTACGAACTCTATGATAGATTGAACGTTACTACGGACTCTTGAATAGATCGATCAGAAAGAATAACTTTGAGGTGGTTTCGTACCCTACCATAATCTCTTCATTTGTTCTCCGCTATTAGTTACTTTGGAGTGACTCTTTGTTGCATGTTGAGGGCTAGTAATATGATCCAATTATGTTATCCTTGTTGAGAGAACTTGCACTAGTGAAAGTATGAACCCTAGGCCTTATTTCCTATCATTGCAACATCGTTTATGCTCACTTTTACCACTTCCTACCTTGTTGTTTTTATATTTTCAGTTTACAAAAACCTATATCTACCATCCATATTGCACTTGTATCACCATCTCTTCGCCGAACTAGTGCACCTATACAATTTACCATTGTATTGGGTGTGTTGGGGACACAAGAGACTCTTTGTTATTTGGTTGCAGGGTTGTTAGAGAGACCATCTTCATCCTACGTCTCCCACGGATTGATAAACCTTAGGTCATCCACTTGAGGGAAATTTGCTACTGTCCTACGAACCTCTGCACTTGGAGGCCCAACAACGTCTACAAGAAGAAGGGTGCATAGTAGACATCACATAGTGCCAAGTGCCAGTTGTTGTTTTCGACATGTTTTTTACATCGCAGGAAATCAATATCAAATGGAACCCAAACCCCGCGAAACTTTTTGGAGAATTTTTATGGGCCAGAAGACACCTCATGGGCCAAAGCTGCACCTGGGGGTGCCCCAAGGGGGCACAACCCACCAGGGCGCGCCAGGCCCCCCTGGCGCGCCCAGGTGGGTTGTGCCCACCTCGGTGGCCTCCCGCACCGCCCCTTTACTCTATAAATACTCAGATATTCCAAAAACCCTAGAGGAGTCAACGAAATTCTATTCCAGACGCCGCAAGGTCCAGAACCACCAGATCTAATCTAGACACCATCATGGAGGGGTTCACCACCTCCATTGGTGCCTCTCCGATGATGTGTGAGTAGTTCCTTGTAGACCCACGGATTCGTAGTCAGCAGCTAGATGGCTTCCTCTCTCTCTTTTGATTATCAATACAATGGTCTCTTAGAGATACATATGATGTAACTCTTTTTGCGGTGTGTTTGTTGGGATCCGATGAACTTTGAGTTTATGATCAGATCTATCTTTTTATATCCATGAAATTTATTTGAGTCTTCTTTGATCTCTTATATGCATGATTACTTATAGCCTCGTATTTCTTCTCCGATATTTGGGTTTTGTTTGGCCAACTTGATCTATTTATCTTGCAATGGGAAGAGGTGCTTTGTAGTGGGTTCAATCTTACGGTGCTTGATCCCAGTGAGAGAAGGGGAACCGACACGTATGTATCGTTGCTCCTAAGGATGAAACGATGGGGTCTATTTCTACATAAATAGATCTTGTCTACATCGTGTCATCGTTCTTATTGCATTACTCTGATTTTTCCATGAACTTAATACAGTAGATGCATGCTGGATAGCAATCGATGTGTGGAGTGATAGTAATAGATGCAGGCAGGAGTCGGTCTACTAATCTTGGATGTGATGCTTATATAATGATCATTGCCTGGATATCGTCATGATTATTTGAAGTTCTATCAATTGCCCAACAGTAATTGTTTTTCCACCGTTTGCTATTTTCTCGAGAGAAGCCACTAGTGAAACCTACGGCCCCGGGGTCTCTTTCTCATATTATTTGCCTTTGCGATCTATTTTCCTTTGCTTTTATTTTCAGATCTACTAAACCAAAAACCCAAAAATACATTGCTGCAATTTATCTTATTTATCGTTCGATCTATCAATATTTACGACTCTGTCACGTCTGTTACCCAAAAGGGATTGACAACCCCTTTTACACGTTGGGTTGTGAGTATTTGTTATTTGTGTGCAGGTGTTGTTTATGTTGTGTTGCTTGGTTCTACTACTGGTTCGATAACCTTGGTTTCATCACTGAGGGAAATACCTACCGCTGCTATACTGCATCATCCCTTCCTCTTTGGAGAAAATACCGACGTAGTCCTAGCAGTCATCACAACGCAAGCGGTAGCTTCCTTGCTGGGGCCCTCAGCCTTGGCCTTCTTGCCGGTACTAGGTGCGCCCGATCCTTCCATAGTCATCGCTACCTTATCTCTTGGCTTCTTACTACGCTTCTTGCCCTTTCTTTGATTTATTGATTCATCCTCATCCTATGAATCAACATTGGTGCAATCTTCCTCTCCGGGAAACTTCCTTCCTTCCTCCATCCGAGCACACTTATCCACCAGTGTGTATAGCTCCTTCACATTCTTGGGCAACCGCACGTTCATCTTGGAACGAATGCGACGGTTGCGCACATTGAACTGGAAAGCCGCTATAACGGCTGCCGGATGGATATTTGGAATATTTCTATGAACTTTACTGAATATCTGTAAATACTTACGAAGAGTTTCTCCTTTCTTCTGTTGAAGGAGTTGCAGGTCACTGGGCCTGCCGGGCTCTTGGTGGCCACCGGTGAAGGCACTGATGAACTCGTGGCACAGGTGTGCCCATGATGAAATGGAGTCTTTTGGTAGGTGCATCAGCCAAGACCTCACGTTGGACTTGAGGGCCAAATGGAAGTAGTTGGCAAACACCTTCTCGTCTCTTCCCTCGATAGCCTGACAACGATGGTGTAGATGCTCAGGAACTCAGCCGGGTTCTGCCTCCCATCGTACTTCTCAGGTATCTCTGGCTTGAAGGTGAGAACGGATGTAAAAAGGACTTGCCGCAATTATCCTGTGAAGGCAGGGCAGTAGACCTCGAAAGGTAGGCACCCGCCAATACCGAGCGCATGCTCGTCGACGTTGAGGCCGTCACATCCGTCGGTCTGGCGGAGGTCGTCGCGGCGTCAATCTACGACGCAGCACACATCTCTCCGCCGCCTATCCTCCAGGGCTCAATTTTGGTCTCGACGTGCTCGAGGATCAGAAGAGGCGATCGAGACGTCGGGGTCTTGATTTTGCTATGCCCACACCGGCTTCCATAGTGGGGACTGCACCATGGGGACGGCCCCCTCTGTTCGGCCAGCGGTACGAGTGGTTGTTGTTGCTTGGCATAGCTGTTGATGACGTCGACCACACCATCGCCTGGCTCCTGACGGTGCCAGCAGCGGCTGCGGTGCCGCACCCACGCTGCTATAGGATGACCACCTGGGCAGTGGGATTGCGCGGAGGTGGTGCTCGAGGGTCAGCGGCTCCGTCGGGCGCAGAGACTTGTCCGGGTGGAAGCACATGCACCACGTTCGCTATCGTGGCGGGGGCGGACGGAGGGTGATGGCTTACCCCGAACCGAGCGACGTTGCTGCGACTGTGCCCGTCGGTGGGAGGAGGGGTGCAGACGGAGTGAAAGTGCAACTAATCCCCGGGTGGTTTTGGTAATTAATAACAACATATAGCTCATTGAACTCATATCCTTTCAAGATAAATATTTTAGGAAGTGCAATGGTTGGCATGGCATGGATTAGAAATGTGGACCCTTCAAAAAGCGAAGGACAAAGATTGGCAAAAGCTCAAGACTCTACATTTTCATTTTAGTGATCCAAGATCACATTGAGTCCATAGGAAAAGCCAATACTATTAAAAGGGGATGAGGTGTTGCTTAATGGTCTACTTGCTCAAGTGCTTAGTAATCTGCTCCAAATCCCTCAACCACTTTCTTATTTCCACATATGTCCCAAACCTAAAATTCAAACCCAGCCCCACCGATTTGACCTATCCGGCGCCACTGAGTTCACATGACATAGCCACTGCCACAAACCCTAATCAATTTGGTCTCATCGATAGGGATCTCGGTCTCACCGAGATAGGTATGCAAACTCTCTGTTTCCTCTTTGTAACGTTTTAGTCTCATCGAGATGAGCGAATCGGTCCCATCGAGTTTGCCTAACCAACATTATGTTAGCCTATTACCAAAATCGGTATCACCGAGTTTGTGTAATTGGTCAAACCACGTTGAGGTTTTGCCCTAACCCTAACGCATCGGTCTCACCGAGTTGATATTGTCGGTCCCACCGAAATGTATAATGTTCACATTTTGAACTGCTTCGGTCTGACCGAGTTCGTTTATTCGGTCTGACCGAGTTGGGTCAAATGTGTGTAACGACTAGATTTTGTGTAGAGGCTATATATACCCCTCCACCCCTTATCCATCAGAGAGAGCCATCAGAACGTGCCTACACTTCCACTATTCATTTTCTGAGAGAGAACCACCTGCTCATGTGTTGAGACCAAGATATTCCAATCCAACCACAAGAATCTTGATCTCTAGCCTTCCCTAAGGTTCTTTCCACTCAAATCTTCTTTGCACCATATCCAAATCTGTGAGAGAGAGTTGAGTGTTGGGGAGACTATCACTTGAAGCACAAGAGCAAGGAGTTCATCATAAACACACCATTTATTACCTTTTGGAGAGTGGTGTCTCCTAGATTGGTTAGGTATCACTTGGGAGCCTCCGACAAGTTTGCGGAGTTGAACCAAGGAGTTTGTAAGGGCAAGGAGATCGCCTACTTCGTGAAGATCTACCCTAGTGAGGCAAGTCCTTCATGGGCGATGACCATGGTGGGATAGACAAGGTTGCTTCTTCGTGGACCCTTCATGGGTGGAGCCCTCCGTGGAATCACGCAACCGTTACCCTTCATGGGTTGAAGTCTCCATCAACGTGGATGTACGGTAGCACCACCTATCGGAACCACGCCAAAAACATATGTGTCTCCAATTGCGTTTACACTCTCCACCCCCTCCCTTTACCTTCATATGCAATGTTTTACTTTCCGCTGCCACAACTCTAGAATTGCATGTGTAAGGAGATTGCTTGACTTGTGCTAATTTGCAAAAAACTGTCAAAACGTAAAATTGGGAAAAGGCTAAGTTTTTATTTGGTCAAGTAGCCTAATCACCTCCCCTCTAGACATACATTCGATCCTACAAGTGGTATCAGAGCTTTGGTCTCCTTTTGCCTTGATTTCTATAGCTTTGGTGATCATAGCCTTGGTTTCACAACCTAGAAGAGCATGGCGACTAGCGAGGGAAGTTACCACCCTAGAGGTCCTTACTTTGAAGGTACTAATTTTGCTAGTTGGAAGCATAAGATGAAAATGCATATTCTTGGACATAAAACCGCCGTTTGGGCTATTGTGTGTATTGGTTTGCAAGGTGAATTCTTCAATGGGAAGGAACCAAATCGTGAAGTTACTGTTGAAGAATTGAAGATGTTGCAATGCAATGCTCAAGCTTACGATATCCTCTTAAATGGATTGTGTCCCAAGAATACAACAAAATCAGCCATCTTGAGAATGCAAAGGAAATGGGATACTTTGATTGATATGCACGAAGGTACCGACTCCTTCAAGGAATCTAAGTTCGATGTGCTTCAAAGTCAACTTGACAAGTTCAAAATGAAGGATGGTGAAGGTGTCCCATAAATGTACTCTAGGCTTGCTCTCATCACAAATGAGATTGCCGGCTTAGGAAGCAAAGAAATGACTGATGCATTGATCATCAAGAAAATCCTAAGAGCCTTCGATGGAAAATATGACATTGTGTGCACATTGATCCAAATGATGCCCAATTACAAAGATCTCAAGCCAATGGAAGTCATCGGTAGAATTGTTGCTCATGAGATGTCACTTAAGGATAAAGAAGAGCTTCACAACAAGTCTAGTGACGCTTACAATGCTTCATGTGATGCTCATACATCATCAAGTGAGAAACAAGTCTTCAATGAAGAATAGAACTTAATGGTGAAGAACTTCAACAAATTCTACAAGAATAGAAGCAAAAAGAGAATATCCAAATCGAGGTCCTACAATGACAAAATATCTTCTAGTTGTGATCGGAATTGCTACAATTGTGGGAGACCCGGACACCACTCAAATGAGTGTATGGCTCCACACAAGAGAAGACGCCCAAAAGGAGAAGTAGAAGAGAAGATTCACCACCAAGAGAGAGAAGAGTAGAGATGAGCATTATGAACAATGACCCTCTCGTAGAAGCAAGGATTCGGAAAGGAAGGACAAATCATCAAGGAGCTATACAAGACAAAGACATCAAGCTCATGTTGGTGAATGCGTATCCGGCTTCGACTCCGATGACCACTCCAAGAAAAGCTATTACTCCGACTCCAAAGATACTCAAGATGAAGGTGTTGCTGGAATTGCTCTTGTGTCATCCAACTCCTACGACATATTTGACTCACCAAATGAAAGAATTGGAAGATGCTTCATGGCTAAAGACCCTAAGGTATCACACCCCGAATATCTTGATTTAAATAGTGATGAAGATGACTTGCTAGGGGATGATGATTTACTTGTTGGTAGCAATAGTGATGAAAACTATGATGAAATTGCTATTAATCATGCTAATCAAGATAAAAGGAATGAAAATTATAAGGAGGAGATTGAGCGTCTAACTAAAGAATTAAACACTCTTAATTTAGCTCATGAAACTACCTTAGAGGATCACCGAGAACTTTTGAGGACTCGTGAGAAGCTACGCTTTGAAAAACTAAATCTAGAACAAGAGCATGAGTTCTTAAAAGCAATCAATGATGATCTTCGTAAGAAAAGTTCTTCTTACATTGTCAATCGTTTACTCTTGTCTACCTACATGCCACAAGTAAAATATAGCAATAAGAAAAAGAAATATTCTTCCTCTAGTAGTAACAATAACCATGATAAATCCAATGTTGTTGCTTTTAGTAGTTCTCTTGATTCCACTAATGATTCTCTTAGCCAAGTTACACTTGAGCAAGAATATATCATATTGAAGGGAATTATAGAGAAAGGTATTTATAAGAGCCTTGCCGGTAGTAAACAATTCGAGGAAATTGTACGCAAGCAAGGAAGGCACCGGAAGAATCAAGGTGTTGGTTTTGAATGGAAGTTCAATGCCAATGGAGTTGAGTGGGAAGAAGATCAATATCCCAAGACAAAGTTTGTCCCTCAACAAGACAAGTATGACCCTACTTCCTTCAAGGGGACACAAGCCAAAGATGATCTTCCACCACATGACCACAAGCTAAAAGGCAAGGACAGGCTTCAAGAAGATATTGATGCATTTGAAGTAGCTCTTAAATCCTTGGTCAAGTGGGTTCCCAAGACTACGTCAAGTTCTACTTCATCGAGTACATCTACAACTCCAAGGATTCCCATCAAGATGATGTGGATCCCGAATAAGAAGAACTAGAGTGTTCTTGAGGGTGACTCCACCAACATACTTCACTCATATTCATATTGGCAAGGATAAGTGCAATTAACTTTCACATCTTGCACGAGTTCAAGGAGTCACAAACCCTCTTGTTGGTAAGACAATGGACAAGGTAACCTAATGCTTTCATAGACACCATCATGTGTGCAATTCACTCTATGTCCATGGATATCTTTGTATGTTCTGGGACTAACCCATGTAGGTATTGAATGTGCAACTCACTCCAATGGATTGCTCCAAATGATCTACATCAACATTGACCATCTACATCTTCAACACCTACATGAAGTCATCATCGACAAAACCCAAGGTTAGTTCATCCCTCTTAGGGGGGATATCACATCTAGGGGGAGCTTTACTCTAAGAATTGAGCTAAAGCAACTCTAATGATGTGAACACAACAATGTTTTATGTAAAATTGGTAACCCTACTTGAGCTTAAACGATGAGTATGACATGTGATCAAATGATTTCATTTGACTCCTAAGTCGATATACTCATATATACATGACCTAGTCATCGCTAATTGCTTCATATATGCTAGAATGTTTGTGCATGCTTTGCCACATATTTCTTTGCTATCTCATTGTGTGAGCATGTTGAGTGCATATTATTTTCTCATTCGAGGACATCCATTTTTTTCTTTGATTTTTTGGATTTCTTCTTCTACCAAATGGATGGACAAGAATGCCTAAGTACCCCCTCTAGCTATCTATGCTTTTCTTGTCTCAAACTCAATTCATGCTACATCACAAAGTTTGATCAAGTCATATTCAAACCCTCTGAGTAAGGAGCACTCGGAGTCACCGATTTGTCATAGACTTAAACTTCCAAAACCTCTTAGTGCATTTTGGTCTTACCGATTCTTTCTTTCGGTCATACCGAGTCCATTAAGTTAATCTAGGTTTTCAATCTCCGTGCAACCGATTAGAACAATTCGGTCACACCGAGTTGCAGTAACTGCTAGTAGTTTTGCATCTCAGTGCCACCAACTCGTTCCACTCGGTCACACCGACAGGGTATGGATATATATACCCACGGGCCAAACCTTGGAAAGTTCTCCGAATCTTTTCGCCTGCGCATATCCAACTCTGCCGACTCGGGGTCTCCGGATCATCCTCTCGTCGCCCGCAACCTCCTGCCGCTGGTCTCCGCCGCCGTCAACGGAAATCTCCGCCATCGTTGTCGCCGTAGCGAACTCATCGCCGAGTTAGGGTATGAGTTCGACCCTTTGTGTTTTCTCAATCTGATTCTTATCACAAAGTCAATGCCATGATTCTTGCCAATATTTGAGATCATCCTGTCCAGCAAAAACTCCCTTTAGATTAGATTTGATTCAAAATTTTAGGGTTAGGTTTCCGTCGAACTCATCTCGGACCGACCGAGCTGTAGAAATCGGTCTCACCGATTTGGCTTTGGCCATTGCACTTGTAATGTTTGGTCTGACCGAAACTTACAAATCGGTGTGACCGAGTTCAACTCTCAGTGAAACCCTAGCAATCTCGGAGTCACCGAACAATGTCTCGGTCTGACCGATTTCACCAGCTTAGACTCTCAAAGTTGCTTCGGTGTCACCGAGTTTAACAAATCGGTAGCTCCGAAATGCTTTCTGTAGAAACCTAAAACTAAGTTTTTGACTCAATTGTTTTGCAAACTATATCTATTCACAGGGTCAGCTTGCAGTTTCAAATATGTCTAAGGGCAGTGACAGTCAGAACGGGTCAGAGGAGTAGGCAGAACTGAGTGAGTGCTCCAGTCCCTCCAACAGCAACTACTATGAGAGCACCAGAAGCACTCCAAGCAATCTGCCCAAGGTTGCCACCAAGACAAGGAAGAAGAGAACTTCTGATAGTGAGGATGAAGACTTCGTGGCTCAAGAGGTCACTTCAAAGAAGAAGGTTGTCAACAAGGAGGAATCTGCTAGAGTTGTCAAGCCTGGTCTGAACAAGAAGGCCCCTGCCAAGAGACCTCCAATTTCAAAAGTCAGAGCTTCCACTCAAGAAATAATGGTGTTTACTCTTGAAACAAGAGATGATGAGCCAGCAGGATCTAAGAAGTGATCTAGGAAGACTACTGCCAGAGTGATTGGCAAGCCCTCCATGAGAGATGATGATGATGTTGTTGCTGATGATGATGAGCCTGTTGCACCTACTGCAAAGACTCAGAAGCTGATGGGGGATGCCATCAAAGCCAGGGCTGCTCTATCCAAGCCCAAAGCTGCCCCCAAAGCTTCAGCACCCAAGAGATCCACTATTCCTACAGCTGAAAAGAACAAGGCCCCACTGCCAGATGTTCCAGAGGAAGAGGAAGATCAAGAAGAAGAATCCTCAGATGATGATGAGTTCATGATGCTCAGGAAACTTAAGCCAAAAATTCCAAATCATAATGATACCCATCTTGTTGCTGAAACATGAAACTGAGAAAGGATGCAGTTCTGAGATGTTGGAGACAGACTGATCCATATGCTACTAGGAGAAAGACTGCTGTGGACAATAGATTTCACACCAAGGAACAGCAGGACTTCTATGAGACAGTGTTGTTGGACAAGAAGCCCATTGTTTGTGACATGAAGTGGGTTGACAGGAAATACATCAACAAACATGCTGATTTCTTTCCAGGTGTGCATGAAAGCTTTAGGCAGAATGAAGTTGACAAGTTTGTGGAAAAGAAACTAACTAGATGGAACGATGAGATGATCATGCAATTCTACTCCACTGCTCATTTCTATCCAGATGGTAGAATTGTATGGATGACTGAAGGAACCAGGTACCAATCAATTGTTGCTGAATGGGCAAGTCTAATCAATGCCCCCAAGGAGAATGACAATGACACAGATGTGTATGCCAAGCCCAGGAAGGATCGTGACTCTATGGCAAACATGTACAAGCCAATTCCTAACAAAGATTTGAAGACTCACAAGTTTGGCTCCATATATCATCTGTTGTCTGGACTGACCACTATCAACACTATACTGAGGCACACCATGTTGCCCAAATCAAGAGATCATAGATTGATCCAAGGTCACTCCATTAATTTGCTTCACATGTTTGATGTTCTCAAGAAGTTCAAGATCATGAGCCTGATTGTGGAGACAATCAAAAGGACAGCGGCAGACCAGAAAGGGTCTTGTGGATATGCCCCTCACATTCAGATGCTTATCAACTCCAAGTGGGAGAAAGGGACATATCTGCTTGATAGGAGGCATCTACCTCTTAGGCCAGATTTCGAGGACAAGGAAGTTGTCATGGATGCATTCCATCCTACTTCAGTTGAAGGCCAAGAAAAGATTGCACAAGCAAAGGTTGCAAAGCTAGCAAGTGCTTGTTGGAGAACGTAGTATTTCAAAAAAAATCCTATGATCACACAAGATCTATCTAGGATAAGCATAGAAATGAGCGGAAGGGGGTGTCTACGTACCCTCGTAGACCGAAAGCGGAAGCGTCTAGTGACGCGGTTGATGTAGTCGAACGTCTTCGCGATCCAGCCGATCCAAGCACCGAACGTACGGCACCTCCGCGTTCAGCACACGTTCAGCTCGATGACGTCCAACGAGCTCTTGAACCAGTTGAGCGTCACGGGAGAGTTTTGTTAGCACGACGGCGTGGTGACGGTGATGATGAAGTTACCGGCGCAGGGCTTCGCCTAAGCACTGCAACGATATGACCGAGGTGTGTAACTGTGGGTAGGGGCACCGCACACGGCTTGCAAATCAACTTGTGTGTCTATGGGGTGCCCCCTCCCCACGTATATAAAGGAGTGGAGGAGGGGAGGGTCGGCCCTCTCTATGACGCGCCCTAGGGGAGTCCTACTCCCACCGGGAGTAGGATTCCCCCCTTCCCTAGTTGGAGTACGAGAGGAAGGAGGAGGAGAGAGGGAAGAAGCGAAGAGGGGGCTGCCCCCCCCCCCACCCAATTCGGATTGGGCTTGGGGGGGGCGCCCCTCACCTTGGCCGCCTCCTCCTCTATCCCACTAAGGCCCAATAAGGCCCATACAATCCCTGGGGGGTTCCGGTAACCCCCGGTACTCCCGTAAATTCCCAAACTCACCCGGAACCATTCCGATGTCCAAACATAAGCTTTCAATATATCGATCTTTATATCTCGACCATTTCGAGACTCCTCGTCATGTCCGTGATCACATCCAGGACTCCGAACAACCTTCGGTACATCAAAACACATAATTTCATAATACCAATCGTCATCGAACGTTAAGCGTGCGGACCCTATGAGTTCGAGAACTATGTAGACATGACCGAGACTCATCTCCGGTCAATAACCAATAGCGGAACTTGGATGCTCATATAGGTTCCTACATATTCTTATAAGATCTTTATCGGTCAAACCGCATAACAACATACGTTGTTCCCTTTGTCATCGGTATGTTACTTGCCCGAGATTCGATCGTCGGTATCATCATACCTAGTTCAATCTCGTTACCGGCAAGTCTCTTTGCTCGTTCTGTAATACATCATCTCGTGACTAACTCATTAGTCATTTGCTTTCAAAGCTTATTATGATGTGTATTACCGAGAGGGCCCAGAGATACCTTTCCGACACTTGGAGTGACTAATCCTATTCTTGATCTATGCCAACACCACAAACACCTGCGGAGACACCTGTAGAGCAACTTTATAATCACCCAGTTATGTTGTGATGTTTGATAGCACACAAGGTGTTCCTCCGGTATTCGGGAGTTGCATAATCTCATAGTCATAGGAACATGTATAAGTCATGAAGAAAGCAATAGCAGTAAAACTAAACGATCAAGTTGCTAAGCTAACGGATGGGTCTTGTCCATCACATCATTCTCCTAATGATGTGATCACGTTGATGAAATGACAACTCATGTCTATGGTTAGGAAACATAACCATCTTTGATTAACGAGCTAGTCTAGTAGAGGCATACCAGGGACACTCTGTTTTGTCTATGTATTCACACATGTATCAAGTTTCCGGTTAATACAATTCTAGCATGAATAAAAGAAATTTATCATGATGTATGTGGAAATATAGATAACAACTTTATTATTCCCTTCAGGGCCTATTTCCTTCAGTCTCCCACTTGCACTAGAGTCAATAATCTAGATTACATAGTAATGATTCTAACACCCATGGAGTCTTGGTGCTGATCATGTTTCGCTCGCGGAAGAGACTTAGTCAACGGTCCAGCGACATTCAGATCCGTATGTATCTTGCAAATTTCTATGTCTCCCTCCTTGACTTGATCACAGATCAAATTGAAGCGTCTCTTGATGTGCTTGGTTCTCTTATGAAACCTGGATTCCTTCGCCAAGGCTATTGCTCCAGTGTTGTCACAAAAGATTTTCATTGGACCCGATGCACTAGGTATTTGTGGGGACCCCGACTCATAAGTCGTGATCACCGAATGCACGTGTATAGTGATCCCAGAGATCAATGCTCACTGAACACACAGAAGCTGAATAACAAGAGTCTTACATCCATATATACCGTATTACACAGATAGGACCATTATGGTCAAGTCTTCAGTATATCATTGCAGCGGAAATCTTCAATAACAACTTGGACCCATGCCATCCGCCTTAACCCTACAGGCATTCTGACTGGGAAGCGTCCTAGCTCGCAAGTTCGTCACCAAGAGTTATTCAACATATCCTGTTCTTTCATGCCTGGCCAATAAAATAACCAGTGGCAAGCCAATGAGTACTTTGGATGTACTCGCAAGCAACCCAAGTGTGATGACAGAATAATTCTGCAAGGCTCTACTGCTAAATTGGCAGTTTTGCGGAAAGCTAGTTTTTCATATGCAAGTATGATCAACATATAACAAGGGCATGCATGCGTCTGCAACAAGTATCAGGAGGTTACAGACATCAACACCGTGAAAGAGTCATGAACAACTCTTGCTCACGCTCATCGTGACTTTCTCACAATCACATCAGCAGATTTACCAAACCGTGTTCTTTTCCAGAAACTTATGGACATAGTCTAAGCAGCAGCACCCAACTGTCCTTGACCGTGGAGGCGGCTATTCGAATAGTTTTACACTTTGCAGAGGTTGCGCACTTTACCCACAAGATGCGGGAAGCTTTCGTGTCACCCACGATCCCGCAGTACCTCAAGTACTCGGGGGAAGCACCCGGTCATTATCTTTCCCTAGACGACACTAACATAGGGTCCACTCCTTGGTGCACGGCCCTCGAGTACAAACAATAGATCATGGGACTTGCCCTTTTTCAATGTCATGCGTACATGAAGGGACCAACGCGTACATGAAAGTGCAGCTAATCCTCGGGTGGTTTTGGTAATTAATAATAGCATATATATCATTGAACTAATATTTACTTGAGAATCATTTCAGAGAAGTTCGATGATTTGGGTATGGAAATGTCTGAAGAAGTGGACCCCTCAAAATGCTAAGACAAGCATTGGCAAAAGCTCAAGACTCTATTTTTGGTTTAGTGATCAAAGATCACATTGAGTCCATAGGAAAAGCCAATACTATTAAAAGGGGATGAGGTTGTGTTAATGATTTGGTTGCTCAAGTGCTTGGTGATCTAGCTCCCTCAACTTTCAGCACTCTTCACTACTTAACACACTCATAAGTAATCTCGGACAAACCGATTCTGCAAACTCAGTCCCACCGAGATGAACCACCTCAGTTATTCTCCCAAACCCTAATTTCTCGGTCCATCCGATTTTGAGTTTCGGTCTCACCGAAAATGGACTGCCAACCTTCTGTAACCAATTGACATCACTTCGGAATATCTGAGTTGTTATTTTCGGTCCCACCGAGATGGCAAGCTCCAACCTTTGACTCACTTCGGACACACCGAGATGGTATTTTCGGTCCCACCGAAAATCCCAACGTTCACTATATTTGAACTTTCGGTCTGACCGAGTTTTCACTTCGGTCTCACCGAGATTGGTCAAATGTGTGTGTAATGGTTGGATTTTGTGTGGAGGCTATATATACCCCTCCACCCCCTCTTCATTCGTGAGGAGAGCCATCAGAAAGTACCACCACTCCTACCATACACTTTCTGAGAAGTGAACCACCTACCCTTGTGTTGAGATCAAGCCATTCCATTCCTACCATATGAAACTTGATTTCTAGCCTTCCCAAGTTGCTTTCCACTCAAACCTTTCTTCCACCACAGCCATATCAGTGAGGAGAGTTGAGTGTTGGGGAGATTATCATCTGAAGCACAAGAGCAAGGAGTTCATCATCATCAACACCATCTATTACCTTTTGGAGGGTGGTGCCTCCTAGATTGGTTAGTTGTCGCTTGGGAGCCTCCGTCTTTGAGATGTGGAGTTGAACCAAGAAGTTTGTAAGGGCAAGGAGATCGCCTACTTCGTGAAGATCTACCCCGAGTAAGGCTAGTCCTCCGTGGGCGTAGGCCATGATGGAATAGACAAGGTTGCTTCTTCGTGGACCCTTCGTGGGTGGAGCCCTCCGTGGACTCGCGCAGCCGTTACCCTCCGTGGGTTGAAGTCTCCATCAACGTGGATGTACGATAGCACCACCTATCGGAACCACGACAAAAATCTTCGTGTCACCAAACTGTGTTTGATCTTCTCCACCTCTCTTTTACATGTGCAATTTACTTTCCGCTACTTATACTCTAGAATTGCATGTGTAGGGTGTTACTTGAATTGATCTTACTTGTGAAACTGCCAAAAACTTTGCTTAATCAAAAGGCAGATTTTTATATTGTCAAGTAGTCTAATCACCCCCCCCCTCTAGACATACTTTCGATCCTACAAGTGGTATCAGAGCTTTGGTCTCCATTGTTTTGGTTTCCATTGCATTGGACTCCATAAGCTTGGTTTCACAACCTAGGAGAGTATGGCGTCTAGTGAGGGTAATTATCGTAGAGGTCCTTACTTTGATGGTACAAATTTTGCTAGTTGGAAGCATAAAATGAAAATGCATATTCTTGGTCATAACCCAGCCGCATGGGGCATTATTTGTGTTGGTATGCAAGGTGATTTCTTTGAAGAAGGAAAAGTTCCGGATTGCGAAGCTACACCAGAAGAGTTGCGGATGTTGCAAAACAATGCTCAAGCTTGTGACATTCTCTTCAATGCTTTGTGTCCCGAAGAGTTCAACAAAATCAGCCGTCTTGAGAATGCTAAAGAGATTTGGGATACTTTGGTTGAAATGCACGAAGGTACTGAATCTGTGAAGGAATCAAAGCTAGATATTCTTCAAGGTCAACTTGACAAGTTCAAGATGAAGGATGGTGAAGGAGTCGCTGAAATGTACTCTAGGCTTGCTCTCATCACAAATGAGATTGCCGGCTTAGGAAGCGAAGAAATGACCGACCGATTCATCATTAAGAAGATTCTCAGAGCTTTGGATGGAAAGTATGACACCGTGTGCACTTTGATCCAAATGATGCCAAACTACAAGACTCTCAAGCCAACTGAAGTCATTGGAAGAATTGTTGCTCATGAGATGACACTTAAGGATAAGGAAGAGCTTAACAATAAGTCAAGTGGTGCTTACAAAGCTACAAGTGATGCTCCTACTACCTCAAGTGACAAGCTAATTTCCAATGAAGAGATAAGCCTAATGGTCAAGAACTTCAACAAGTTCTACAAGAATAGAGGCAAAGAAAGAAGCTCAAAGTCTAGATCATATGATGAAAAGAGATCTTCTAGTCGTGATCGAAACTGCTACAATTGTGGAAGACCCGGACACTTCTCAAATGAGTGTACGGCTCCCCACAAGAGAAGAGAAGAATCTCCAAGAAGAAGAGCAAGAGATGAGTCACCTCGGAGAGAGAGAAGGAGTAGAGATGATCGTTATGAACGAAGACCCTGTCGGAGAAGCAAGGATTCGGAGAGGAAAGACAAGTCATCAAGGAGGTACACAAGAAGAAGACATCAAGCTCATGTAGGTGAATGGGTCTCCGGCTCCGACTCCGACAATCAATCCAATGGAAGCTATCACTCCGACTCCGACTATAGTCAAGATGAAGGTGTTGCCGGACTTGCACTCGTATCCTCCAACTCCAACTCCTACGACTTATTTGATTCACCAAATGAGGGAATTGGAAGATGCTTCATGGCTAAAGGCCCCAAGGTAACACACCCTGAATTCATTGACTTTGATAGTGATGAGGATGACTTGCTTGGTGAAGATGAGCTCTTGCATGATAAATCTAGTGAGCTTAGTAATGATGAAAATGCTAGTAGTCTTTATAGTCGAGAAGAGTCGAATGACAATGCTATGAAGGAGATTGAGCGTCTAACTAAAGAACTAAACACTCTTAAGTTAGCTCATGAAACAACTCAAGAAGATCATAGAGAGCTCCTAAGATCTCATGAGAAGCTACGCTTCGAGAAGCTCACTCTAGAGCAAGAACATGAGTTTCTAAAAGCGATCAATGACGATTTTCGAAAGAAGAGTTCTTCATATCTTGCCAAACTACTTCTCTTGTCTAATTTCTTGCCACCTATTAAGACTAAGCATGACAAGCATAAGAAAAATTCTTCCTCTAGTAGTAACAATAACAATGTTAAATCCAATATTGTTGCTTCTAGTAGTTCTCTTGATTCCACTAACAATGTTTCAAGCCAAGTTACACTTGAGCAAGAAAATAGCTTATTGAAGGAAATCATAGAGAAAGGTGTCTACAAGAGTCTTGCCGGAAGCAAGAACTTTGAGGAGATTGTTCGCAAACAAGGAAGACACCGGAAGAATCAAGGGATTGGTTTTGAGCGAAAGTTCAACGCCGAAGGTGTTGAGTGGGAAGAAGGTCAATACCCTACTCCACAGTTTGTTTCACAAAAGGAGAAGTATGATCCTACTTCTTCCAATGTGGAACAAGCTCAAGATGACCTTCCACCACAAGACCACAAGCTAAAGGCCAAGTACAAGCTTCAAGAGGAGATTGATGCATTCATTGAAGCACCTCAAGCCATGGTCAAGTGGGTTCCCAAGGACACATCAAGTTCTACTTCGTCAAGCTCAACTACAACACCAATGATTCCCATCAAGATGATGTGGATCCCAAAGAAGAAGAACTAGAAGGTTCTTGAGGGTGACTCCGCCAACAAACTTCACTCATATTCATTTTGGCAAGAACTTGTGCAATCAACTTCCACATCATGCACTAGTTCATGGAGTCACAAACCCTCTTGTTGGTAAGTCAAGGGACAAGGTAATCATTGCTTTCATGGACATCATCTTTTATGTACTTCAATCTATGTCTATGGATATTCTTGTTTGTTCCTTGTGGGACTAACCCATGTAGGTATTGAAAGTGCCCTAATCCAAAGGATTGCTCCCAACTCTTGATGATCAACATCAACATTGAGCATCCACATCTTCAACATCTACATGAAGTCTTCTACGACAACCCAAGGTTAGTTTGACCCTTTAAAAGGGGTTCTCACATCTAGGGGGAGCTTTGCTCTAAAAATTGAGCTAAAGCATCTTCAAATGATGTGAACACATAAAAGCTTTATGTAAAAGTGGTAACCCCACTTGTGCCTAAACGATGAGTATGACCTATGATCAAATGTTCTCATTTGGCTCCTAAGTCAACATACTCATATATAGATGACCTAGTCATCGACAAATTGTGTGCTAGTAGCTAGAATGTTGGTTGTGCATGTTTGACACATATTTCAGTTGCTATCTTATTGTGTGAGCATGTTGAATGCATGATTTTATCCATTCAAGGACATCCATTTGTTGTTTTGATTGTTCTGATTTTTTTCTGGCCAAATGGATGGACAAGAATGCCTAAGCACCTTCCCTAGCTATCTATGCTTTCTTGTCTCAAATTCTATTCATGCTCATATCACAACTTTGAACAAGTCTTTTTCGGACAGTCCGAGTGAGGAGCACTCGGAGCCACCGATTCGTCTAAGGCTGACTTCCAAAACCTTCTAAGTCCATTTCGGTCTGACCGGCTTCTCAATCTCGGTCCAACCGAAACGCTTAGACTGATCTAGGTTTCATCTCGGTGAAACCGAGTTCAAAATCTCGGTCTGACCGATATGCGTAACTGCACAGCAGTTATACATCTCGGTGACACCGAGTTTTTCAACTCGGTCCCACCGACAGCATGGGGTTATATATACCTGAGGGCTGCGCGCGATTTAATTCTTCAAACCGTTCGCCCCCAAGACCCCTGCTGCCGTCGCCCTGGTCTACGGATCGTCGCCGTCGTCGCCTGTGCGCCCTCGCCGCAGGTCTCCGCCGCCGTCAACGGTTTTCAGCCATGTCAGATGTCAGTGACAGCCAGAACAGATCTGAGTCACCTTTTGCTGAGATTCCAGAGGCAGATACAAGTCCTGCTAGCAGCTCTAGTGATGATGGTGAAAGGAGCACCCCTAGTGGTTTGCCTCCTGCAGCCACCAGAACCAGGAAGAAGAGAACTTCTGATGATGAGGATTCCGACTTTGTTGCTGAGGAAGTTACCTCCAAGCCAAAGAGGAATGTGGTTGCCAAAGAGCACCAAGGGCAGCAGACAAGGAAAGGCACAAGCAAAGTAAAGCAGTCAGCAGTTGCAAAGAAGCTCAACTTGGAAGAGCCTGCTCCAAGAAAGGTGAAGAAGACTTCCAAGAGGAAGAGGGTAGTATATGCTGAACCTCAAGTTGATGCTGCTGAAGAAGAAGAAGAAGATGCACCCCAGCCTCCTCCTCAGAAAGCTAAGTTCATGGGTGATGCTATTCGGGCTCAAGCCTCCTCTAAGCCCAAGAAGCCTGCTCAAGCTAAGGCAGCTCCAGCCAAGCCCAAGAGAACAACCAGAAGCATTCCAGCTTCTGAGAAGAACAAAGGTGAGATGCCACCGTCTGAATCAGATGAAGAGCATGTGTTGCTTAAGCTTCGTCCCAAGTTGCCACTCCACAATGATGCTCATCCTCAAGCTGAGGACATGAAGGCAAGGAAGGACAAAGGTCTCAGGCTATGGAGACAGTCTGATCCATATGCCGTAAGGAGAAGGACTGCTGTGGACCCCAGATTCCACACCAGAGAGCAGCAGGATTTCTATGAGACCGTGCTGATGGATAAGAAGCCCATTGTTGCTGACACCAGGTATGTTGACTGGAAGTATATTGACAGTGAAGAGCACCGGGACTTCTTTCCCCATGTGCATGAGAGCTTTACTGCATGTGGAGTTGCTGATTTTGTGGGTCAAGAACTGACAGCTTGGAATGACGAGATGATCATGCAATTCTACGCCATAGCCCACTTCTATCCTGATGGCAAGATCACCTGGATGACTGAAGGTCAAAGGTTTTCTTCGACTGTTGAAGAATGGGCAGAACTTCTGAACGCTCCAGTGCAGAGAGAGGACGACATTGATATCTATGGGATTCCTAAGAAGAGTCATGATTCCATGAAGAACATGTACAAGGAGATCCCCGCTGCTGATTTGGAAGGATGGAAGCTTGGCTCAGTGTACTATCTCCAGGCAGGTCTGACCACCACTAACACTATTCTGAGGCATACATTGATGCCTAAGTCTGGAGACCACCGCATGATTCGAGGCTATTCTATCAACATGCTGCACATTCTCGATGAGAAGGCACCTTTCAAGGTGATGGACTTGATGGTAGAGACCATTAAGAGGACTGCAGCTGACCAGAAGAGGTCGTGTGGGTTTGCTCCGCAGATACAGATGCTCATCAACGCCAAGTTTGGCACGGGCAAATTCATGTTGGATAGGAAGCACTTGCCACTGCAGCCAGAGCATGAGGACAACATAGTTGTGATGGATGAAGAGGATCCTACCTCAGTTGAAGGACAGGCCAAAATCGAAGCTGCGAAGAAGGCTAAAGCTGACAAAGAGGCAGCAGCAGCAGCAGCTAAGCCAAAGAGCTTTGGAGAACAAATTCTTGAAGCTACCCAGAGGATTGAACAACGCATGGCCAGCATTGAGCAATCTCAGGAGAGCCTAGAGAGGATTGTTGAGGACAAGATCCACGCTCTGGACGTGAAGCTGACTGAGATTCAGGTGTCTGTCAACAAGCTTGAGGCAGACATGGAGGAGACAAGGCAGGAGAGAGCAGAGCTCATGCAGGATGATCTAGTCCAGGACTCTCATCGCCAGACTGCTCAGGTTCTGAGAGGATCCAGATCTGCAGCTATCCCAGTGACTGACTCCAGGGCTACCACTTCAGCACCAGCTACAGCTCCAGCAGTTGCTCCAGCTCCAGCATCCACTCCTCCAGCGCAGACATCAGCAGAAATCTTCGCCGATGCAGCTATCTCTACACCGACATCTACCCAGACGGGAGCCGCCAGCAGAGCCCGCAGTGACGCTTAGCTCTATACCTTTTCGAACTTTTTGGTAACTTGTTGCCAAAGGGGGAGAAATTGTTATAGATCATAGGGCTTCGAGAGAGAGAGTGCTCTTTCGTCTTTCGTTCTTTTGCCGGTTTTCTTTGTGATACATTGGTTTCTTTTGGTTCTTGAAACTTTAAGTGTGCTTGCTACTTCGTTTGATGCTACCTTAATGAGTGCCTAGTCATACTATGGCTATTTACTCTTGTCTTGGTGATTAAGTGCATGTTATTCATTCTTATCATTTTGTGCGCTCCACCAAGATGTATGTGACATGGAAGAGTGACCCATAATCCTAATAGATTGTGCATTTGCATTCAAACGCAAATTTTAAATAATGCACAAATTTAGGGGGAGCTCTTGTTTATCACATACTTCTCAAAGCGACGATATTATTCATTGATTATATCCTTTGTCGAAGCTTTGATCTATATGTTGTCATCAATTACCAAAAAGGGGGAGATTGAAAGTGCAACTAATCCCCGGGTGGTTTTGGTAATTAATAACAACATATATATCATTGAACTAATATTTACTTGAGAATCATTTCAGAGAAGTTCGATGATTTGGGTATGGAAATGTCTGAAGAAGTGGACCCCTCAAAATGCTAAGACAAGCATTGGCAAAAGCTCAAGACTCTATTTTTGGTTTAGTGATCAAAGATCACATTGAGTCCATAGGAAAAGCCAATACTATTAAAAGGGGATGAGGTTGTGTTAATGATTTGGTTGCTCAAGTGCTTGGTGATCTAGCTCCCTCAACTTTCAGCACTCTTCACTACTTAACACACTCATAAGTAATCTCGGACAAACCGATTCTGCAAACTCAGTCCCACCGAGATGAACCACCTCAGTTATTCTCCCAAACCCTAATTTCTCGGTCCATCCGATTTTGAGTTTCGGTCTCACCGAAAATGGACTGCCAACCTTCTGTAACCAATTGACATCACTTCGGAATATC
>LR738715.1:616478847-616552255 GCA_902687465.1 Secale cereale | reverse complement strand
AGACATACTTTCGATCCTACACTTGCCCTTTTTCAATGTCACGCGTACATGAAGGGACCAACGGTGTGTCTGGTGCCCTGTAAAAACAGTCACGGTCGCCTATCCAAGCACAACCCCGTCCCGGGAGTGACCTCAAGTCTCCCCCGTCACTAGTGATGTGGGCACCATGCTAGTATCATCCTAAGTAATCAATAATGCCCCGTCCCATAAGGGGTAGAGTGGTTGCACATGTTTGGTTGGGACGGTAATCACACATAAATATAATCCATCTCTGTAAACAACACTTTCATCAAGCCTCGGTACACTACTCCTCCACCAAGTAGTGCCCTAGTTACTCATCATCTCCCAGGGGCATTAGTGGCACCCACTGGGTCATTTGCAAGTATGTCATACCACACTTGTTTCTCTCAATGCATAACCCTGACCCATTTGCGTAGCCAACTACTATAGCATACATCTATCTACTCCCACTGGCATAACCCTCATAAGAAGGTACGGTCATGCACAATGCAAGTATCAACGAGGAAGTACGATGGCAAACCATCAAAGTGGTTACCACCTCATCATGATTCCGTTGCAACTACAATATGGTACTATATGATATGCATAAAAAGGGTTCCATAGACATGGTCAAAGGGCTGCTTGCCTTGTCCTTCCGAGTCTTCAAACCTTCTGGTCCATCTCCAAGTACTCCATTTTTTCGTCAACTAACGATGGAAACAATCATAATAAGCAACACAACAAGGCAAAAATAAAAGTGCTCTAAAAATAGGAGTTGGACTTTTCAAGGATACCTCTGGTCATATGAGAAATGACCAAGGTGTTTTCATAGGTATTGGATCAATGGATAGTTTGGAACATTTCAATATGATGGAATCAAGGGGTTTATGGATTTCAAAGAAGTGTACAGAAATATATTTTTGAAAAATGAGCAAAGGCACCCATTTAACAAATCATGATTTTAGAAGCATCTAGGAGTTGGTTTCACTGGATTTGTAGTTCAAATGAATTTCCTAGGATTTTGCAAAGTTGATAAATATGAAGAAATGGCTCATTATTTGGTGGGGTGCAGAAAGTATTAATAAAAATGTTCATAAACTAAGTTATGAACTTAGAAGCATCTAGGAATTTGAACCATTGCATTTGGATCAAATTTGAGCTCTCTGTGATTTTCTAAAGTTTATCACAGAAATAGAAAAATGACATTTTGATAATATTTGTGAAGAAAAGGTCTATGGAAAAATGTGCATGTTGGACCAACAGGTAGATCAGGATTTTACAAACTCCTAGAAATTTGAATCATCAAATTTGGAGTTTATTTGATTTATTTATAGATTTTTGAAGTTTACTGGAAAAGAAAAAGGAAAAGGGAGAGGGTTTATACCCTTATACAGCGCACTGGGCGAAGCTTAGCGCTGCCGTGCACTGGGCCGGCCCAGCGGCTCAGCCACGCGGGCGACAGGGCGACGTCGAAGACGGCTTCGCTGGAATGTGCCTTCGCCGCGGGGACGCGGCAGCTGCCCGACCCGCCTCCACTTATCGGCGAGGCGAGGCCCACCCGCAAGGGGCCCTTGCCCCACTGAACAGCCGATAGGCGGGGCCCAGTTGTCGGGTTCATCCCCTTCCTCCCGCACGACACGACGGGGGACAGAGGCGATGCTCGATGGCGACCGTCGGTGCTATCGGCCACCGTTGGACGCGCCGGGGGCACGGGCGTGCTCGGGGGATGGCGTCGCACCCGTCCCGCGTGCCAGCACGTTCAGGGGAGGACGGAGGAGAGCGGAGCCACGGCCATGGCGGAGACCGGCGACGGCGAGGATGGGCACGGCGAGGCAGGCACGGGGAGGAAGTGCTGGGGTGCAGGGAGTGTTGGAGGTGGTGCTGGTGATGCTCTAGAACAGAGAGGTGGGAAGGAGGAGCTCATAGTGGCACGACTTTAGGCGGAGGCCGACGGCAAGGCTCCGACCATGGAGGTGGTTGTAGGCACGAGGGGGAAAGTGGGTTGGTCCAGGGGGTGTACGGGAGCCAGGGGAAGCAAATGGGGCGGAGAGGAGGCTCTGGAACGGCCTTATGTAGCCGTCCCGCAGCTCACCGTGGACGCGGCGCATGGGTGGCCACGACGACCGCTTGGGAGGCCATGAGAGAGGGCGAGGGGCTATCTACGGCGTTCGTGGGAGTTGAGTAGGGCGCCAGGAAGAGAGAGGGGGAGCGGGGAGGTGCCAGAGGGGCCACGCATGCGAGCTCGCTCACTAGAGCTCGCGGTCGGCCGGTGTGCGTGCGAGAGGAGCAGCAGGAGGGAGAAGGAGGAAGGGGCCGACAGCATTGCGTGACACGAACGTCGAGGCGGCCTCGGGGGACACAAGGGAAGGCCCGAGGTGGTCGGGTGCTGCTGATTGGGGGTGGCTACAGTGCGCCAAAGCATTGTAGCGCGCTCCAGAGCGCGGCCATTGCATACCATGGCATCTTTTTGGCGCCCAGAGCGTGGCCACTAGTGTCTAGGAGGTAGAGGGGGTAGTAAACAAAGCACAGACGGCCTGTGATGCCTTGGGGAGCCAGTAGGAGTGGAGAGAGGCAGAAAAAGAGGGAGAGAGGGGCTGTCCAGGGAGGTAAAATGAGGGTTTTCACCCCTCAATCATTGATCTGAGGAGGGGAAGGAGTTCCTGGAGGTAGAGGGTGACTAGGAGCAGTTGTGGTAAAAACTTGAGGCAAGGGGAAGTGGTGGAAGTGGATCAAAAGGTGATTTTGGCAAAGTGCCATAAGGTGTTTGATGATGTTTTGGGCAAGCAAATGGAGTCCAAATGACATGAGACTTAACAGGATGAAATGGCACATACATTTAGGCCCTTCCACCAAATTTGAGCTCATTTGGGCAAAGTTGCCAGTGCAACTTTTGTAAACCCTAGAAATCAACAGAAATGGATTTTCCAAGATTAAGTTAAGCAAATCATCTCTCCTTGATGCACCACTTGGTGTAGTGTTATCATATGGGGTTGTGAGCATGTCCACAAAATTTGAGGCCCCAAGTAAAAAGTTGGCAATGTAGAGTTGTTCAAATTTGGATCTGGTCAGGAAGGGTTTTGGGGCACTTAGATCAAGTTATCCTTCTCCAAAACTTGTGACATTTGGCATAGATGCATGTTCACACCATTTTAGCATGTGCACCAAGTTTGAGAGCATTTGGACAAGTTTGGCAATGTAAAGTTGCTCAAACTTCAAAATGGACAAAAATGGTTTTGAGGGAATTAGATGATGTTTTCTTGATCTTCAAGGCATGAGGCTTTGTAAGATCATCAAATATGTCATATCTGACATGATAGAATTTCCCTGGAATTTTTAGGGAATATTTCCTTCGTAAATATTTCAAAAGATTGAAATATTCAGAAAGGGTTTTGGAAGGATTTGTCCAATATTTTGAACATGACCATGTGTTGAAACTCTTATATATGGACAATATATGTCCTATGAGTTTCCCTAAATTTTGGCAAATATTTTTGAAATAGTTAAATAATTTTTACCTATTAAAGACCATTTCTGGCCTAAAGAAAAAGCATTTAAATAAAATATAGAAATAACTTTTAAAATTATAATTTTGTGGTTTATGGGAGTCCTATACCTAATAGGATTCAAAGATACTTTTTTGAAAGATTTTTCACACCCTAAATAGGGTACTTGCAGTACAAACCTCAATTCAGGGGTTTTTGGAAAACTAATTTTAGAAAATACTATTTGGCCAAAATATTTTTATAAGAAAATACTATACTGGTCTATACACATGGCATGATCATTGGGAAAAGGTTTTGGATTAAGGAGATGAAGTATAAGAGTTGGAGGATTTACTTGATTTTTAGAGCACTAGCAAACAGCAGACAAAAATCAAATCAAGCAAAGTCCAAAACACTCAAAAGCTTTTGTCAAACCACATTTTTAGCATGATTATTAGCTTAAGTGTTGTGGCATGAAAAACAGGGTGTGACAGTATTACACCTAGATCGGATATGAACTCCTTCGTCCTAACTCCTTCATTTGCTGCTCCTGAAGCAGCGATGTACTCCGCTTCACACGTAGATCCCGCCACGACGCTCTACTTGGAAGTGCACCAACTGACAGCTCCGCCGTTCCATAAAAATACATATCCGGTTTGTGACTTAGAGTCCACTGGATCAGTGTCAAAGCTTGAATCCACGTAACCGTTTACGACGAGCTCTTTGTCACCTCCATAAACGAGAAACATATCCTTTGTCCTTTTCAGGTACTTCAGGATGTTCTTGACCGATGTCCCGTGATCCGCTTCTGGATTGCTTTGGTACCTCCCTGCTAAACTTATAGCAAGGCACACATCAGGTTTGGTACACAGCATTGCATACATGATAGATCCTATGGCTGACGCATAGGGAATGACTTTCATTTTCTCTCTATCTTCTGCAGTGGTCGGGCACTGAGTATTACTCAACTTCACACCTTGTAGCACAGGCAAGAACCCTTTCTTTGACTGATCCATTTTGAACCTTTTCAAAACTTTATCGAGGTATGTGCTTTGTGAAAGTCCAATTAAGCGTCTTGATCTATCTCTATAGATCTTGATGCCTAATATATAAGCAGCTTCATCGAGGTCTTTCATTGAAAAATTCTTATCCAAGTATCCCTTTATGCCATCCAGAAATTCTATATCATTTCCAATCAACAATATGTCATCCACATATAATATCATAAATGCTACAGAGCTCCCACTCACTTTCTTGTAAATACATGCTTCTCCAAAAGTCTGTATAAAACCATATGCTTTGATCACCTCATCAAAGCATATATTCCAACTCTGAGATGCTTACACCAGTCCATAAATGGATCGCTGGAGCTTGCACAATTTGTTAGCACCTTTAGGATCGACAAAACCTTCTGGTTGCATCATATACAACTCCTCTTTGAGGTATCCATTAAGGAATGCAGTTTTGACATCCATTTGCCATATTTCATTATCATAAAATGCGGCAATTGCTAACATGATTCGGACAGACTTAAGCATCGATACGGGTGAGAAAGTTCATCGTAGTCAACTTGTTGAACTTTTCAAAAACCTTTCGCAACAATTCGAGCTTTGTAGACAATAACATTACCATCGGCGTATGTCTTCCTCTTAAAGATCCATTTATTTTCAATGGCTTGCTGATCATCAGGCAAGTCAACCAAAGTCCGCACTTTGTTCTCATACATGGATCCCATCTCAGATTTCATGGCCTCAAGCCATTTTGCGGAATCTGGGCTCATCATTGCTTCCTCATAGTTCGTAGGTTCATCATGGTCTAGTAACATGACTTCCAGAACCGGGTTACCGTACCATTCTAGTGCGGAACGTACTCTGGTTGACCTACGAGGTTCAGTAGTAACTTGATCCGAAGTTTCATGATCATCATCATTAGCTTCCTCACTGATTGGTGTAGGAATCACTAGAACTAGTTTATGTGATGTACTACTTTCCAATTTGGGAGAACGTACAATTACCTCATCAAGCTCCACTTTCCTGCCACTCACTTCTTTCGAGAGAAACTCCTTCTCTAAAAAGGATCCATTCTTAGCAACGAATATCTTGCCTTCTGATCTGTGATAGAAGGTGTACCCAACAGTTTCCTTTGGGTATCTTATGAAGACACATTTCTCCGAATTGGGTTCGAGCTTATCCGGTTGAAGATTTTTTCACATAAGCATTGCAGCCCCAAACTTTAAGAAACGACAACTTTGGTTTCTTGCCAAACCACAGTTCATAAGGCGTCGTCTCAATGGATTTAGATGGTGCCCTATTTAACGTGAATGCAGCTATCTCTAAAGTATAACCCCAAAACGATAGTGGTAAATCAGTAAGAGACATCATAGATCGCGCCATATCTAATAAAGTACGGTTACGACGTTCGGACACACCATTACGTTGTGGTGTTCCGGGTGGCGTGAGCTGTGAAACTATTCCACATTGTTTCAAATGAAGACCAAACTGGTAACTCAAATATTTTCCTCCATGATCAGATCGTAGAAACTTTATTTTCTTGTTACGATGATTCCCTACTTCACTCTGAAATTCTTTGAAATTTTTAAATGTTTCAGACTTGTGCTTCATTAAGTAGATATACCATATCTGCTCAAATCATCAGTGAAGGTCGGAAAATAACGATACCCGCCGCGAGCCTCAACATTCATCGGTCCACATACATCAGTATGTATGATTACCAACAAATCTGTTGCTCGCTCCATTGTTCTGGAGAACGGAGTTTTAGTCATCTTGCCCATGAGGCATGGTTCGCAAGCACAAGGTGATTCATAATCAAGTGATTCCAAAAGTCCACCTGCATGGAGTTTCTTCATGCGCTTTACACCAATATGACCTAAACGGCAGTGCCACAAATAAGTTGCACTATCATTATCAACTTTGCATCTTTTGGCTTCAATATGAATATGTGTATCACTACGATTGAGAGCTAACAAGAATAGACCAATCTTCAAGGGTGCATGACCATAAAAGATATTACTCATAAAAATAGAACAACCATTATTCTCTGATTTAAATGAATAACCGTCTCGCAACAAACAAGATCCAGATATAATGATCATGCTCAACGCTGGCACCAAATAACAATTATTTAGGTCTAAAACTAATCCCGAAGGTAGATGTAGAGGTAGCGTGCCGATGGCGATCACATCGACTTTGGAACCATTTCCCACGCGCATCGTCACCTCGTCCTTAGCTAATCTTTGTTTAATCCGTAGCCCCTGTTTCGAGTTACAAATATTAGCAACCGAACCAGTATCAAATACCCAGGTGCTACTACGAGCATTAGTAAGGTACACATCAATAACATGTATATCAAATATACCTTTGTTCACTTTGCCATCCTTCTTATCCGCCAAATACTTGGGGCATTCCCGCTTCCAGTGTCCAGTTCCTTTGTAGTAGAAGCGCTCAGTTTCAGGCTTGGCTCCAGACTTGGGTTTCTTCGCGGGAGTAGCAACTGTCTTGCTATTCTTCTTGAAGTCCCCCTTCTTTCCCTTGCCTTTTTCTTGAAACTAGTGGTCTTGTTGACCATCAACACTTGATGCTCCTTTTTGATTTCTACATCCGCATCTTTGAGCATAGCGAAGAGCTCGAAAATTGTCTTCTGCATCTCTTGCATATTATAGTTCATCACAAAGCCTTTATAGCTTGGTGGCAGTGATTGAAGAACTCTATCAATAACACTACCTTCATCAACTTTGCAACCAAGTTGAGTCATGTGATTGTAGTACCCTGACATTCTGAGAAAGTGTTCAATGATAGAACTGTTCTCCTCCATCTTGCAGCTATAGTACTTATTGGAGACTTCATATCTCTCAATTCTGGCATTTTCTTGAAATATTAACTTCAACTCTTGGAACATCTCATATGCTCCATGATGTTCAAAACATCGTTGAAGTCCCAATTCTAAGCCGTAAAGCTTGGCACACTGAAATATCGAGTAGTCATCAGAACGATCTTGCCATACGTTCATAACGTCCGGGGTTGCTCCTGCAGCAGGCTTGTCACCTAGCGGTGCTTCCAGGACATAATTCTTCTGTGCAGCAATGAGGATAATCCTCAAGTTACGGACCCGGTCCGTGTAGTTGCTACCATCATCTTTCAACTTAGCTTTCTCTAGGAATGCATTAAAATTCAAGAATACGTTACCACGGGCCATTGATCTACAACAACATAGATATGCAAAAACTATCAGGACTAAGTTCATGATAAATTAAAGTTCAATTAATCATATTACTAAGGAACTCCCACTTAGATAGACATCCCTCTAGTCATCTAAATGATCACGTGATCCAAATCAACTAAACCATGTCCGATCATCACGTGAGATGGAGTAGTTTTCAATGGTGAACATCTTATGTTGATCATATCTACTATATGATTCACGCTCGACCTTTCGGTCTCCAGTGTTCCGAGGCCATGTATGTACATGCTAGGCTTGTCAAGTTTAACCCGAGTATTCTGCATGTGCAAAACTGTCTTACACCCATTTTATTTGAACGTAGAGTTTATCACACCCGATCATAACGTGGTGTCTCGGCACGACAAACTTTCGCAACGGTGCATACTCAGGGAGAACACTTGTACCTTGAAATTTTGTAAGGGATCATCTTATAATGCTACTGCCGTACTAAGAAAAATAAGAAGCATAATAAGATAAACATCACATGCAATCAAAATATGTGACATGATATGGCCATCATCATCTTATGTTTTTTTACTATAAACAGTAGGGTAAAACCCCACTGTGATTTTTATAAATTAAAAGAGATAGTCTAACAAAAGGTTAAAGAGGCTTGAGATAAGCCTTAAAAAGAAATAAATGAAGAAAGAAGAAACACTAAGCTAAGCTAAAGCTAAAGAGGAAAAAGAAAGAGAGAAAATAACAATTACAGAATGCTCTCAAGCCAAACAGAAAATTGTCCTTCATGCTTTTTCTTCATTCTGAATCTAAGGAGTTTGAGCTCTTCTAGAAATATGAACTTCCATCCTCTGAAAGTAGGTGTAATTTGCTCGAAAAATTTATTGTTTCTAGTGATCCAGATGGCCCATGCACCAAGAATGATGATCTCCATATAGAAAGGATAATTTATCTTCTCTTTGAGGTCTTGGAAAGCTTCTAGTATTGACAGGTTTGGTGTTCTTGTTGGGCATATAAAGTCCCAACATTCTTGGACAAAAGGACACCCCCAAAAAAGGTGGTGTAATGTTTCTTCTTGAGGACACCCATTGACTGCACAGTTGTAGGATTCTAGCACAAAGTTTTTTCTTCTTAGCAGATTTCTTGTATTAACCCTGTCATGTAGTAATTGCCAGAAGAAAACCTTGTGCTTTGGTTGACATGAGCTCTGCCAGATCCATTTGAAGTGGGGAGGAGCCTGCTTATATCCAATCAGAGCTTTGTATGCTTTTGAGGATGAATAGTGTGCATTTCCCCAAATATAACTCCATGTGTCCAAACAGTCAATGAATTCAGATTGTCTCATGTGGATGCAAATGTCTTCCATTTGAAGAAATTCTTCATATGCCTCTGTAGATAGGGGAAGATAGAATAGATCTTGTAGATATTCTGTTTGTAGTACTCGCTGTAGGTTTAACTGTGGATTTTTCACAAAGGAATATAAATGATGAAATTTGTGTCTGCAAACATCCTAATGCCATAGATCATCCCAAAAAAATACACTGACTCCATCACCCACATTGCATCTGGCAATGGATTTATATTGTTGGATAAGGGCTAGATTTGATTTCCACCAAAAAGATCCCACCATGTTGTCTCCTGGTAATTTACCATCATTGTAATATGTTTCCCATATCAAGTGAACCCATGGGATGTCTTGCATGTTGAAGAATTTATGTAAATTCTTCATTAACAGAGTTTTATTGTGTGTATAGATGTCCAAAACACCCAAACCTCCTTGATCTTTTGGTCTGCACACAGTATGCCAGGCCACTAGTGTAGGTCTTTTATCCTCCATATCTGGACTTCTCCATAAGCAATGTCTCAGGTATTTGATTATTTGTTTCTTTATAGTAATAGGTATATCCAGACAGCTCATGAAGAATATTGAAAGTGAGGTGAGCACTGACTTGACCAGAAGCAATTTACCTGCTTGAGTCATGAAAACAGCAAGTCCTGCTAGTCTCTTAGCAATCCTGTTGACAAGAGGTAGACATTGTTCAACTGTTGGCTTGCAAATACCCAATGGCAGTCCAAGGTAGGTGAAAGGGAATTCTCCTCTGGCACATTGTAAAGTGTTTGTGAATAGTTCAATTCTGTCTTCAGCAATGTTCAGAGGAACCATGAATGATTTGCCATAGTTAACTTTTGGGCCAGTTGCAGAGGTAAAAGTGTTGAGTAAAGCCTTCAGGCATAAGAGTTGTCTAGTGTCTGCTTTCATGATCACCAGTGTGTCATCTGCATATTGAACTATTGGGAAGTGAGGACAGGAGTTGACCTGTAGGGGTGCAGTTAATAAGTTTAACCTCATTGCTTTGTTGAGGATGGATTGCAACATGTCTGCAGCTAGAACTAAAATTAGAGGAGAATAAGGATCTCCCTGCCTCACTCCTCTTTTAATATAAATTTTCTTTCCAGGTACACCATTCAGTAAAACATAGGATGATGCAGTTGAGAAAATAGTTTGCATCCAGGAAATCCACTTGCTCCCAAAACCTTTTGCTCTGAAAATGTCAAAGATAGCTTCATGCTCTATTGTGTCAAATGCTTTTTCAAAGTCCAGCTTGATGACTAAAATTTCCTCTCTTGATTTATGACATTGGTGAATATATTCATAAGCCCATCCAAGACAGTCCTGAATCACCCTATCTTTTCGGAAATCATATTGATTGATGTGGACCATTTGCAGTATGACCCTTTAGAGTATGTTGGCCAGCAGCTTTGTGATTATCTTTACAACCCCATTCAGTAGTGAAATTGGTCTGAAATCATTTGGAGATATAGGCACTTCTTTCTTAGGAATCAGAGTAATGTAGGATGAATTAATACTTTCAAGGTTCACTGTCCCTGCATGAAAACCATTTATAAGAGCATAGACATCAGCTTTGATTATATCCCAGCAACTTTTCAGAAATTCATTGTTAAAACCATCTGGGCCAGGTGATTTGTCCAATGGCAGATTCCTAACCACCTCATCAATTTCATCCTGAGTGAAATTCTTTTCCAGGTCTATGAAAATCTGTGGGTCTACTCTGTTATCAAATAAATTCACCAGATCAAAATGCATAGAATGGCCATTGGATTGCCCAAGTCTGTTTTTAAATGCTTCCCAAAGAATAGCTGCCTTTCCTTCATGATGAGTGACCTCCACCTGATCATTATTTACCAACATAGCAATTTGTTGTGTCTGAGGTTAATGGAGGCTTTTGTATGAATTTTTTTTTTGTGTTTTCATCTCCAAACTTGACCCCTTTTATTTTCCCTCTTTGTTTCCAATATATTTTCTGATTGTTGAGAACAGTTAATAGAGATTCTTTAAGCATGTTTCTGCAATTGGCTTCAAAAACTGTTAGGTCCTTGTACTCTTCAAACAACACTACAGGAATCAGGTAATTTGCCGTCTGTAGATTACAGACGGCAAAGGCCTAAAAACAGACGGCAAAGAGTTTGCCGTCAGTCAGCAGACGGCAAAGTCAGACGGCAAAGATAAGTCGGCAAAGAGTTCTTTGCCGTCAGCATTTCATCGGACAGACGGCAAAATCTTTGCCGTTAGCAAAACTTCATCTTTGCCATCAACCAAATAATAACATACGGCAAAGAAAGGCAGCTTTGCCGTCAACCAGACTCTGTCTTTGCCGTCTGACTCATACACCCCAGACGGCAAAGAAAATTATTTCATTAAAAGAATATAAACCTCCAGTCGAGGTGCAGAGGTTGTAGTTGCTCGATGGCGTAGAAAAAAAAATCACAGCCATTTCAACATCTACAGTTCTAGAATGTATGACAACAGAACATATTTTACAAGACAGGAATACTCTATTTGCACAATATATCCATCATCACAATATTTACACAGAAATACACTATTTACAATATGAAGTTCCCCATTTACATGGCAATGAACAAATCAGCACACGTAAAAACTACAATATTTCACAAAAGGACCCACTGGCCCTTGTCAGCGGCTAGATCTGAGTGTGAGCGTCGAGCTCGAGGCGGCGAATAGAGGACGGAGGTAGCACGAGCTCGCGGTCAGGGAGGAGGATCCCATGGCGGGGAGGAGAAGGAGATCCCGCGACGGCCTCCTGCTCGCGTGGCGGCGACCTGTTGCTGCGCGACCGGATCGAAGGCAGCGTTGGTTGACGAGAGATCGGGATGAGGCCTCGATTCATGGGCAGGGAGGAAGAGGAGGACCCCGCGGCAGGGAGGAGGAGGATGCCGCGGTGGCCTCCTTCTCAGGCGGCGGCGGGCTCTTGCGTCGCGGCCGGATCGAAGGGCGGCGGCGGTTGACGATCCGGGGAGCTCGAGATAGGGAGGAGGCGCGAGGTCGCGACCTCGCGGGCACGGTGGAGGAGAGGGATTCCGCGGCGAGGAGGAGGTGGAGGGCGGTGGCGTCCAACTCAGGCGGCGGTGATGTGGGTTTGACTAGTGCGGCGGTGAGGTAGATCGAGAGAAGGGAGGGAGGCAGAGGAGGAACGTGGTGGGGATAGGGTCGGGCTGGGGACAGAGGTAGATCGATCGAGGCAGAGATAGGGTCGGGCTGGGGACAGAGATAGATCGTGGTGGGGATAAGGGAGAGATGGGGTCTGGTTGGGAGAGAGAGTGGTGGGGTCGGTGCGGGATGGGATAGAGGGTGGTGGGGTCGGCGTGGGACAGAGAGAGATCATGGTGTGTGTGAAGCAGATGATGCCATGTCATCGATCCGTGGGTTCGATCCGCGTGGTGTGTTTTCTTCTTTGCCGTCTATAAAAAAAAAGCAAACGGCAAAGTATGTCTTTGCCGTCTGTAAAAAAAATGCAGACGGCAAATTACTTCTTTGCCATCAGTCATTCTTTGCCGTCAGCAGCTGACGGCAAAAGTGGTCTTTGCCGTCTACCCCGACGAAATGCTGACGGCAAAGAGCAGTACTGACGGCAAATCTCCTGTTTCCTGTAGTGCAAGTCCCATAAGAAAATAATATCATTTAGTTCTGCAATATGCTTCTTATGGCAGGATAAACTCTTTGCCCAAATTTTGAGAGCTCTTCTAGTATTCTTGAATTTTGCATTGATCATCTTAGCATAATCAGTGTGCCCTACTGGTATGTCCCATGCAGCCTGAACCACTTGCTTGAAGGAACTATGATTCAACCAGTAATTTTCAAACCTGAACACTTCTGATTTTGGAATGTTTGTTCCTATTTTGATCATGCATGGCAGGTGGTCAGAAATGGGCTTGGCTAAAGGAAGAGCAGTGGAATCTGGATAACTAGTCATCCAAGCTGCAGATGTGAAAAACCAGTCAAGCTTCTCAAGGAGGGGACTATCCTGCATGTTGCTCCAACTAAATTGTCTGCCTTTGAGAGGTAACTCAATCAAACCAAGTTCACTAATAGCTTCATTAAACATTAGCATTTCATTGACATCACCTCCAGGTTTATTTCTGTCTTCAGTTTTTCTAATGAAATTAAAGTCATCCATGACAATCCAATCCACCTCACTAGGCATTTAAATATTACCAAACCAGTCAGTGAACTCAATCTTGTCTTGATGATTGCAAGGGCCATATATATTTGTAAGAATCCAGTTTCTGCAAGAGGTATTGCAGGTGAACTGAATAGAGAGTGAGTATTTGTTCTGGAACATTATTTCTCCCGAGAAAAGTGATCCATTCCAAGAAGTGAGAATGCCACCAGATGCGCCAATGGAGGGGATGTATTCAAATTTAGTGAATCTCTGTGGACAAACTTTGTGAATATATGCAAGATCAAAAGATTCTCTTTTGGTTTCTTGTAAGCAAACAATACCAGCAGCACTTTCCTCCACTTTTTGTCTAATGGCCAGCCATTTATCTGAAGACTTAATGCCCCTGACATTCCAGTTTAGAATACTCCAAGTTCTATTGTTATTCATAATGCACAGTAGAGTTATGCATGTGAGCTCCAAGGTCCATCCCCTGGAGTTTGACCCAATATTTGAGGTTGTTATGGAGCCTAATGAGAATCAATCTAAAGCAAAAGTATGTATCAGAAAGAAGCTGCCTGAGACCTTTTATAATCCATAGCCAGGGTAATATAAAATATCTGATTGCAATTCTTGCATGACAAGTATCAGCAAAGTTAACCCCCATGAGACTACAGTGCAAGTCACACTTCATACCATTACAAACTTCAAACAAAAGTTCTCTCTTATGATAAATATACATAGTACAGCAGTTTTTGCAAGTTGGGCTCCTTATGAGCCAATAGCCATGGCATTTCATTAGAGGACAGTAGGAAACTCTGCTACTCTAAGTCTTCTGTTGAGGCCTGCTCATCTTCAAGCTTTTTGAGAGTTGCCTTCCTCTTCAGTGGCCTTAGGGGTCTTGGCCATCTCCTCCGGTCCTTTCTTTTTGGGTTTCTTGGACAGCTTATCTTGCAGCTCTTCCTCTGCAACCTTACAAAAAGATTTGGTGAGGTTTTTCACAACAGAATTCTGAATAACTGGTGGAATAGCATTGCATGGCAGACATGAATGAGCATTGCAAGATGTTCTTCTATAACCTTTGTTATCTTTCTTAATCCTATCACTTCTTCTTACCTCAGTTTCCACCAGGGGTTCCTTCTCCCTTCTTTTCCTTGAGATGGCCTCTCCTAGTGGCAAGATCTTGTTGGGTGAGACTTGATGTAGAGGACTGCCTACCCCACTGGAAGAGTGAGCTGCAGGGCTCACCCCTTCATTTTCCTTGCCCTGTCCCAACATAATGTCTTTACATATAGGTGCCTGGGAGGTGATACATCCATCAGGTATATGAAAGAGCATAGTTTCCTCTTATTCACAGTTGGCAGTTAGAATTTTCCAAACTTTAGACTTTAGTAAATGCATTGTCCATCCAAATTTGTCAGGTGTTAAAAGCAAGTGGATTATAAAGTTGAACCAACTTATTGGAATTTCAATTTTAAAGGTGCTTGCTGCTCCTTGGCTAGCTGGGGCAAAATGCTTGATCCATAGCCCAAGCCCTTCATCAGAAATCAAATGTGGGCCTTCAATAATGTCCAAAGCATGACTTTCAGCCAAATCTTCTAAAGCAGGCATAGATGGTGTACTTGGCATAGAAAAGGGGCCAAAATTACCTTTGTTGCTTGGGTCTGAAGAAGTGCCCACATGTGGGCTAGGGACATCTTCCTTGCCCTTCTCCTCTGGCAGCACCCCCTGTGGTGTAGAGATTTCATTTCCAGTGATGGCAGCAGCAAGAACACCTCCACTTGAGGAACCTTTCAAGGTTTCAGGCTGTCTTACAATGAGCTCTGCATTTTCAGAATTTTCAGTGCTAGTGTTGGTTCCCTCTAATTGAATTTCAGGTTGAGGCTCTGGAATAGGTAGTAGGGACAACATGTTGTTGCTGAGTAGCTTCCATGGCATTGGGTGGTTCCTCCTCTTCTTCAATAGTGTTATATGCTTGGGCAATGTTGAGCAGTCCTTGTCCTAAAAGAGCAGCTGGGCCTCTTTGATTAACTTCTTCACTAGCAGAGTGGGTGATAGACTGCAGTCCTTCAGAAAGAGACACAGTGGTGGTGATACTACTGTTTGGGGCACCTTCTTCAGGCAAAACTGGAATTTCAACTGGAAGTTGCTGAAGTGGCAATTGAGCTGGCTGAGGAAAGACCCAATGTTGCTCATGTTCAGCTTGCTCTTCCCAAGCATCCCAATCTTCATTTGGGGCATGAATATTGTGATTTGGCAGGGGCTGGAACCCTGGGAAGTCATTTGCATTCTGTGGAACAGGGTGTGGGTCCACACCATCAGGTGGGAAGGGGTCTTCGTCTGCAGGTCCCCCACTCAACAAATCTTCCAGAAGCACTTATACAGAGCAAGTCCAGGAGTCTTCTTCAAACTGCTCACCTTCTGACCATCTGATGCTTTTTGGGATGTCCTCAAGTTCTGTTACTCTTGCTTTTACCAAAAAATTTCCTTTGAGAGCATCCTCTTTCTCCCAACTTATCAGCTTGCCCCATTTAGAAATGGTCGTAGCAATATCCTCAGTATTGCAGAAGTCAAAAGGGACCCCCACAAAGAGCAACCAACAGATCCTATTGAAGTGGACTCTGCGCCAATTTCTACCTTCATTGTGCTTGCAGAAAGAGATGAAAACGTCTCCGAAAGCATGTGGACCTTGTCTAATCAGCCTGTCCCTATCTCTCACATGTCTGAATTGCACATAAGCTTCCCCAAACGGACATGGCTGAATTTCCCTGATGCCTACTTGAACCGCGTCTTGAAAAAACTCTTCCAAAACCTCACGAACGTTAGGAAAGAATACCTCGTCAGGGTGAGGATGGATGTAGGCAATCGCCCAATCTTCGTGTCTTCTCGCACGATGAGGCACCACAACACGAGAAACCCCCGTTCTGCCATCAATCGCTTGAACTTGGAAACCATGAGGAACAAAAGGCTGCGGGTCGATGGGGATGTTTGCCATCGGAGGCAACACCTGCAGGGGCACCACCTGAGCTCTGTCCGACGATAATGGCAGGTGAGGCGAGCTTGCCGAGGTTGGCGCAGAGGTGGAGGTAGAAACAGAGGTGGAGGTGGAGGTGAATGCAAAGCAGGCGGGTGAAGTGGAATGCGAGGAAGCAAGCGACGGTCTCGGCAAAAAATCCTGGACCAGATCCTTAAATGATTTAGCCTGGCTAATCTGCACTGCCGGCCCAAGACAGCGAAACCAAGACTCCACCTCTCCATCGGCCCACGCATGCTTTGGTGGGCTAGGGAAGGAACTAATCGGGATAAAAGGCCATAGCCCAGGTAAGCCGTTATTTTTGCAGAAACGCGCGTAATGACCGTTGGCCCCGCATGCATGGAAGACCACGTGATTACGTGCGACGAAGAATTGCGATTCAATACGCGCCAATTGGGGTCTAGCCGTTGCAGAATTAACATGCGTGGAATTGCAGTTAATGCCTTGACTAACGCCCTCATGATTGAAACCCGATAATCGCTGGAAGACTGATCTGCCGTCTCTGACCACCGTGGAGTAACTCCGGCGATCGACGGAGTTAGGAGCAATGGCCTTGCCTGCCCTGCCCACGAGTGTCCATTCTTTTTCAAGCTCATCATAGTATAGCATTTCTTCCCGACGCTAGTTTGGCCCTCCAAAATTCCAGAGACTAAAGACCATTTCAAAATCCTTCTCAATGATTCTACCCGCATTGTAAATCTGAAACCCAACAGACTTCGAGGCTACTGAAAATTTGTAAGATCTATCCCGAAGGTGCCGAACCCTAAACCCCTGAGCATACCCGCCAAACATGGCAAGGAGAGAAGTACTAACCGTATGAACGTCTAGCTTGAGAGAAGCTCTGCAGAAAGAGACTACCATTGTGAATTCCTTCTGACGAAAACCCGGTGAAAAGACCACCGGGTGTCCGAACTTTGACTTCATCTCCGCTTGAAACTTCTTCCCACGGTCGAAATTGAGATCATACGGTCCCATCTAGCTTGGAGGGTGGCTACGAAGGCCGGAGTGGCCACTGGTAGGATCTATGTGGTCGCCGGGGCCGGAGTGGCCGCCAGCGAGGGAGGGGGAGCGCTAGAGAGGGGGAGTGCTAGAGAGGGGGAGCGCTAGACCTAAGTAATAAAGGCTATCATTTCGTCCCCAAAGGTTGCTCATCTTGTGCTTTTGATCTCCATCTCCAAAGCATCGTCATGATCTCTATCGTCACCGACTTGACACCATGATCTTCATCATAGCGTCATGGTCATTTCGCCAACTATTGCTACTACTACTATCGCTAACTCATAGTGATAAAGTAAAGCAATTACATGGCCTTCGCAATTCATACAATAAAGAGACAACCATAAGGCTCATGCCGGTTGCCGATAATTCAAAAAACATGATCATCTCATACAATAACGTATAACTCATCACATCTTGACCATATCACATCACAACATGCCCTGCAAAAAGAAGTTAGGCATCCTCTACTTTGTTGTTGCAAGTTTTACGTGGCTGCTACGGGCTTGGCAAGAACCGTTCTTACCTACGCATACAAAAACCTCAACGATTTTTCATCAAGTGTGCTGTTTTAACCTTCACAAGGACCGGGCGTAGCCACACTCGATTCAACTAAAGTGAGAGAGACATACACCCGTCGGTCACCTTTAAGCAACGAGTGCTCGTACGGTGAAACCAGTCTCGCGCAAGCGTACGCGTAATGTCGGTCTGGACCGCTTCATCTCACAATACCGCCGAATCAAAGTATGACATGCTGGTAAGCAGTTTGACTATTATCGCCCACAACTCATTGTGTTCTACTCGAGCATATCATCTATGCATAGACCTGGCTTTGATACCACTGTTGGAGAACATAGTATTCCAAAAAAATCCTACGATCACGCAAGATCTATCTAGGAGAAGCATAGCAACGAGCGGGGGAGTGTGTCTATGTACCCTTGTAGACCCAAAGCGGAAGCGTCTAGTGACGCGGTTGATTTAGTCGAACGTCTTCGCGATCCAACCGATCCAAGCACCGAACGTACGGCACCTCTGCGTTCAGCACATGTTCAGCTCGATGACTTCCCACGAGCTCTTGATCCAGTTGAGCGTCACAGGAGAGTTTCGTTAGCACGATGGCACGGTGACGGTGATGATGAAGTTACCGGCGCCGGCCCTCTCTATGGCGCACCCTAGGGGAGTCCTACTCCCACCGGGAGTAGGATTGCCCCCTTCCCTAGTTGGAGTAGGAGAGGAAGGAAGGAGGAGAGGGAAGAAGGAAAGGGGGCGGCCCCCCACCCAATTTGGATTGGGCTTGGCGGGCGCCCCTCACCTTGGCCACCTCCTCCTCCATCCAAATAAGGCCCAATAAGGCCGATACAATCCCCGGGGGGTTCCGGTAACCCCCCAGTACTCTGGTAAATGCCCGAACTCACCCGGAACCATTCTGATGTCCAAACATAGGCTTCCAATATATTGATCTTTATGTCTCAACCATTTCGAGACTCCTCATCATGTCTGTGATCACATCCGGGACTCCGGACAACATTCGGTACATCAAAACACATAAATTCATAATTCCAATCGTCATCTAACGTTAAGCGTGCGGACCCTACGGGTTCGAGAACTATGTAGACATGACCGAGACTCATCTCCGGTCAATAACCAATAGCGGAACCTGGATGCTCATATTGGTTCCTACATATTCTTCGAAGATCTTTATCGGTCAAACCGCATAACAACATACGTTGTTCCCTTTGTCACCGGTATGTTACTTGCCCGAGATCCGATCGTCGGTATCATCATACCTAGTTCAATCTTGTTACCGGCAATTCTCTTTACTCGTTCCGTAATACATCATCTCGTGACTAACTCATTAGTCATTTGCTTGCAAGGCTTATTATGATGTGTATTACCGAGAGGGCCCAGAGATACCTCTACGAAACTCGGAGTGACAAATCCTATTCTCTATCTATGCCAACACCACAAACACCTTCGGAGACACCTATAGAGCATCTTTATAATCACCCAGTTACGTTGTGACATTTTATAGCACACAAGGTGTTCCTCCGGTATTCGGGAGTTGCATAATCTCGTAGTCATAGGAACATGTATAAGTCATGAAGAAAGCAATAACAGTAAAACTAAAGGATCAAGTTGCTAAGCTAACGTATGGGTCTTGTCCATCACATCATTCTCCCAATTATGTGATCATGCTGATCAAATGACAACTCATGTCTATGGTTTGGAAACATAACTATCTTTGATTAACGATCTAGTCTAGTAGAGGCATACTAGGGACACTCTGTTTTGTCTATGTATTCACACATGTATCATGTTTCCGGTTAATACAATTCTAGCATGAATAAAAGACATTTATCATGATGTATGAGGAAATATAAATAACAACTTTATTATTGCCTCTAGGGCATACTTCCTTCAGTGCTTCTGGAGCCCCTAAGACCAAGCAAGATCAGCTCTGTTGTCTGCTTAAGGCCACTCTGAGGATTGAGAAGAGTTTGGCCAACTTGACTCAGAATCAAGCAAGCCTTGAGAGGATCATTGAGACTAAGTTCTATGATCTGGATGTGAAGGTCACAGAGATCCAGACTGATGTGGAGAAGCTCAAGGAAGATGCTGAGGATAGAGATACAACAGATGCTTTTCAGAGAGTCCCAAGAGGACCAAGATCTTCAGCTGTGCGAGTTGTTGAGCTAAGGCCCACACTTTCAGCTCATGCAACCACTGCCACAGTTGTTCCTCCAGTATCAACACCTCCAGTTCCACAGACTCCATCCAAAGCATTTGCAGATGCTCTTATCTCCATGCCATCTACGTACACCAGAGCCACCAGCACGAAGACTTCTTCTGCAGCTCCCGGAGATCGTGCCTAGAGTGCCGCATAGCACTATGCATTTTCGAGCTTTTTGGTAACTTGTTGCCAAAGGGGGAGAAAGTGTATAGATCATTAGGCTTCAAGAGAGAGCATTTTGCTTCTCTTTGTTGGTTTTTGCTTGCTAATTCGTTTGGTTGTTTGGTGATTGCTACAATTTGCTTATGTGTGTGAGATACTACTTGTGCTTGATCATATCATACTATGCTTAATGTGTGCCTATTTGATTGTTTATGATCATTCACTTGTTATTTCGGTGATGAGTGCTTATTGCTTAAATCTTATCATTTTGAGCGCTCCACCAAGATGTATGTGACATGGAAGAGTAACCCATGATCCTAATCGATTGTGCATTTGCATTCAAAAGCAAATCTTAAATAATGCACAAATTTAGTGGGAGCTCTTGCTTATCACATACTTCTCAAATCAATGATATATTTCATTCTTATTATCTGTTGTCGAAGCTTTGATCTATATGTTGTCATCAATTACCAAAAAGGGGGAGATTGCAGGTGCAACTAATCCCCGGGTGGTTTTGGTAATTAATAACAACATACAGCTCATTGAACTAATATCCTTTGAAGATAAATATTTCAGGAAGTTCAATGGTTGGCATGGAATGGATTAGAAATGTGGACCCCTCAAAAAGCTAAGGACAAAGATTGGCAAAATCTCAAGACTCTACATTTTCATTTTAGTGATCCAAGATCACATTGAGTCCATAGGAAAAGCCAACACTATTAAAAGAGGATGAGGTGTTGCTTAATGGTCTACTTGCTCAAGTTCTTAGTAATATGCTCCAAATCCCTTAACCACTTTCTCATTTCCACATATGTCCCAAACCTAAAAGTCAAACTCGGCCCCACCGATTTGATCTATCCGGCGCCACCGAGTTCACATGACATAGCCATTGCCACAAACCCTAATCAATTCAGTCTCACCAATAGGGATCTCGCTCTCACCGATATAGGTATGCAAACTCTCTGTTTCGTCTTTGTAACGTTTCGGTCTCATCGAGATGAGCGAATCGGTCCCACCGAGTTTGGCTTACCAACACTCTGTTAGCCTATTACCAAAATCGGTCTCGTCGAGTTTGTGTAATCGGTCAAACAGCGTTGAGGTTTTGCCCTAACCCTAACGCATCGGTCACACAGAGTTGATACTGTCGGTCCCACCAAAATGTCTAACGTTCACATTTTAAACTGCTTCGGTCTGACCGAGTTTGTTTATTCGTTCTGACCGAGTTGGGTCAAATGTGTGTAATGGCTAGATTTTGTGTGGAGGCTATATATACCCCTCCACCCCTTCTCCATCAGAGAAAGAGCCATCAGAACGTGCCTACACTTCCACTATTCATTTTCTGAGAGAGAACCACCTGCTCTCATGTGTTGAGACCAAGATATTCCAATCCAACCACAAGAATCTTGATCTCTAGCCTTCCCCAAGTTGCTTTCCACTCAATTTTTTTCCACCATATCCAAATCTGTGAGAGAGAGTTGAGTGTTGGGGAGACTATCACTTGAAGCACAAGAGCAAGGAGTTCATCATCAACACACCATTTATTACCTTTTGGAGACTGGTGTCTCCTAGATTGGTTAGGTGTCACTTGGGAGCCTCCGACAAGATTGTGGAGTTGAACCAAGGAGTTTGTAAGGGCAAGGAGATCGCCTACTTCGTGAAGATCTACCCTAGTTAGGCAAGTCCTTCGTGGGCGATGGACATGGTGGGATAGACAAGGTTGCTTCTTCGTGGACACTTTGTGGGTGGCACCCTGCGTGGACTCGCGCAACCGTTACCCTTCGTGGGTTGAAGTCTCCATCAACGTGGATGTATGATAGCGCCACCTATCGGAACCACGCCAAAAACATCCGTGTCTCCAATTGCTTTTGCACTCTCCAACCCCTCCCTTTACCTTCATATGCAATGCTTTACTTTCTGCTGCCACAACTCTAGAATTGCATGTGTAGGGAGATTGCTTGACTTGTGCTAATTTGCTAAAAACTGTCAAAACATAAAATTGGGAAAAGGCTAAGTTTTTATTTGGTCAAGTAGTCTAATCACCCCCCCCCTCTAGACATACTTTCGATCCTACAAGTGACCCCTCACCCACACCTTGCGGAGCGTGACCGTCGAGGCGCTGCTGATGCTGGTCTCCTCCGACATCTCCTGCCCCCGTGCCGGCCGCGGGGGAAATGGTGATGGCGCCAGCTGCTCCAACCACGTCCCCAGCAAAACTCACATCCTCGCTCGCATCCGCATCCCCCACGACATTAGAGGCCGTGGGCAGTGAAGCCTTCGAGGTGGATGGATGGGCCGAAGTACAGGACTTCTTCTTGGGCGCCATGGTTGATGGCGTCGTTGAAGATGAAGATGGCGATGAAGATGATGCATTGTGCACACTTTTAGGTTCGCGCAAGCGAGCCCCCTACATGGTGCGCCAAAGATGTCGTGGGATATCCACGACCACCTATGGGACCAGGAGGCCCCTTGCTGGTTCGGCAGGGGGGGCATCGCATTGCACAAAGAGCAGACCAGCGCACGACTACACGACAGAAAGAAAACAAGCAATTTACCCAGGTCCGAGCTGCCGCGAGGCGTAAAACCCTACTCCTGCTTTGGTGGATTGATGGTGGAATGGAGGTGGTGGAGCATAGTACACTTGCCCGACATGGGTTGCCTTAGGGCAGCAGCGACTACGCGCGTATGGGGGTGTGGGTTCGTCAACTTTTCCAACCCTCTCTATGATTGCCATGGGCCTCCTTTTATAGATCAAGGGGTTACCACAGTGGCAAAATAGTCATCATGCACTCATATGATAGCAAACAATGCTATCATGCCTAACTCTGTGAGCTAACAGGGTGCATTAAATGCACCGCTTAGTGTCACATCATTGGTTGCCCGGCAAGGCTTGCCGGGCTATCTTGCTAGCTCCGCGCCCGTTCTCTTAACACGTCGCAGGACGGGTGTCATATGTGGGTTTTCCTGTAGGAAATGGCTGCCATGTGGCGAATGGCTGCCACTTAATCGTCTTGCGGCTTGACACTGCATTGACCGACGCCGTGGGTCATGCTTGAGTTATTGGTGAGGTGGTTTTGCCTCCACGAGCCCCGACAGGCCCTGCCGGGGTGTTTCTGTTATCTATTTCTGGGGCTGGCCTCACCCCTTGCCGGGCTTGCCTGCCCGGCAAGGGAGGCTTTTCTCTTGGTGATATCCTGCTTCTCTGGCTTGATCTTGGTCTCTGTGGGTTGCATGTTGGTGCTTCGAACCTCTTGATTTCTCGTACTCTGACTTGGGTTGGTACCTCAATCTTGCTCACGTGCCTGTGCATAGTCAGGGCGACAGACCCATGGTTTGTTGTACCAACAAAATCCCAAGCGGTGAAATGGTATCCTTATTTGCAAGCTTAATAGTGACATCAATCCCTTCTATCTCAACAGGTGAAATATCATCCATAACTTATTGATAGAGAGATAAAGGAATATCACTTATACTAGCACCCATATCCCATAAAGCATGATACCAATGATCTGGAATCTTAACAGCAACAACATCCATGCCAAAAAAATCTTATTTTTATCTAACTTATCATGGTCATTTCTGATAGGTTTAACAATTCTAGCAACTTCATCACAAAAATAAATAACATGCCCATCAATATTATCAACCAAGAGATCTTCAACCATTGCAATTCAAGAGTTTGCTTTAATTTGTTCAGAGGGTTGGGTGTTTTAACATAACTCTTACACCATAGTTGTAGCCTTGGCATCTTCCTTAACTCTAACAAGAAAAAGGGGGTTCTCAATATAAGCAGCATGCACAATAGGCTTAGTAGTGTAAGCTAGCATTTCAGTATTATAAATAGTAGGTTCTTCACAAATTTCTTTAATGGGTGGATGATATTTAAACCACTTATCTTTGGCAAGATCAACACGAGCAGCAAAAGATTCGCAAAATGTAGCTACTACCTCAGAATCAAGTCGATATTTTGCACTAAGCTCATGAAAAACATATGTTTCTACATACGACTTAACGCAATCGTATTCAAGATTTATACCCGACTCTTTACCTTTGTCAACCTCACAATATTCATAGTTGCATTTAATTCTTTTTAATAAGATCCCATGTGAATTCAATAATTCTTTTTGAGAAAGAACCAACAATCAAAGAATCAAGTATTCCTTTATCATGAAGAGAAATCCTAGCGTATAAGTTTTGAATAATCATATCCCTCGATAGCTCGTGATTGGGGAATTTGAGCATTAGGTCCTTAAGCCTCCCCCAAGCTTGAGTGATACTTTCTCTTTCATGTGGCCAAGAATTATAGATAAAATTCTCATCAAGATGAACCAAGTGCCTTGGGTAAATTTCTGATGGAATTCCAAATTCAGTGGCTTCTAGTCCCATGAATTAGATGAAGGAAATATGCCCTAGAGGCAATAATAAAGATGTTATTTGTATTTCCTTATATCATGATAAATGTCTTTTATTCATGCTAGAATCGTATTAACCGGAAACTTGATACATGTGTGAATACATAGACAAAATAGTATGTCCCTTGTATGCCTCTACTAGACTAGCTCATTGATCAAAGATGGCTATGTTTCCTAGCCATAGACATGAGTTGTCATTTGATCAACGAGATCACATCATTAGGAGAATGATGTGATGGACTAGACCCATCCGTTAGCATAGCACTATGATCGTTTAGTTTTACTGCTATTGCTTTCTCCATAACTTATACATGTTCCTATGACTATGAGATTATGTAACTCCTGAATACCGTAGGAACACCTTGTGTGCTATCAAACGTCACAACGTAACTGGGTGATCATAAAGATGCTCTATAGGTGTCTCCGAAAGTATTCGTGGTGTTGGCATAGATCAAGACTAGGATTTGTCACTCCGAGTGTCGGAGAGGTATCTCTGGGCCCTCTCGGTAATGCACATCAGAATAAGCCTTGCAAGCAAATGACTAATGAGTTAGTCACGAGATGATGTATTACGGAACGAATAAAGAGACTTGTCGGTAACGAGATTGAACTGGGTATAGAGATACCGACGATCAAATCTCGGGCAAGTAACATACCGATGACAAAAGGAACAACGTATGTTGTTATGCGGTTTGACCGATAAAGATCTTCGTAGAATATGTAGGAGCCAATATGAGCATCCAGGTTCCGCTATTGGTTATTGACCGGAGATGAGTCTCGGTCATGTCTACATAGTTCTCGAACCCGTAGGGTCCGCACGCTTAACGTTTGATGACGATCGGTATTATGAGTTTATGAGTTTTGATGTACCGAAGGTAGTTCGGAGTCCCGGATGAGATCATGGACATGACGAGGAGTCTCGGAATGTCTGAGACATAAAGATTGATATATTGGACGACTATATTCGGACACCGGAAGTGTTCTGGAAAGTTTCGGAATTTACCGGAGTGCCGGGGGGGTTACCGGAACCCCCCGGGGGAATTGTGGGCCCTGGTGGGCCATAGGGCAGAGAGAGGGCAGCAGCCAGGAGGTGGCGCGCCCCCTCCCTAGGAGGAGTCCGAATAGGACTAGGGGAGGGGGTCGCGGCCCCTCTTTCCCTCTCCCTCTCCCTCTCTTTCCTTCCCCCCTTTTCCTTCTTTGGTAGGTTCCTACTAGGAATAGGATTGCAATCCTATTCCTAGTAGGATGGCAGCCCTAGCCGCACCATAGAGGGCCGGCCGGCCTCCCCCCTTGCTCCTTTATATACGGGGGCAGGGGGGCACCCAAAGACACACAAGTTGAATTGTTCTAGCCGTGTGCGGTGCCCCCCTCCACAGAAACACACCTCGGTCATACCGTCGCAGTGCTTAGGCAAAGCCCTGCGCTGATAGATACATCATATCCGTCACCACGCCGTCATGCTGACGAAACTCTCCCGTGAAGCTCAACTGGATCAAGAGCTTGTGGGACGTCATCAAGCTGAACGTGTGCTGAATGCGGAGGTGCCGTACGTTCGGTGCTTGATCGGTTGGATCGCGAAGAAGTTCGACTACATTAACCGCGTCACTTGACGCTTCCGCTTCCGGTCTACGAGGGTACGTAGACACACTCTTCCCTCTCATTGCTATGCATCTGGTAGATAGATCTTGCGTGATCGTAGGAAAATTTTAAAATACTATGTTCCCCAACAGTGGCATCATGAGCCAGGTCTATGCGTAGATGATATGCACGAGTAGAAAACAATGAGTTGTGGGCGATACTAGTCATACTGCTTACAAGCATGTCATATTTTGCTTCGGCGGTATTGTGAGATGAAGCGGCCCGGACCGACATTATGCGTACGCTTACGCGAGACTAGATTCACCGTTATGAGCACTCGTTGCTTAAAGGTTACTGGCGGGTGTCTGTCTCTCTCACTTTAGCTGAATCAAGTGTGGCTACGCCCGGTCCTTGTGAAGGTTAAAACAGCACATGCTTGACGAAACATCGTTGTGGTTTTTGAATGCGTAGGTAAGAACGGTTCTTGCTAAGCCCGTAGCAGCCACGTAAAACTTGCAACAACAAAGTAGAGGACGTCTAACTTGTTTTTGCAGGGCATGTTGTGATGTGATATGGTCAAGACATGATGAGTTATACGGTTTTGTATGAGATGATCATGTTTTGTAATGTTATCGGCAACTGGCAGGAGCCATATGGTTGTCGCTTTATTGTATGAAATGCAATCGCCATGTAATTGCTTTACTTTATCACTAAGCGGTAGCGATAGTCGTAGAAGCAATAGTTGGCGAGACGACAATGATGCTACGATGGAGATCAAGGTGTCGCGCCGGTGATGAAGGTGATCATGACGGTGCTTTGGAGATGGAGATCAAAAGCACAAGATGATGATGGCCATATCATGTCACATATTTTGATTGCATGTGATGTTTATCTTATTATGCTTCTTATTTTGCTTAGAACGACGGTAGCATTATAAGATGATCCCTTACTAAATTTTAAGGTATAAGTGTTCTCCCTGAGTATGCACCCTTGCGAAAGTTCGTCATGCCGAGACACCACGTGATGATCGGGTGTGATAAGCTCTACGTTCAAATACAACGGGTGTAAGACAGTTTTGCACACGCAGAATACTCGGGTTAAACTTGACGAGCCTAGCATATGCAGATATGGCCTCGGAACACTGGAGACCGAAAGGTTGAGCGTGAATCATATAGTAGATATGATCAACATAAGATGTTCACCATTGAAACTACTCCATCTCACGTGATGATCGGACATGGTTTAGTTGATTTGGATCACGTGATCATTTAGATGACCGGAGGGATGTCTATCTAAGTGGGAGTTCTTTAATTAATATGATTAAATTGAACTTTAATTTATCATGAACTTAGTCCTGATAGTTTTTTGCTTATCTATGTTGTTGTAGATCAATGGCCCGTGCTACCGTTCCTTTGAATTTTAATGCATTCCTAGAGAAAGCTAAGTTGAAAGATGATGGTAGCAATTACACGGACTGGGTCCGTAACTTGAGGATTATCCTCATTGCTGCACAGAAGAATTATGTCCTTGAAGCACCGCTAGGTGACAAGCCCCCTCCCGCTAATGTAGACGCTTTGAACGTCTGACAGTCGCGGTCTGATGACTACACGATAGTTCAGTGTGCCATGCTTTACGGCTTAGAACCGGGACTTCAACGACGTTTTGAATGTCATGGACCATATGAGATGTTCCAGGAGTTGAAGTTAATATTTCAAGCAAATGCCCGGATTGAGAAATATGAGATTTCGAATAAGTTCTACAGCTGCAAGATGGAGGAGAATAGTTCTAAGTGAACACTTGCTCAGAATGTCTGGGTACTACAATCATATGACTCAACTTGGTTGCAAAGTTGATGAAGATAGTGTTATTGATAGAGTTCTTCAATCACTACCACCAAGCTATAAAGGCTTCGTGATGAACTATAATATACAAGGGATGCAAAAGACAATTCCCGAGCTCTTCGCTATGCTCAAGGCTGCGAAGGTAGAAATCAAAAAGGAGCATCAAGTGTTGATGGTTAACAAAACCACTAGTTTCAAGAAAAACGGCGAGGGAAAGAAGGGGAACTTCAAGAAGAATAGCAAAACAGTTGCTACTCCCACGAAGAAACCCAAGTCTGGAGCCAAGCCTGAAACTGAGTGCTTCTACTGGAAGGGGACAGGACACTGGAAGCGGAACTGCCCCAAGTATTTGGCGGATAAGAAGGATGGCAAGGTGAACAAAGGTATATGTGATATACATGTTATTGATGTGTACCTTACTAATGCTCGTAGTAGTACCTGGGTATTTGATACCGGTTCGGTTGCTAATATTTGTAACTCGAAATAGTGACTATGGATTAAACGAAGATTGGCTAAGGATGAGGTGACGATGCGCGTGGGAAATGGTTCCAAAGTCGATGTGATCACCGTCGGCACGCTACCTCTACATCTACCTTCGGGATTAGTTTTAGACCTAAATAATTGTTATTTGGTGCCAGCGTTGAGCATGAACATTATATCTGGATCTTGTTTGTTGCGAGACGGTTATTCATTTAAATCAAAGAATAATGGTTGTTCTATTTTTATGAATAATATCTTTTATGGTCATGCACCCTTGAAGAGTGGTCTATTCTTATTGGATCTCGATTGTAGTGATACACATATTCATAATATTGAACCCAAAAGATGCAAGGTTAATAATGATAGTGCAACTTATCTGTGGCACTGCCGTTTAGGTCATATTGGTGTAAAGCGCATGAAGAAACTCCATAGTGATGGACTTTTGGAATCACTTGATTATGAATCACTTGGTGCTTGCGAACCATGCCTCATGGGCAAGATGACTAAAACTCCGTTCTCCGGAACCATGGAGCGAGCAACAGATTTATTGGAAATCATACATACTGATGTATGTGGGCCAATGAGTGTTGAAGCTCGCGGCGGGTATCGTTATTTTCTGACTTTCACTGATGATTTGAGCAGATATGGGTATATCTACTTAATGAAGCACAAGTCTGAAACATTTGAAAAGTTCAAAGAATTTCAGAGTGAAGTAGAGAATCATCGTAACAAGAAAATAAAGTTTCTACGATCTGATCGTGGAGGAGAATATTTGAGTTACGAGTTTGGTCTTCATTTGAAACAATGTGGAATAGTTTCATAACTCACGCCACCCGGAACACCACAGCGTAATGGTGTGTCCGAACGTCGTAACCGTACTTTATTGGATATGGTGCGATCTATGATGTCTCTTACTGATTTACCACTATCGTTTTGGGGTTATGCTTTAGAGACAGCTCCATTCACATTAAATAGGGCACCATCTAAATCCGTTGATACGACACCTTATGAACTGTGGTTTGGCAAGAAACCAAAGTTGTCGTTTCTTAAAGTTTGGGGCTGCGATGCTTATGTGAAAAAGCTTCAACCTGATAAGCTCGAACCCAAGTCGGAGAAATGTGTTTTCATAGGATACCCAAAAGATACTGTTGGGTACACCTTCTATCACAGATCCGAAGGCAAGATATTCGTTGCTAAGAATGGATCCTTTCTAGAGAAGGAGTTTCTCTCGAAAGAAGTGAATGGGAGGAAAGTAGAACTTGATGAGGTAATTGTACCTTCTCCCGAATTGGAAAGTAGTACATCACGGAAAATTGTTCCAGTGATTCCTACACCAATCAGTGAGGAACTTAATGATGATGATCATGAAACTTCGGATCAAGTTTCTGCTGAACGTCATAGATCAACCAGAGTACGTTCCGCACCAGAGTGGTACGGTAACCCAGTTCTGGAAGTCATGTTACTAGACCATGATGAACCTATGAACTATGAGGAAGCGATGATGAGCCCAGATTCCTCAAAATGGCTTGAGGCCATGAAATCTGAGATGGGATCCATGTATGAGAACAAAGTATGGACTTTGGTTGACTTGCCCGATGATCGGCAAGCCATCGAAAATAAATGGGTCTTCAAGAGGAAGACCGACGCAGACGGTAATGTTACTGTTTACAAAGCTCGACTTGTTGCGAAAGGGTTTCAACAAGTTCAAGGAGTTGACTACGATGAGACTTTCTCACCCGTAGTGATGCTTAAGTCTGTCCGAATCATGTTAGCAATTGCCGCATTTTATGATTATGAAATCTGGCAAATGGATGTCAAAACTGCATTCCTGAATGGATATCTCAAAGAAGAGTTGTATATGATGCAACCAGAAGGTTTTGTCGATCCAAAAGGAGCTAACAAAGTATGCAAGCTCCAGCGATCCATCTATGGACTGGTGCAAGCATCTCGGAGTTGGAATATACGCTTTGATGAGGTGATCAAAGCATATGGTTTTATACAGACTTTTGGAGAAGCCTGTATTTACAAGAAAGTGAGTGGGAGCTCTGTAGCATTTCTAATATTATATGTGGATGACATATTATTGATTGGAAATGATATAGAATTTCTGGATAGCATAAAAGGATACTTGAATAAGAGTTTTCCAATGAAAGACCTCGGTGAAGCTGCTTATATATTAGGCATCAAGATCTATAGAGATAGATCAAGACGCTTAATTGGACTTTCACAAAGCACATACCTTGATAAAGTTTTGAAGAAGTTCAAAATGGATCAGTCAAAGAAAGGGTTCTTGCCTGTGTTACAAGGTATGAAGTTGAGTAAGACTCAATGCCCGACCACTGCAGAAGATAGAGAGAAAATGAAAGTCATTCCCTATGCCTCAGCCATAGGATCTATCATGTATGCAATGCTGTGTACCAGACCTGATGTGTGCCTTGCTATAAGTCTAGCAGGGAGGTACCAAAGTAATCCAGGAGTGGATCACTGGACAGCGGTCAAGAACATCCTGAAATACCTGAAAAGGACAAAGGATATGTTTCTCGTATATGGAGGTGACAAAGAGCTCGTCGTAAACGGTTACGTCGATTCTAGCTTTGACACTGATCCGGATGACTCTAAGTCACAAACCGGATATGTATTTTTATTGAACGGTGGAGCTGTCAGTTGGTGCAGTTCCAAGCAGAGCGTCGTGGCGGGATCTACGTGTGAAGCAGAATACATAGCTGCTTCGGAAGCAGCAAATGAAGGAGTCTGGATGAAGGAGTTCATATCCGATCTAGGTGTAATACCTAGTGCATCGGGTCCAATGAAAATCTTTTGTGACAACACTGGAGCAATAGCCTTGGCGAAGGAATCCAGGTTTCACAAGAGAACAAAGCACATCAAAAGACGCTTCAATTCCATCTGCGATCTAGTCAAGGAGGGAGACATAGAGATTTGCAAAATACATACGGATCTGAATGTTGCAGACCCGTTGACTAAGCCTCTTCCACGGGCAAAACATGATCAGCACCAGGACTCCATGGGTGTGAGGATCATCACTTTGTAATCTATATTATTGACTCTAGTTCAAGTGGGAGACTGAAGGAAATATGCCCTAGAGGCAATAATAAAGATGTTATTTGTATTTCCTTATATCATGATAAATGTCTTTTATTCATGCTAGAATTGTATTAACCGGAAACTTGATACATGTGTGAATACATAGACAAAATAGTATGTCCCTAGTATGCCTCTACTAGACTAGCTCATTGATCAAAGATGGCTATGCTTCCTAGCCATAGACATGAGTTTTCATTTGATCAACGAGATCACATCATTAGGAGAATGATGTGATGGACTAGACCCATCCGTTAGCATAGCACTATGATCGTTTAGTTTTACTGCTATTGCTTTCTCCATAACTTATACATGTTCCTATGACTATGAGATTATGCAACTCCCGAATACCGTAGGAACACCTTGTGTGCTATCAAATGTCACAACGTAACTGGGTGATCATAAAGATGCTCTACAGGTGTCTCCGAAAGTATTCGTGGTGTTGGCATAGATCAAGACTAGGATTTGTCACTCCGAGTGTCGGAGAGGTATCTCTGGGCCCTCTCGGTAATGCACATCATAATAAGCCTTGCAAGCAAATGACTAATGAGTTAGTCACGAGATGATGTATTACGGAACGAATAAAGAGACTTGCCGGTAACGAGATTGAACTAGGTATAGAGATACCGACGATCGAATCTCGGGCAAGTAACATACCGATGACAAAAGGAACAACATATGTTGTTATGCGGTTTGACCGATAAAGATCTTCATAGAATATGTAGGAGCCAATATGAGCATCTAGGTTCCGCTATTGGTTATTGACCAGAGATGAGTCTCGGTCATGTCTACATAGTTCTCGAACCCGTAGGGTCCGCACACTTAACGTTTGATGACGATCGGTATTATGAGTTTATGAGTTTTGATGTAGCGAAGGTAGTTCGGAGTCCCGGATGAGATCACGGACATGACGAGGAGTCTCGGAATGTCCGAGACATAAAGATTGATATATTGGACGACTATATTCGGACACCGGAAGTGTCCTGGAAAGTTTCAGAATTTACGGGAGTGCCGGTGGGGTTACCGGAACCCCCCGGGGAAATGGTGGGCCCTGGTGGGCCATAGGGGAGAGAGAGGGCAGCAGCCAGGAGGTGGCGCACCCCCTCCCTAGGAGGATTCCGAATAGGACTAGGGGAGGGGGACGCGACCCCTCTTTCCCTCTCCCTCTCCCTCTCTTTCCTTCCCCCCTTTTCCTTCTTTGGTAGGTTCCTACTAGGAATAGGATTGCAATCCTATTCCAAGTAGGATTGCAGCCCTAGCCGCACCGTAGAGGGCCGGCCGGCCTCCCCCTTGCTCCTTTATATATGGGGGCAGGGGGGCACCCAAAGACACACAAGTTGAATTGTTCTAGCCGTGTGCGGTGCCCCCCTCCACAGAAACACACCTCGGTCATACCGTCGCAGTGCTTAGGCGAAGCCCTGCGCCGGTAGATACATCATATCCGTCACCACGCCGTCGTGCTGACGAAACTCTCCCGTGAAGCTCAACTGGATCAAGAGCTCGTGGGACGTCATCAAGCTGAACGTGTGCTGAACGCGGAGGTGCCGTACGTTCGGTGCTTGATCGGTTGGATCGCGAAGAAGTTCGACTACATCAACCGCATCACTTGACGCTTCCGCTTCCGGTCTACGAGGGTACGTAGACACACTCTTCCCTCTCGTTGCTATGCATCTGGTAGATAGATCTTGCGTGATCGTAAGAAAATTTTGAAATACTACGTTCCCCAACATTAGAATCATCTAATAAACTATAACATGCCAATGGTTTTCCGTCCGAAGATAAAGGGGGCAATTTCTTTACAGAGTCATCTCTCAATCCACCTGCAAGCTTAAATAATCCACAATGTTCATCTATAAAGATTAAGTTCATATCATGATGTAATGTTCCATTTACTGCAATAGGATTAGCATGCAATTTTTCTAAAATACCAACTGGGATTTCCTAACATATATTTTCAGTAGGTTGAGGCTCATCTCTTACCACTTGTGCTCGAGGCGAAGTTACTCCAAACAAACCTCTCACAAGATTGTCTTTGATGGTAATTGGTGAGAGTAAATATCAGCATGTGTTATAAATATTTCCTTACCAAATTCCACTTATCATGAGTGCTTCACTCCCTGGAAACAGCGCCATATAATATTCTTGATGACCCACAAGTATAGGGGATCAATCATAGTGCTTTTTATAAGTAAGAGTGTCAAATCCAACGAGGAGCAAAAGGAATTGATAAGCAATTTCCAGCAAGATATTCTCTCCAAGTGTTGCAAGATAGTTTTGATAGACAGTTAATTGGTAACAAGTGACAAGTAACAAAACTAACAAGGTGCAGGAAGGTGGCCCAATCCTTATTATTGCTAAGGACAAGGTAGGAGTACTTATTATAGGGATTTAAGCATTCTCGAGGACACACAGGAATTCATCTAGCTGCTTTCACCACGATTCATTGACTTGCGTTCACTGCTTTGACAAGTTGTTATGTGGATGGGCTGGAGCTAAGGTGTTGTTTTTACTTGAACAAATAACCTAATTATGATTACCCCCTCCAGCAAGCATCCACAACTATAAGAGAATAATTAACATAAATCTAACCATATCATTAAACAAAAGGATCCAAAACAGCCCCTTAAGGAACAACTCGTAATCCGGGGTTAGGTTTTCATCACTCCCGCAACCCATCATCTATAAACTAATCCCACAGTTCCTTCCCCTATGCCCAAACATGGTGAAGTGTCATGTAGTCGACGTTCACACGACACCACTAGAGGAAGAACAACATAATATATCATCAAAAATATTGAACGAAAAATGAACTTTAAATGATTACTTATAAAAGACTGATACGCCTCCAATGTATCTATATTTTTTATTTATTTCATGTTGTTATATTATCAATCTTGGATAGTTTATATGCTTTAATATGCAATTTTATATCATTTTAGGGAAATAACCTATTAACCTAGTGCCTACTGCAATTTGTTGTTTTCTGCCTGTTTTTGGTTTTCCGGGAAATCTGTGCCAAATGGAGGCCAAACATTATGAAAGTCTTTGACATTTTTTTCTGGATAGAAGAGACCCTAAAAGCTTTGGGAGGAGACCAGATAGCAAACGAGGAGACGACAAGGCAACGCGGCGTGCCCGGGGGGTAGGCGTGCCCTGTTACCTCATAGGCCCCAGGTGGCTCCGCCTGACCTAATTCTAGTTCTATAAATTCTCAAATATTGGGAAACCCCCAGAGAGATACCAAAAACAATTTTCCATCACCGCAAGCTTCTATTCTTCTACGATCCCATCTAGGGGCCTTTTTTGGTACTCTGTCAAAGGGGGAATCGATCAGGAGGGCTTCTACATCTACCTTGTTGCCCTACGGATGATGTGTGAGAGTTCACCATAGACCTCCAGGTCCATATCTAGTAGCTAGATGGCTTATTCTCTCTCTTTTTATCTTCAATACCATGTTCTACCCGATCTCCATGGAGTTCTATCGGATGTAATCTTCTTTTGCAGTGTGTTGTTCGGATCCAAAGAATTGTGGGTTTATGATCAGATTATTCATTGAAAGTAATTGAGTCTTTTCTGAACTTTGTTATGCATGATTATGATAGCTTTGTATTTCTCTCTGATCTATCTGCTTTGTTTGGCCAACTAGATTGATTTATCTTCAGTGGGAGAGGTGCTTTGTAATGGGTTCAATATTGCGGTGTCCTCACCTCGTGACAGAAGGGGTAGTGAGGCATGTATTTGTATTATTACCATTAAGGATAAAATGATGAGGTTTATTCATATTGCTTGAGTTTAGTTTGTCCACACATCATGTCATCTTGCTTAAAGCTTTACTCTGTTTGTCATGAACTTAATACCATAGATGCATGCTGGATAGCGGTTGATTGGTAGAGTAATAGTAGTAGATCCAGGCAGGAGTCAGTCTACTTGTCACAGACGTGATGCCTAAATGTGTTGTCATTGCTATGAATAACATCGTAACTATGTGATTTTCTATCAATTGCCCAACAATAATTTGTTTACCCATCGTATGCTATTGTTTCCATAAAGAAGCCTCTAGTGAAACCTATGCCCCCCCTGGGTCTATCTTAATCATATCACTAAAACCAAAATACCTTTCTGCAATTTATTTACTTTTATTTTGCTTTGCAATTTATCTATTTACCACTACAAGATTTAATCCTTGCAAGTAACTAGTTCAAGGGGATTGACAACCCTCTTGCCCATGTTGGGCGCAAGTGTTTGGTTTTGTATGTGTAGGCACCAAAGATGGAAATTTGTGTGGTTCTCCTTTTGGTTCGATAAACCTTGGTTCTCACTGAGGGAAATACTTATCGCTACTATATTGCTTCACCCTTCCTCTTTGGGAAAAATCCTACCGCAACTCACAAGTAGCAAAGACTTCTCCCATGTCCTCGAGAACAAACAGAACTACTCACAAAGTATAATCGTGTTCATGATCATAGGATATAAATATGTAATTAACAATCCGAACATATAATATTCCACAAAGTAAATCAACTAGCATCAACTACAAGATGTAATCAACACCACTATCACCCCACACGCAAATCTAAGGTTTGTTACAAAGATTGAATACAAGAGATGAACTATTCTTTGATGATGAGATGGTGCAGGTGAAGATGTTGATGAAGATGAGTCCCCCCATGATGAGAGGAGCGGTTGTGATGATGATGGCTTCGATTTCCCCCTATGACCGACAGAATCGCTCCACCGGAGTGCAAAAGTGCTCCTGCCTAGGTTCTGCCTTGAGACGACAGTGCCTCATACCGAATGCCTTCCTTTTTTCAAGGGAAAATGGCTTCATATAGTAGAATATGCTCATCGATGGGCCTCGATGGAGCCCACAAGCTCAGGTGGCGGGCCCTAGGGTTGGGCGTGCCCTCACCAAGGGTCGTCTCTGGTACTTTTTCCTTTGCATCATTGTTTATATATTTAGTATTTTTTATATATTGCAAAATAATCCTCCGGAAATTTTCAGATCATTTGGAGCTCTGGAGAATAGCTATCTATGTTGTAGCTTTTTCATGTCATAATTCTAGGTGCCGGCAATCCCACTCTTTTGACGTATCTTGCATTTTTAAGAGAGAAAATACATTAGAATTGCACCATAAAGTGGAATATAACTACAAAACAATAAAATTAAGAGTAGGGAAACATGATGCAAAATGGACGTATCAAAATACAGATATAATCAGATCATAAAGTGAAAATTCATCTCAGTATAACAAACACACCAAGAATTACATCAGATTGATCGTAATCATGGTAGGCAACTCATGTGATCTTTGTATTGAAAAGGGGGGAGAGGAGATGCCACATAGCTATTATTATTAATTGATATTCAAAGGAGGACTATGCGCACATGATCTTGAGAGCATTGAAGTTAATGAAGAAGGCTCCGATATAACTTCCCCGACCCCTTCTACTGAGTATCAGTAAAGGACACCATATTGGATCACCTCGGAATGATCAAATGCAAAGGAGCAAAAATTCCCCCATAATTAGGTTTAACATCACATGTTTTTATAGAGCCAGGCGCATCGAGAGGCGGTAGGTGCCCTAGGGACCCCATGCATGGGCCGACATGACCAGTGGCCTAGGACGTGTTGAGGCATGGACTCTCCCCTCTTGCTCTTCTTCGGCTCTTGGGGACCTCCTACTAATTTCCACCGACTAACTTTTTTTTGGTCTCCAGAAAATATTTATTTTGTTGCATCAAAACCTAGGAAAAATAGAAGTTGACACTTTGACACTGGATTAATAAGTTTATACATTAAATACCATGTAAAAATGTGTGTGAAACTATATATAAATGACATGAATATAACAAAAAAAGGTTATACACACATTGGAGACATATCAGCAAACATGTTAAGCCGGTAGCCCGTGGGCCGACGTGGCGGCATTGCGATGCTGAGCTCGACATGTAGGTGGGAAAGGGCGGCGTCTATGGGAGGATGATGCGACTAGGGTTTGGGTTGCGATGGGCATGCCACGCCCCTGAGTTTTTCCAATAGCGGAAGACCGACGATGCGAAGGGAGACGATGTCAGGTGGTAGCCATATGATTGTTCATCAGTGGGAATCTGAGGGATCATGCACACCATCAATGGCGGTTCAATCGTTGCTGGCTATTGATCACACCGTCGGTAGGTTAGTACAAATTTGGGTTGTACGGACAATATCGCCACCAAATACAGTGAGTGTAGTTGGGTTTGGAGTGCACTCCAAAACATACCTCCGCAGCCAATATGGAAGTTACAAGTGGGTTGTTGGAGCGAGCTTCAATTTATTTGGTAATCGAGCTGTATATGATGACACTGGTAGAGTTTCATTTTCCGTGCTATTCATCGTAATAGCGGTTATTATGATGAGCGACCATGTATGGCAACTTTGTTATAGTTGCTCTAATGAATTAAATTAGTTTAATGAAGTAAATTGCTCCAATTAACTGAACTGGGTTGCGATACTAAATCAACCAATGCACTAAAAACGGACTGCAATTTAAGTATTTTTAGAGGTACATGTATAAAGTAGTTGGAGATTAAGAGGAGGAGCCAATTCTGATTATTATTTTCTGGATGGTCAAAGTGTTGAATGACATATCTCAAATCTGTGCATTTTTTCACCTTTTTCGTGATCTGCTTCTTAAATATTATTTGAACAAATCTCCAAACTGTATCAATGAATTCTCCAACTTCATTTTTTGTATAAGATTTTATCAAAATGGGATTTTACAACAAAAGAATTACCTTTTAAACATGTAAAAACGTATATTTTCTAGTGACATCACTAGTTTAGAGGTACTAGTCAATGTGTACGTGAATGCACGTTAATTTGGAAGTATATTAAGTGCATGCGGATATTAAGTAGGATAATATTTCCGTGTTATTATGTGATTAGCACTATATTTGGCATGAAATTAACTGCACGCTAAACATGTTGAGCGCTCGACATTGAAACAATTTAGATCGTTGGATTGACATGATTTGATGGCTGAGATTAATTGGATCTGCCCCATTGGGTCTTTTTATATTAATATATAGATATAGATTCCTTGTAAAAGTCACTCACCTTTCTCTCGTGGTGACAAGTGATGCACCCCATGTGCGCTATTGTTGCAATTATGGAATTATGGTGGGATTTTCTCCCACGCGCAGGGAGAGACTATAGTTTTTATTTATCCTCTTTTTCGTAGATTCAACCCTTCAAAACTATTTATCACTTGAACTGCGCGTTCAAATCACGAACTGTTTTCAATGTTGCATTTCTCGTCTCATGATCTTTAAAACTAGATCATGTTGATACGTTTCTTCAAACTTTTCTCTCGCAAAATATGTGCTCCAAAAATATACTAACCATGCTTCAAAGCTATACCAACTCGTGGATCAAACTCTACTTCACTTTTATGGAAGTACAAATATGCTTTCACGTGAGAAGTAGTGCTTCAAGTTCTGATTTCACACAAGAAGCACAATCGTGCTTCACGTGGAAGCATGAATGTGCTTCATTTTTTGGGAAGCATAGAAATACACAGGTGCTTCACATGAAAGCACAACATGCTTCATTCACATAAACACAATTGTGCTTCAACGGGAGCCGCATATGTGCTTGACTTGGGGAAAGCACGCACTCCCGCCAGATGATAAACAGTAAACTGGTGAAATTGGGAAAACTAAGAAATAAAAAAAAGAGAAAGAATCCAGGGGAAAAAACAAAGCAAAAAACAGCCTGATGAGGAAATGACCACATGGAGGGCACGGGCACTGCTATTGGGCGCTTTCAGCGCCGCGCCCACGCGCGACGCCTAATGGGCCGGCACAACGACCTGCTAAAAAATAGACGCAAAGAGGAAAAAAAAGCTATTAAATGGGCGACCTAGGATTCGATTCAACATGGGTCGGCTAAGAGCATCTCCAGCCATTGCCCCCCCCCCCCCCCGGCGCATAAAATCGTCGTCTGGGGGCGAGCCGGCGCGAAAAAAGGGTCTGGGGGCGAGTTGGTCCCCAGTCGCCGCGCCCACGGGGTTTGTGAAAATTAAATTCCGGCACAAACACGGCGTAAATCCAACGGTTCATACATATTTAAAATATTTTACAAAAAAGAAAAAAAACTGGCGTGTCCGCGGTGGAGGGGCTGTGCGTCACAGGCGCGCTGGGGGTCGGCTTATATAGGCGGGGGCGCCGCGCGTACGCGTGGCCGCCGTGCGTACGCGTGGTGGGCGAGGGACGCACGTCGTCCGGTCTTCACTGCGCCGTCCGTGAGACATCAATGGAGGAGGCTGACCGGTGCGGCAGTTTGGCATTGATTCGCTGTGAGAAACGAGGCGATGAGGACGACGAAGCGGCAAGAAGATAGACGAGTCGCTGACTCGGCGGGCCCGTGGCTGTTTCCCGCCAAAAACGATTCGCCCGGCGCCCCGGGGCGCCCCCCAGCGCGGCGGGTTCTCCCTGGGTCCGCCGGCGCTGATTTAGGCCCAGGCCGGCGAAAATCGTGATCCTGAGGGCGCGACTGGGCTATTTTTTCGGCGCCGGCGCGAAAAAATCGACTGGGAAGGCCTTTCTGGGGACGCGGCTGGAGATGCTCTAAGGACTTGACGTGACAACCAAATAGACCAAGATCACTTAGTTGTCTATAATCCAAAAACAATGCTATTTAACACTTCTTTTAGTACAGCATTAGACCCGTATATATCATTTGAAAAAGAAAAAAAAAATCTATTTTACTCCCCTGAACAAAGTCGTTGGTTCACATAACCCCCTGAACTATTTTTCTGCTCTCTTAACCCCCAAAATTATCCAATACGGTTCATAAATTATGTTAGGTGGGTTTGCTCTTTTTTTAAGACGTGAGCTAAGTCAAAGCGGTATTTGACCAATGCGTCTCCTCGTCGAGTGGTTCATCGCCGCTGCCGTCTCCTCACTGCCACGCGATGCCCTTGCTCGGCAGCCCTGTCGCCACGTACCTCCGCCGTCCGTGCCTAATCGACTCGTTGCGCTGACGCCCTAGCCTTTCCTTTCCTCCCGTCCTCCCCGTTGCCTCCCCATCCCACAACCTCATGGGGGCACTCGATGGCGGCCGGCGTACGCTGAAGCTTGCGGGGGCAGTAGCTAAGGTGTGAAATCGAGTAAAAGAGGAGAGGGGGAATGATTTGGATCTCACATTGGTTCTTCCGATGCAGACGGAGATGATTGGGAAGCACAACAGACGACGAATTTGACGGTGTCGTCTGGTGGCCATAGTCGGGGAAGACGACCCGATTCACTCGATTTGGGGCAGTCGTGGCCTATTCCTTCGCCTGGGCTATCAAGGGCGATGAGGCAGAGCTCTATGGTGCGTTTGTTTGGCGAGCGGTGGCCGTTGGCCACAAAGACGACACCGATGTCCATGGTGCTCTCAGGGGTTCGAGATCGCCAGAAAGAGATGGGAATGGCCACAGTAGAGAGGGGTAGGCAGGCAGGAAACTCGGTGGGTTCCTTATCCCCTCCTCGTTGTTATTTCCTCCGTTAGAAACTGGGATGAGGCCAGAGGAGCTCGTGAGCACCGAGTTCGATGGCAGCAACGGGCGGCAGAGCTGAGCCAAGCGGAGAGAGGTCCCCGAGGCCACGCAACTCCGAATTGACGGGCTGGTCAGCTTCAGGGGAGCAGCTTAGTGCTCAGGAAGCAGAGGAGGAGAAGCGGAGGTCGTCGAAGGAAGTGATTGAGGTGGCGGCACACTCGACGTACAGGAGGAGATAGGGGTTGCGGCTGACGAGGGGGGCCTACTAGTCAAATACTGCTTTGACCTCGTCCATGTCAGCAAACCGCCTATGTAAACCCACCCAGGATGGATTTTGAACTGTATTGGATAATTTAGGGGGTCAAAAGAGCAGAAAAATAATTCAGGGGGTTATGTGAACCAGCCACTTAATTCATGGTAGTAAAATGGACTTTTTTCTTTCAGAAAAAGAAAACATTAAACTAAAAAATCATAGAGTTGTTATAAAATAGTTCACCAATATGAAAAAACAATTAGAAATTTTGGAGAAGTTCATGGAATTCAAAAAAAGTTCATCGAGTTTGTCAAAAATTTCACACACTTGAAAAATAGTTTATGGAATTTGAAAAAAAAACATCAATTTTCTAAAAAGTTCATCGAATTGGAATAAAGTTCATTAAATTGAAAAAAAAAGTTCATCATATTTGATAAAGTTCATCAATTCAAAAAAGTTCATCTATTTTGCAAAAAGATCATTGATTTTGAAAAAAAAATCAGTTTTGGAAAATATTTCATTCCACTAAGGAAAAGAAAAAGAAATAAAAACCGAGCAAAACCATTCCGAATAAAAAAGGAAATAAGAGAAAAAGACATATGAAGAAAAGAGCGTAGAGAGCACATGAGGTGAGGTAGGTGAGGTGGCAAGCGCAGGGTGCGAACGACTTTGGTTCGATTACCAACAAACACACGTGCATTTTTTTTTTTACAAAGTAGAGAAAGGCAAGATGGCCCGAGCCCAATTAGAAGCGTCGCAGGCGCCCGTTCGCAAACGTACGCTTAAACGCCAAATAGGATCCGCCGAAGGGCACGCTCCAGTTTGTTGATTTCATTTTCTAGAAAAGGAGGAATCCCGATTGATGTGGCATTTGTTGGCCCAATTATCGGTCCCTTGCTCCCACTTAAGAAGGGCATTTTATCGGATGGGCTCTTGCATATGACGTTAGAGGTGGGTTGTGCACAAAACGATGGCGTGCAGAAGACTCTATGAAGTCAATCCCTATTAGCCTCCTTATAAGTGTCGGTACCTTTGTAAACCATAGGTGGTGCGCAGGGATCGATCGCAATAGGCTGGTTTTGGGAAGCATATGAGCAAAAAATCCTTTTCATTTCTCGTTTTGGATTGGATTTTGGTTTGTTTTGTTGATTTTTTTCTTTTCTTTCTTTAAACAAGCAATCATTTTAAATTGAAAACCCTTTTCCATATTTCGAAACTTTTCTCAATTTTTATGAATTGTTTTTCAAATTTGTGATTTTTTTTCAAATCCACATTTTTAAACGATTTCTTTTTTCAAATTTGTGAACTTTTTTCAAATTGTGAACCTTCCTTTCAGATTTCTTATCTCCTTTTGAATTTGTGAAACTTTTGAAACTTTTGTGATCTTATGAAATTCATGAAAAAATAAAAAAAATGATTTGTTTTCAAATTTATGCTTTTTTGAAATTCGCAATCTTCCATTTTTTTTAGATAGATGTTTTTCAAAAAGTCAATGGTCAACTGGTCAACCGATTGAATGAACGAGCGAGGGAGACGACCTGGGCGAGCATAGCTCGCGTTTCGTGGGTCGTTCAACATGAAGAGGGGACGTGACCGCCAGTTTGCGAATCATCACATAAGTTGGCAATTGCTATTCAGCGCATGTTCTTATTGTTCTTGTAACTCAGGGTACACCCCCTACGTGGTTGAGAGGCGCGTGGGTTATCAGCCCATTAACCCCCCACGTGTTCTGGGAACCTTCAAAAAGCCCCCCGGCGGCCTTTTGTGCAGGGTTTTCACTGATTCTTTTTATTTTTTATATATTTTTTTCATCTTGTTGTTCATTTTTTTTCTTTTCTTTTTCTTTTCCCCTTTTTCCTTTTTATAAAAAATATGAAAATTTCAAATTTTAATAAAAAGAAAATCCGTGATTTTGTTTCGAATTTTCTACTTTTTAAAAGTTATTGAAGTTTTTTAGCATCCTTAAAAAAATTAAACTTGCATATTTTTTCAAATTTGTTTTTTAATATGTGAAGTTTTTTAGGGTTTTGAACCTTTTCAAGTGCACAAACTTTCTAAAAGCTCACAAACATTTTTCAAATTCATTATTTTTTTCAAACTTGAACTTTCTTCTAATTCTCAACGTTATTACTCCCTCCGTTCCGATTTACTTGTCGTGGTTTTAGTTCAAATTTGAACTAAAACCACGACGAGTAAATCGAAACGGAGGGAGTACAAATCAGTGAACTTTTTTTAGAACTTTAGAGAAAGTCAACGATCAACCAATCAACCAGTCAACCGAGCGAATAACGAGGGGCGACCAAGCATGAAGTGTTGCTTCCATCGTTGGGCTGGCACATGACGCCATAAGGGCACATGTGAGCGCTTGTTTTGGCATAGTGACAAGGAGGACTCAGAGCTCTCCTCTGAGAAATTGCAATCCCGTCAAAGTTTAATTTTTGGGTTATCTACTGAAAATACCTCTCAACTGAAATAATGCAGGGAGCATCAACTCCTACCCAAGATTTATAAATTGTTGTCATGTTTCGAGAATCATAGGGAGAAAGCAATCACAGAGGTCATATTGGAGAAATCCTCTATACTGTTTTTTGGAGGGGGGGCGGAATAGGAGGTAGCACATAGCCCATTAATGTTGGTGGCCTGCTCGCTCGCCAGGGAGAAACAAAATACAGTTTCTCTACAGATTAAAATATTTAGTTTCTCTATCTATACCTAATAATAAAGAACGGAGACTTTCATAGTTGTTCATCCATCATTTTTTTATATCCGTTGATTTTATGTTAATTATAAAGATTGACGGTTTAGATTTAAAAGAAGATCAACAGAACGTTACGTAAAAATATAAAGCATGTACATACCTATAATTGATAGTCCCTTACTTTTGTAGAGTGTATAAGGGGAGTCCGACTAACACACAAAGACATTAGTTTTCGGACGAGGCTTACCTGCTCCGGCTTTGCGCAATGATCTGTGCTCCGTCATCATTCGTTTTTCATCTAACGGCTGCCCCACATTTTTCTCCCCAGTATCCCTTTTCTAGGAAAGAGTAGCAAATAATTCCCGTATTTCTCTATCCCTTTCATATAATATACGAGTCTAAACTCCAACAAACTGTACGCAACCCGTGCACTCCTGGCAGCGAAGTTAGAGGAAGCGGCTGAGCGGTGAAGTGAACCGTAAATAGATGGCATTCGCCGGCTTATCCCATGTCGGCGACGGCGGCCACCAAGAAGGGAACACTTAATCTCGATCAGGGCCTTCGGCACAAGCAGCTGTCGCAGTCCATCATCATGCTTGAACAGGGCCATGTTCTCGACCCACAGAATGTATTGTGTACATATCACTTGAATAGCTACAGTCACGACAGCGTCCACCTCACCGTAGACCCACAATATATGACACCGCCGACAACGCCAAAAACGTGCATCTCCTGCTGCTCATCGACGCGATATTTAACCAGTTCCGCACTATCCACAAGCCATCGTAGTTGTTCGTCAACTCCTCCTGAAGCGCAACATGGTTGATGTGTTGGGGAACGTAGTATTTCAAAAAAAAATCCTACGATCACGCAAGATATATCTAGGAAAAGCATAGCAACGAGCGGGGAGAGTGTGTCCACGTACCCTCGTAGATCGAAAGAGGAAGCGTTTAGTAACGCGGTTGATGTAGTCGAACGTCTTCGCAATCCAACCGATCAAGCACCAAACGCACGGCGCCTCCACGATCTGCACACGTTCAGCTCGGTGACGTCCCTCGAACTCTTGATCCAGTTGAAGCCGAGGGAGAGTTTCGTCAGCACGGCGGCGTGGTGATGATGTTGATAAAGTTACCGACGCAAGGCTTCTCCTAAGCACTGCGACAAAATGACCGAGGTGTGTAACAGTGGAGGAGGGCACCACACACGGCTAAAACAATTGTCAACTTGTGTGTTCTAGGGTGCCCCATACCCCCGTATATAAAGGAGCAAGGGGAGAGGCCGGCCGGCCCCTATAGGGTGTGCCACAAGTAGGATTTCTACTAGGAATAGGAATCCTATTCCTAGTAGGTTTCCAACAAGGGAAGAGAGGGGAAGGAAGGAGAGGGAGAGGGAGAAGGAAAGGGGGGCGCCCCCCCCCTTCCCTAGTCCAATTCGGACCCAAGGGGGAGGGTTCGCGCAGCCTGCCCTAGCCGCCCTTCTCTCTCTCTCTCTCTCTCCACTAAGGCCCATGTGGCCCATTAGTTCCACCGGGGGGTTCTGGTAACCCTCCGGCACTCCGATTTTATCCGAAACTTCTCTGGAACATTTCCGGTGTCCGAATATAGTCGTACAATATATCAATATTTATGTCTCGACCATTTCGAGACTCCTCATCATGTCCGTGTTCTCATCCGGGACTCCGAACAACCTTCGGTACATGGAAACACATAAACTCATAATACCGATCGTCATCTAACGTTAAGCGTGCGGACCCTACGGGTTCGAGAACTATGTAGACATGACCGAGACACATCTCCGGTCAATAACCAATAACGGAACCTGGATGTTCATATTGGCTCCTACATATTCTACGAAGATCTTTATCGGTCAAACCGCACAACAACATGCGTCGTTCATTTTGTCATCGGTATGTTACTTGCCCGAGATTCGATCGTCGGTATCATCATACCTAGTCCAATCTCGTTACCGGCAAGTTTCTTTACTCGTTCCGTAATACATCATCTCGTGACTAACTCATTAGTCGTTTGCTTGCAAGGCTTATTACAATGTGTATTACCGAGAGGGCCCAAAGATACCTCTCCGACACTCGGAGTGACAAATCCTATTCTCGATCTATGCCAACACCACAAACACCTTCAGAGACACCTGCAGAGCATCTTTATAATACCTAGTTATGTTGTGACATTTGATAGCACACAAGGTGTTCCTCCGGTATTCGGGAGTTGCATAATCTCATAGTCAGAGGAACATGTATAAGTCATGAAGAAAGCAATAGCAGTAAAACTAAACGATCATAGTGCTAACCTAACAAATGCGTCTTGTCCATCACATCATTCTCATAAAGTCATAATGATGTGATCCCGTTTATCAAATGACAACACATGTCTATGGTTAGGAAACATAACCATCTTTGATTAACGAGCTAGTTTAGTAGAGGCATACTAGGGACACTCTGTTTTATCTATGTATTCACACATGTATCAAGTTTCCGGTTAATACAATTCTAGCATGAATAAAAGACACTTATCATGATATACAAGGAAATATAATTAACAACTTTATTATTGCCTCTAGGGCATATTTCCTTCCGTCTCCCACTTGCACTAGAGTCAATAATCTAGATTACATAGTAATGATTCTAACACCCATGGAGTTTTGATGCTAATCATGTTTTGCTCGTGGAAGAGGCTTAGTCAACGGTTCCGCAACATTCAGATCCGTATGTATCTTGCAAATTTCTATGTCTCCCTCCTTGACTTGATCGCGGATGGATTTGAAGCGTCTCTTGATGTGCTTGGTACTCTTGTGAAACCTGGATTCCTTCGCCAAGGCTATTTCTCTAGTGTTGTAACAAAAGATTTTCATTGGACCCGATGCACTAGGTATTACACCTAGATCGGATATGAACTCCTTCATTCAAACTCCTTCATTTGCTGCTTCCGAAGTAGCTATGTACTCCGCTTTACACGTAGATCCTGCCTCGACGCTCTGCTTGGAACTGCACCAACTGACAGCTCCACCGTTCAACAAAAATACATATCCGGTTTGTGACTTAGAGTCATCTGGATCAGTGTCAAAGCTCGAATCGACGTAACCGTTTACAACGAGCTCTTTGTCACCTCCATAAACGAGAAACATATCCTTTGTCCTTTTCAGGTACTTCAGGATCTTCTTGACCGTTGTCTAGTGATCCAATCCTGGATTACTTTGGTACCTCCCTGCTAAACTTATAGCAAGGCACACATCAGGTCTGGTACACAGCATTGCATACATGATATATCCTATCGCTGAAGCATAGGGAATGCCTTTCATTTTCTCTCTATCTTCTGCAGTGGTCGGGCATTGAGTCTTACTCAACTTCACACCTTGTAACACACGCAAGAACCCTTTCTTTGACTGATCCATTTTGAACTTCTTCAAAACTTTATCAAGGTATGTGCTTTGTGAAAGTCCAACTAAGCGTCTTGATCTATCTCTATAGATCTTGATGCCTAATATATAAGCAGCTTCACCGAGGTCTTTCATTGAAAAATTCTTATTCAAGTATCCTTTTATGCCATCCAGAAATTATATATCATTTCCAATCAACAATATGTCATCCACATATAATATCAGAAATGCTATAGAGCTCCCACGCACTTTCTTGTAAATACAGGCTTCTTCAAAAGTCTGTATAAAACCATATGCTTTGATCACCTCATCAAAGCATATATTCCAACTCCGAGATGCTTGCATCAGTCCATAGATGGATCGATGGAGCTTGCACACTTTGTTAGCACCTTTGGGATCGACAAAACCTTATGGTTGCATCATATACAACTCTTCTTTGAGATATCCATTAAGGAATGCGGTTTTGACATCCATTTGCGAGATTTCATAATCATAAAATGCGGTAATTGCTAACATGATTCAGACAGACTTATGCATCGCTACGGGTGAAAAAGTCTCATCGTAGTCAAGTGCTTGAACTTGTCGAAAACCTTTTGTCGGGGTTTTGGGGCGACATATGCCAACGGATGGCTTATCATGCATGGGGACAATAGAGCGTCGTCGGGCCCTCGAAGCGGGATAAGGCGGAACTTAGGGCGCCTACGGATCTTACCCAGGTTCGGGGCTCTCCAAGGAGATAACACCCCTAGTCCTACTCTGCGGGGACTCTGCGTCATGACTAATGTCACTACGGTAGCTACAAGGTTGCTCCTCGAGCTGTGTCGTCTAGAGGAGGGAGATGAACAAGGCTAGCTCACTACCTTCGCTCTAGGGATCTGGGGTGGTTGTTAGGGTTTCTCCCTCTTTCTATCCTCTTCTTCTTCTAAGGGTTTAATCTTCCAACCCCTCCTCATGGAGGGCCCTGGGGGTTTATATAGGCCTACCCCCGGGGGTACAATAGTAATCTTAGCGGGGTGGCTCCCAGCCGTCAGTGTCTTCGGGCGATGGCCTTGCCGCCTATCTGCTGGGGCCCGCCGCCTGCGGGCCCATGTGATTGCCTTTTACTGTGGGTGTGCTTCTGCTGACGGAAGCATCGTCAGGGGGTAGTGGCTACAGTGCCACCGTCTCCTGCCGTACGCTTCCGCCACGCCATGTCTTGTCGTCTTGATGAGGTTCAGACTTCTAGGGCAGGATTCGCCGTCTGTTACCAGGCGGCCGTCTCCCCTGGCCTCCTGCCAGGGGCGGCTTGTCTATGTCTTATTCACTGACCGGTGGGGTCAGCCGCCTGCTGGCCCCGCCGTCTGCGGGTAGTGGGATCATGGCTTCCTCTGACCGAAGCTTGGTCACGTGTAGCGTGGCCACATCGATTCATCGTTTAGGAGATGTCCATAAGGTACACGTTCACTGTAGCCACGCCCTTATAGATTCTCTAAGGACGTACTCAACTGTAGCCATGCCTCAGCTGCGTGGTGGCCCCCCATCACGCATCCCGAGAGAGGGGCGTGGGGCCGTCTGCTAGTTGTTAGCTATGATGCTGCCGCCCGTTTGGGTCCCTGCCTCCTGCTGGCAGCCGGCCCCTAGGATAGGCTGTCCTAGGAGGCGGCACGATGAGCAGATGGCCGGGGGGTAACAGGCGGCCACGAATTGTCTTGAAATACCATGGGTGGTCGCTGAGGACACCCGTGGTCAATATCTCCGACAGTAGTCCCCGAAGCTGGTGGAACTCCGCAACTAGTGTTGGAGGGCTGCGGGGTTCCAGCAGCTTCCCTCTCTAAGCAGGACTAGCGTCCTTCGTCCGTCTTCCGTAAAGTTCCGTCTGCTGGCAGTCGGGCCTGTACTAAGGGGGGCGGCTTCTCGCAGTCGAACCTCTGTCTTCAAATCTTCGGGGCGAAGGCACCGCCTGGTCAGTAGGCAGTCGAGCAGGCTTGCCGACCGTTAGCGGCTCCCCATGCGTCATTGCCCTGTCGCGTCGGCCAGCCAGCCCACGCGCGTGACGGGACGCAACAGTGTGCTGGGGCCCGCTACTACAGGGCCTCGGTCCGCGCATGGATCCAGTGTGGCAGGGATAATCGATTGCCCTCCCCACGCGCATTTAATGCGCGCAGATTAGGCGCGCGAAAGGTGGGGGTCGTGCAGGGCGTGGAGGAGTTGATCCCACGCCCGCCCCCTCGGCTTCGCCGTCCCGAGCCTATAAGTAGGCCGGGGGAGAGGGGTTAGCGCCGTTCTCGCGCTCGCCCCTCCCCGCTCTCCTTCTTCTTCTTCCTTGCTCTTGTCCGCTCCTCTCGCCAACTCCACAGCGAGCTGCCGCCTGAGCCATGGCCGCCGTATCGCCGGTCCACCACCACGGCGAGTGGGACGACAGTGACGTCCTGGAGGAGCACATCGACAACCTCCACCGGTCGCGGAAGCTGCCCCCTGCCGACAAGGTCGACGTGCGCCTAGCGCCGACGGCGGAGCTTAGGCCGGCCCCGCGGTTGGGCGAGCGGGTTGTCTTCCGCTCGCACTTCCCGTGCGGCTTCGGCCTCCCTGCGAGCGGCTTCTTCCGGTCGTTCTTCGAATTCTTCAACATCCAACCCCACCACCTCACGCCGAACACGGTGATGACGCTTTCTGCCTTCGTCGTCTTGTGCGAAGCTTACTTCGGCATCCTCCCCATCATGGAGTTGTGGACTGAGCTTTTCTACATGAAGCTCGGTACCGCAATCCAAAGCATGGCCGCCCAGTGCGGGGGATGTATTGCGGTGAAGCACAGTGGATCAAGAAACTTCTTCCCGGCGCCGCAGCTCGTGGCGTCGGTGAAACTGTGGCAGAAAACATACTTCTACGTCTCCAACGTCGATCCCGACCAAGATTTCATCTGCCTGCCGGACTGGGCACCAGGCCCGCCTGCTGAGCCTCGCGACTCCTGGAGGACCCGGCCTACCTCTCTCACGGCAGGCGCTTCCATTGCCATGTGGCGTCTCCGGGAGCTGAGGGACAGTGAGGGTTTGGTCTTTGCAGACCTGCTGCTCACGTTCGCAGAGCGCCGAGTGCTGCCGCTGCAGCGCCGCCCTCACCTGATCTGTGACATGAGCGAGCGCCGGGATCATAGCCGGACATGCACCCAGCCAATGCCATACAGGGAGGTGGCAAACTTGTTGAACTATATATCCAACTGCAAGGTCTCTGACTCCGGCTGGGCCTTCGGCAAGCCACCATACAGCCGCAGCAACCAGCCGCCTGTAGTAAGTTTTCTGTCTTCTCTTGTTTTTCTTTCTTTTCTTTCCATCTGTTATAGTCGTCTGGTCCTGGTGCCGTCCACAGATCTTCCCCGGCCAGCCGGCATCGGATTCTGACCAGCCAGGCCGCCCCTGGAACCAGATCGCTCCCAGAGCGACACGAGCGACCACGATCTTGGGGCCGCTGCCATGGAGGAGGAGGTGACAGGCGGTGGGGGCCAACCATCAGGCGGCTTGCCAGAAGGCGGCGTCGAGAGCTGGCCAGACGACGACGAGGAGGAGGAGAAGGAGGCGCCCATCCGCGTCCGGGAGACGGATCTGCCTGGTCGTGGTAGCCAGCAGGCGGGGCAGTCTGGCGCAGCCGGCGGCGTGAAGCGGCGGTCCTCTTCAAGGCCGTCTGGTGTCCAGCCCGAGAATCTCCGGCTGTCAACCGCCGCCACCAGGCGCCGGGAGGCGGCCGCCAAGGCGATCCTGCCCAGGGTGCCCAAGGCCAGGCCGGTCGTATCCGGGTAAGCGTCTTGTGTTTTTCTTTTGTTTGATGCTTATCCTCCTCAGTCGTTCCCATCTTGGCTGATTCCCCATCTTTCTTCGGGATATCCATGCAGCGCGCCGCTCTCCCTCTCGCGGGCGCCGGTGGGCTCCATTGTGGGGAGCACGGATGTCCCCCCTACGCCCCGCCGCGTGGATCCAGCCGCCGCACTCCGAGAGGCGATGAAGAGGAACGCTCGCGAGGTGCGCGAGGAGCGTGAGGCTGCGGACCGCGAGCGAGCGGTGGCTGATGCCGCGGCCAGGGCAGAGGCCGAAGCGGCAAAGAAGGACCATGCAGACGCCACCCGAGCCCAGGAGCAGGAAGCGGGCTCCCAGCAGCCAGCGGGCCGCACCGTCTTCCCAGAGGCGGGCTCTCTGGAGTCGTCCGCCCAAGTGCCGGCTGCTGACGAGCAGCCGGCTCCAGACAACGAGGGGGACTACTGCGTTGTCATGGAGACACAGGCGCCGCCCCCTGCGCCGCCTGCAAGGACGCGAGGTAGCCGGCCTGCAGGGGCGGAGGTGCCGCCAGCTGAGGGCGTGCTGGTGACAGGCCCGCAGCCGGCGCCCCAAGCCCCTGCCCGTCCCCGCCCTGTGAGGGCGGTCTCCGTGCCGTAGCAGGTGTAGGCCGGCGGCGCCAGCTCGTCCGCGCCAGAGAGTGAAGCCACCAGCGCGACGCTGTCAGGTTGGAGGCCTGGAGGCGGCGGCGCGCTGAATGTCACGTCGCGGGACGTCCTCGACCGCTTCACCTCCCTGGGCAACGTCGTGTAGACGGTGGTGCAGGAGTTCGTGGCTGCACGGTCCTCTGTTCGGGTATGTAGGCTTCATGCTCTTTCTCTTTTATTCCTTCAATTTCTTCTGTGGGGGCGTGTCAGCGCATCCACTGGGTGTAGTCCCCGAGTTCCGAGCCGGCTGCTGAGCAGGCGGCTTGGAACTCCAAAGTGTACGTCGTGGCCAGATCTTGTGTCTTGTTGTAGGACTACCACAACCTCCGTGTGGCCTCCTACAACGCCCAGCGCCAGGAGCTGGCGCAACTGCAGGCTGCCCTGGCAGACAGACAGGGTGAGTGCTTCCCTTCTCTTCCTTGCGGGGGCGCGTCAGTGCACCCGCTGGGTGTAGTCCCCGAGTTCCGAGCCGGCTGCTGAGCAGGCGGCTTGGAACTCCAAGGTTATCTTTTGCTGCTCCAGACATTATTATTCTTCTTCTTCTCTTGTCAGCGGTCGCAGCCAACCTCCGCAACCAGCTGGGCGAGGCCCAGTCGGAGCTAGCTGCCAAGGAGCGAGAGCGCGATCTCGCCGCTCAGGATCGTGACCGCCTGGCCAAGGAGCTGGCACACCAGGCGGCGGCCCACAAGGTTGAACTCGGGAAGATGTCGGACGCCGAGACACTTCTTCGGGCATAATTCGAGGCTGAGCGCTCAAACTGGGTCGAGAAGGAGGCGACTCTGCAAGACGGCTATGGAGCCATTGAAGACATGGTCGACGGTGAGATGTGTGCCCTTTCTTCTTGTACTTGCCATCTGTTACAGCCGCCTTTCTTTTCTTCTGATTCTTCTTCTAGTTTTGGCAGAGTTCTTCCCGGGCTACTCTGTGGCTGCCACCCAGGCCATCGAGGCCGAGCGTGACGAGAGGCGCAAGGCGGACCGGGTGATCGCACCTAACGCGCCCATGACCCCAGCTGAGCAGCTTCTTGCTGTCAAGGTGCGCCTCCAATCGGTCCATCGCCTGCTTTGTCGCCTGCAGCGCGCTCGCGCTCAAGTGCTGGCCGCCCTCTGGCCAGGTGCTCCGGTACTCCACACTCCCAGTCGGACTGTCGACTGGCTGGAGCCGGCCGGCCACCGCTTCGAGGCCTGGAAGGGTGCCGCAGCGAGGGCTGGTGCGCGGACCTCCCTGGAGTTTGCCAAGGGCTGGTACCCGGATTTGAACCTCGATCAGCTAAAGACCTTTCGCGTGGAGGCCGAGCCTGAGCTGGCCGCGGTGCAAGGGGACCTTGCCAGACGTGCCGCCGCCCTTGCCGAGTACGTCAGCACCTCCATCTTCGTCCCAGAGCTGGATGAGAATGGCCATGTGGTGCCACCTAGCAACTTTGGGCTGGACTAGGCGGCCTCAGAGGAGCCGGACGAGGAGATCGCCTCCGGCGATGAGGGCGAGGAGGAGGAAAACGGCGACGAGAAGGCCAGCTCCCAGGAGGCGGATCCGTCTGCTGGCCATCAGCCTGACCGATCCTCAACAAGCGGACCAGGTCTGGTGGCTCCGCCTGCTGCAGGAAGTGGCCAGGCCGAGACCTGCCAGGTGGCCCCCTCGGAAGCCGACTCCGTCGTGCCGCTCGCTCCGCCTACTGCGCCCTAGGCTTTTATTCTTGTATCTTTTGGTTCCTGTTTCTTTGTAAGACTTGGTAGGATTAGTCCGAACAATTCCACCCGCTGGGTGTATAAGTAAGCTGCTACTTGGAGGCGGCCCTTGGGGCTTGTTTGATGTAAATATTCTTTTAATGCTGCATGGTTTTTATGCAATTTGGCCGAGTCCTAGGATTAGCCCCGCCCTTGGTTCCTTAGGGCGATTTTCTTTTGATGTCTCCTTTAACTGTCGTCCTGCCAGCCAGACAGCCACTCTGTGGTTCTGTGGCTGGGTCAGGTACTTAGCTGTTTTCCGGATGGGCAAGTATCCTGCCCTCTGGAAGGCGGCGTGGCTAAGCCCAAAGCCGGCTGGCCGGCTGTGTAACAGCCGGCTATTTTGTATGAAGGGCCGTTGTCGGGGATATACCCCGCGGTATGAACCGGCCGGAATTATAACCCGGCCGGACTTGGTATTTTACTTAAGACGGTTTATATTTGGCAAGTTACTGGTGACCCGGCAGGCGGATCATGGATGACAAGGACCAAGGCCCAGAAGGCCGGTTCATATTAATTGTGGGCCGGTTTATGAAGAAAGCATAAGGAATATTCTCTTACAAAGGAAGCAAGAGTAGGACTCCTTGTAATAGGTCAATCCTAGTCCTACTAGGACTAGTCATGTAAACCGCCCCTTCAACATATATAAGGAGGGGCAGGGCTCCCCAAAGGGAGAACAAGTTAGAAGTTACAAGTTTTAGAGGACAAGTTAGAGGAGAAGTTTAGACAAGTTTCTAGGGTTAGACACAAAGAGCCGGTTTACCGGCGACACCACGAGGATCATAATGAGATCTAGCCTCAAACAACACGTAGGGTTATTACCGGATGATGTTTCCCAGGGCCCAAAGCTGTCTAAATCCGTGTCTTGCATCGCGTCTCTCGATTTCGCTCAACCCCTCTCAAGCTACTACATAGATGCGCGGCCTCACCACTAAGTCCGCTAAACCGGACATCTGACGTGTTAATTCCACGACAGCCGTCTTGCCCTATGTTTGTTTTCCTTAGCCATTTTTCGTGTGGGCACCGCTTCTTGCCTTTGGCTCCTGTCAGTCGGACAGCCGCGTTCTGCGAGTCTGTGACTGATGGTGGGAGAGGGCTTGGATGCCATCACATTACTTGTCCAACTATTTTAAGGAGAAGTTTTAAACATAGGGCTAGGCGGCCAGTCCCCGGGCCGTCTGCTAGGCTCCGGTGCTGGACAAAGGCATGAACAATACTCATTCACAGGCATAATTCTTATCATATAGATAAAGGGTTGGGCAGTCCCCGAGAACTCCTCGGGGGTCCCATTGGTTCTCAAAATAAAGTAGATAGCGCGACACATACTGTCTTTTAGCTATAAAGCGACGAAGTAGGTTTGCGTTCCACGGGCGCTCCGACTCCTTGCCCGATCGTCTCTCTTGCGTGCTCTTGGCTTCTAGGCATCAATGAGGTAGTAGGCATCATTGCCTAGCACCTTGCTGATGATGAACGGTCCTTCCCAAGGAGCCGAGAGCTTGTGATGGCCGGCTGTTCACTGGATCAGCCGGAGCACAAGGTCCCCCTCGCGGAAGGAGCGTGCTTGACTCGCCGGCTGTGGTAGCGGCGGAGACCCTGCTGATAGATGGTGGAGCGGCTGAGTGCTACCAAACGGGCCTCCTCTAGCAGGTCTACACCGTCTTCTCGTGCTTCTTTGGCTTCGGCTTTCGTATACATGGTGACGCGGGGCGAGTCGAACTCAACATTTGTTGCGATGACGGCCTCGGCCCCATACACGAGGAAGAAAGGAGTGAAGCCGGTTGACTTGTTCGGAGTTGTTCTAAGGCTCCAGAGGATGGACGGCAATTCTTCAATCCAGCAGCCGGCTGATCGTTCCAAGGGTTCGACCAGCCGGGGCTTGATGCCAGATAAGATAAGGCCGTTGGCACGCTCAACCTGGCCGTTGGACTGTGGGTGAGGAACGGACGCTAGGTCCAGTCGGATTCCTTGTGTTGCACAGAAACGGGCCAGTGCGCCTTTGGCAAAATTTGTGCCGTTGTCGGTGATGATGTTGTGCGGTATGCCATAACGGACTGTGAAGTCTGCAATGAATGTCACAACAGTTGGACCATTGAGTTTCTTGATTGGTTTTGCTTTGATCCACTTGGTGAATTTGTCCACTGCCACGAGTAAATGTGTCAAGCCGCCTCTGGCTGTTTTGAAGGGCCCCGCCATATCCAGCCCCCAGACGGCAAATGACCAAGTGATCGGGATGGTCTTGAGTGCAGAAGCCGGCAAGTGTTGCTTGGAACTGAAGCGCTGGCAGCCGCTGCACTTTTTTACCAAATCTTTGGCATTGTCTAAAGCAGTCGGCCAAAAGAAACCGTGGCGAAAGGCTTTGGCGACGAGGGATCTTGAGGCCGCGTGATGGCCACATTCCCCTTGGTGAATGTCTTTCAGGATAGCCAGACCCTTTTCTGCTTCCATGCAGTGCTGGAAGACACCTGTTGCACTTCTTCTGACAAGCTCTTTGTTGACTATGGTGTATGCTGAAGCTCGGCGTTGAACTTGCCGCGCCAAGGTTTCATCTGCTGGCAGCTCTCTTCTGAGCAGGAAGGTGAGGATTGGCTGTGCCCAAGATGGCGCTGAGACTCCTGTTGCTTCTGCCAGAGAGACTAGGGTGGTTGGGCTGGGAGGCGGAGGGCTGGGCTGGGCCGCCTGTTGTGCTTCCAAAGTCCCCGAGCCGGCTGCGGCGGTCCCCGGGCCGTCTGCTAGGGCCGGAGCCTCTTGGCCGTCTGCTGGAGCAGTCCCCGGGCCAGGAACCGGCGCAGCTACTGGTGGACCGACTGCTAGAGTTGGAGTATCAAGGCCGCCTGCTGGAGCAGTCTCCGGGCCGGCTGCTGAAGATGCCGGGCCGTCTGCTCCAGGGTCGGCTGGTATGAAGATTGACTCCGACTCTCGTGAAGGTTTGATAGACGGCTTGCGCAAGCATTGAAGAGACACGCCAGCTGGTATTGCTTGGCGGGTGGAGCCGATTCGTGCCAAGGTGTCAGCTTGCATATTGTCGGCTCGTGGTACATGGAGGAACTCGCAACCATCAAAGTGCCCGCTGATCTGCTGGACAAGGAAACGATAACTTGCCATATTTGCGTCCTTGGCGTCCCAGTCCCCAGATGACTGCTCGACAACCAAGTCCGAGTCACCATAGCACAGCACTCGGCGGATACCAATCTCTTTGGCCATCTGGAGCCCGTGGATAAGTGCCTCATACTCGGCCACATTGTTAGAGGCGGCGAAGTGGATCTGCAGGGTGTACTTGAGCTTGTCGCCCTTGGGGGAAGTGAGGACGACGCCGGCTCCCAAGCCAGTGTGCATCTTTGACCCGTCAAAATGCATCCACCAATGGGCTGAGTCTGGAACAGGCGGCAGATACTGGGTTTCGGCCCAGTCGACGAGGAAGTCGGCCAATGCTTGCGACTTGATGGTAGTGCGTGGCTGGTAGAAGATGGTGAAGGGGGCCAGCTCTATGGCCCACTTGGCCACTCTTCCTGAGGCATCTCTATTGCCCATGATTTCAGCAAGCGGGGCCGTGCAGACAACCGTGATTGGATGCTCTTGGAAGTACTGCTTGAGTTTCTTGGCGGTGAAGTACACGTCATAGCACATCTTCTGGTAGTGGGGGTAGTTCTGCTTGGACACTGACAGCACCTCGCTCAGGTAGTAGACCGGCCTCTGGACGGGCAAGGCTCTGCCATCCTCTGGGCGCTCGACCACAATGACCGTGCTGACCACCCGACTGGTGGCGGCTATGTAAAGGAACATGGGTTCCTTGTCTGTTGGCACCGCCAGGACAGGCGGGCTGGACAGCAGTCTCTTGAGCTGCTAGAAAGCTTCGTCTGCCTGGTCGTTCTACTCGAAGCAAGTGGTCTTCTTCATTAGTTGATACAGGGGGAGTGCCTTTTCTCCCAGCCGGCTGATGAAGCGGTTGAGACATGCCAGGCACCCCATGAATTTCTGGACATCTCGCACACGAGTTGGCCGCTCCATTCTCTCAATGGCCTTGATCTTTGCAGGGTTGCACTCGATGCCGCATTCGGATACTAGGAAGCCAAGGAGTTGGCCGGCTGGTACCCCGAAGACGCATTTCTCCGGGTTTAGCTTGATCCGAAAGCGGCGCAAGTTTTCAAATGTCTCTTGGAGATCCCCCAAAAGTGTTCCTCTCTTCTCCGTATTCACCACGATATCATCCACATAAACGTGGGCGTTTCTGCCAAGTTGCTTGAGGAGGCACTTTTGCATGCAATGTTGAAAGGTGGCACCGGCGTTTCTTAGGCCGAACGTCATGGTTAAGTAGCAGAAGGCCCCAAATGGCGTGAGGAAGGCGGTCTTTAGGCGGTCAGCCGGATCGAGTTTGATCTGGTGATACCCGGAATAAGCGTCAAGGAATGACAGCAGCTCGCATCCTGCTGTGGAGTCAATCACTTGATCTATCCGTGGCAGAGCAAATGGATCTTTAGGGCAAGCTTTGTTGAGGCTGGTGTAATCAATGCACATGCGCCATTTGTTGTTCTTCTTCAGCACTAGGACTAGGTTTGCAAGCCACTCTGGATAAAAAACTTCCATAATGAAGCCGGCTGCTAGCAGGCGGGCAACTTCTTCCCCAACAACTCTTCTCTTCTCTTCCGACAGGCGGCGCAGCGGCTATCTGGCAGGCTTTGCGTCTTCTCTCACATGAAGTTTGTGCTCGGCGAAATCCGTCGGGACACCCAGCATGTCTTTGGGGGACCATGCGAAGATGTCCCGATTCTCACGGAGGAAGTCGACGAGCTCGCTTTCCTATTTGATGTCTAGGTGTGACCTTAGGACAGAAAATCGCTCTGGGTGAGATGGGTCCAAGGCAATCTTCTTTGTCTCCTTGGCCGGCTAGAACGAGCCTTGTGGCTTCGCGTCCCTGGGATCGGCTGGTATGGCTGGCTGCTCGCCAGCCATTGCCACCAGCCGTTCCAGGCGGCGCTTTTCTTCAGCTATGACAAGGGACTCGGCCAGATGGCTGCTTGCTGTTGCGCATGCGATGGACTTCTCGTAGTCCCCGGCTATGGTGATTATTCCCTTGGGGCCCGGCATCTTCATCTTGAGGTAGGCATAATGGGGTACTGCCATGAACTTTGCAAGAGCAGGCCGGCCCAAGATCACCTGATAGGGACTTTCCAGGTTCACCACTTCAAACCAGACTAGCTCCCTCCGGAAATGCATCTTGTCACCAAACAGGACATCAATCTTGGCCTTGCCGATTGGTGAGCAAGAGAGGCCGGGCACAATACCATGAAACACAGTCCTGGTAGGCTGAAGCTGCTTTTCTTTGATGCCCAACTTCTCCATGGTGTCGCGGTACATGATGTTGATGCTGCTGCCGCCGTCTACCAGCAGTCGGGAGAAACGACAGGCCCGCCTGTCGGTGGAGAGAGTAGCATCCAGGACCAAGGCGTAGGCCCCCGGCGATGGCATGACAGCCGGGTGATCCTCTCGGCTCCAACTGATGGGCTTCTCAGACCAGTGCATGAATTCTGGGTCTTTGACGGCAACGCTGTTGACTTCTCTGCGCTGCTGGCGCCGGCTGTGCCTATCGTCCAGCTGGCTGGTGAAGACGACATAGGCCCCGTTCTTTTCTGGGAATTCGTCCTGGACCTGGCTGCCCGGACGTGCAGCCGACGGTTTGGGAGGCGGGGCCGGCTGCCCAGCAGGCGGCGGTGGCAGAGCTTCTCCCCTGGCAATCCTTGTGAGACAATGACACTTTTGCGTGGTGTGGTTGGAAGGCTTCGCGCCGCTGTGGAACTTCTCGTGGATTTATCACGGCATATGTCCTAGCAAAAGGACTTAGTCGTGAGGCCATCGCTATGGGTTAGCTCAAAGAGTTAAACCGGACGAAAGACACAAGGGTTTTATACTAGTTCGGCCCCTTTGATGAAGGTAAAAGCCTACGTCTAGTTTGGTGTGGTATTGCTTGGGTTTCGATGACCAGGGAGCGAGTCCGCTTTGCCTGTGTCTCAAGCTGTTGTTCTCTGTCCTGAACCGTCGCCAGGTTGTCCCTTTATATAAGAGGTGACGCCCGGTCTAGTTTACTGAGTCCCGAGGCCGGCTCATAAACGTGTCTACCTCGGTCTCTGCTCTTTCTATCTTTCATCCCAAGTTACATAGTATGACGGTTTACAAACCATGGGCCCTAACATATGGGCTCTAAACCTCTCAAGCTATAACTTTCTACTCCATACTCCGTTGGGCCTCTGATAATATAATCTTGATAACATAAACCAGACCCTCCTGACCGGTTTATACCTGGTAGTAATATCCCTGACATTAGGCCCCAGATTGATTTGAACCTGTTCATGTCAATCTCCAAAGTCTTGTACAGATTTTCCTGTCTGCAGCTTCAGTACACTTGGTAAACCGGCATGATGTCATCCCTGATACGTCCAAAATGCATCACTATTTTGTATCATAATTTATCCTTATTCATTGATATATTTCACGTTACGGTGATGTTCTTATGTTGTTTTGGTCTATTTTACACAGTTTGCAAACTTTCCGATGCCGAAGCAGCAGACGCAAGATTCAGCAGTAAAAAGTGGACGCTGAGTTGCTGAAGAAGAATACCTCCAAATTACCTGAAAATTGACGGGAGATATTTTTCGGACGGATCACGAAGGCACGCAAAAGGACAACCAGAGGGGGCCATAGGGTGCCCAGGCGCCCTGGGGGCGCCCCCCCTTGCCGCGCCGGGGGGGGAGGGGCGCCTGGAGCCCCTGGCCCACCTCTGGCCGCCCCCTTTTGCATATATGCTCTCCGTTACCCAAAAACCCTAGAGATGGGATTTTTTACGGAGTTCCGCCGCCGCTCCGTGGCGGAAACCTACAGAGAAGAAAAAGCCATCTCCGGCGGGCAGATTCCGCCGGGGAGATCACCTCCCGGAAGGGGAGATCGTCGCCATCGTCATCACCATCGTCACGGGCATCATCGAGATCATCATCAACATCATCCCCAACACCAGCACCATCTCCATCTTCATCCAAATCTCATCTTACAATCGCAACTTGTGTTGTAACTCGTACTACCTATCCTCTCTATTCCATCGGTGTTGATTACTACTTTGTGGTGAATGCTATTGAGTTTTGTTGGAGAAATATTATTATGTCCAGATTGTTTATCACCTATTTATCCCCACTGATCATGATCTCCATTATGTCTCGTGAGTAGTTACCTTAGTTCTTGAGGACATGGGGAAAGTCTTGTTGTTAGTAGTCATATGCTGTTGAAGTAATATGTGTTGTTTGATACTTAAGTTGCGTTGTCATTCTACTAGTGGTGTTGTGTGAGTCGAACACCCAACACTTCGCCTTATTAAGGACCTAGGAGAATACATTGTGTATAAAGAATGCTTATGGTGGGTTGCCGGAGTGACAGAAACCTGAACCCCAGTTCGCACGCTTTTGCATAAGGGAATAATGGATCCTCGATCGTATTGCTATGGTTAGGCTTTTGCCTTAAATTCTATCTTGTATTTGCGGATGCTTACAAGGTGTTTAATCATAAGAGTGCACTCATCTTAGTCTAGAGAGTGTACTAGCATAGATCCACCCACTCAACACTTATCAACACATAACATAGTATCAATACGGAATATGGTGAAAGCACATGACTACCTCTCCCGTGTGTCCTCAAGAACGCTTTAATCTTTATAAGTTCAGTTGCTAGGCATCTCCTTTGCTAAGAAAGGATTGGGCCACTTGTTACTCTCAGTACCTTTTACATTACTTGCTTTTACTTTCCTGTTGCTTATACCGAGAAAAACCCTAAAAGTTATCTTTCAGTGCTTGCAGTAATTTCTTGCTCAGAATCGCTTATCAATACCTTCTGCTCCTCGTTGGGTTCGACACTCTTACTTATCGAAAACGCTGCAATAGATCCCTTACGGTTGTGGGTCATCAAGTACCGTTTTCTGGCGCCGTTGCCGGGGAGCGTAGCGCTATTGGTAAAGTGAAGCTGGTAAGAAAGTTTTTTTATAATTCTGTTTTTATTTTTGCTATTTGCTGCTCCTTGTCCTTATGGACAACCCTATTATTGGATCGTTGCTTGCGGGAAGACGCCCCACACCTGTGGTGGTTGATCCTCCCCCTACTGAAATTGTGCCTTATAAAATACCAGCTGGTATTATCGATTATGTTTTGGCTAATCGTTATGCAGGAGACAGACATCCCGGTGAACACTTGCTATATCTGTCACAACTATGTTCATTATTTAAGCTTGCAGGTGTATCGAGGGAGTTTGTCATGAGGAAATTGTTTGTCGTATCACTTATAGATAAAGCTTCAGATTGGTATGGGCTTCTCGATAACTCACACTTGCTGGACTGGCAGGAGCTTATGTCTCTCTTTTATACTAAGTTTTATCCTCTTCATGAAATTCATCGAGACAGGAATTATATCTATAACTTTAGGTCTCGTGACGGAGAAAGCATTGCTCAAGCTTGGGGGAGATTGAAGTCCCTAATGCTCAAATGCCCTATTCATAAGCTTCCCAAGGAAATTATACTTACAAATTTTTATGCCAGGCTTTCTCGTCAGGATAAGGAGATGCTGGATGCCTCCTCTAGTGGGGTATTTCAGAAGAAGAGTGTTGAAGAAAGGTGGGATCTCATTGAAAGGATACAGAGGAATACCGAAGATTGGGAAATTGATAAAGGTATTGAACCCGCTATAAATTATGAACATGATTATATTGAGAGGTATGTAAAAACTGATTACTTCAATACTTTTTGCTCTAAGATTGGTCTTGATTCCCATCTAGTGATTGATTTGTGTAAGAATTTTGCCTCTCACGTTGATTCTTTTAAAAAGAAGAGAGACGAGCACCATGAACCTTTTAAAGAACCACCTATTGATATTTATGTTGCTGACCCTATTTTGCCTGCAGTTATATATGAAAAGCCTCCTTTTCCCACGAGGATAAGGGAGCACTCTCTTGTGACAGGCATAATAAATAAAAGTGAGAGAAGAGTTGATGAGCCTGAGGACCAGATCAGGGTCGATCCTCAAGTTGCATTGATTAAAGACCTTGCTACTAATGATGTTTTGGATTCCAATATAAATTTTTGTGCTGTTTCCACTAACCTTGTCACAGCCAAGAATAAAGGCCCAATTTCAGGTACTCCAGTGGTATCTGTTAAAATAGGAGATCACAATTATTATGGGCTATGCGATTTGGGATCGAGTGCAAGTGCTATCCCCTATTCACTTTATGAAGAGATCATCGGTGAGATTTCCCCTTGTGAACTTGAAGAAGTTGATGTTACCATTCATCTTGCAAATAGAACGACTATCTCTCCTATCGGAATTGTGAGGGACGTTGAAGTCCTATGTGGAAAGGTAAAATACCCTACCGACTTTCTAGTACTTGGTTCAGAGAGGGACAATTTTTGTCCAATTATTTTTGGTAGACCTTTTCTTAGAACTTGTGGAGCTATAATAGATTGCAAGAAAGGTAAAGTTTCTGTTGAATTCGATGGTGAGCCATATGAATTTAATTTTTCTAAGTTCTCTAAGCAGCCTCGTGGTACTGATTTACCTAGTGATGATAAAATTATTGAAAGTATTGCCTCTATTGCTATTCCCCCTAATGATCCTTTGCAGCAATACATGGAGGACCACGAGAATGATTTGCATATGCAGGAAAGAAATGAACTAGATGAAATATCTTGAGGCAGCCTGCTATCCTGAAGCACAATCTTCCGGTTGAACCTTTGGGAATTTTATCAAAACCGAAAGAAGACCCGGTGTTCGATCTTAAACCTCTTCCCGATACGCTCAAGTATGCTTATTTAGATGAAAAGAAAGTATATCTTATTATTATCAATTCTAACCTTTCAGGATATGAAGTGGAGCGATTATTGGAAGTACTTCGTAAACACCGAGGCGCAATTGGCTATACCCTTGATGACCTTAAGGGGATTAGTCCATCTATCTGTCAACATACTATCAACCTTGAGCCTGATGCTAAACCAGTTGTTGATCATCAACGACGGTTGAACCCGAAAATGACGGATGTCGTGAGAACTGAGATTCTCAAGCTTCTAGCCGCAGGTATTATCTACCCTATAGCTGATAGTAAGTGGGTAAGTCCGGTACATTGTGTTCCTAAGAAAGGAGGTACAATTGTGGTTCCTAATGATAAAAATGAATTAATACCTCAGAGAATTATTATTGGATATAGAATGTGTATTGATTACAGGAAGTTGAACAAGGCAACCAGGAAGGATCACTATCCGTTGCCGTTCATCGACCAAATGCTTGAAAGGTTATCCAAAAATACCCACTTTTGTTATCTCGATGGTTATTCTGGCTTCTCTCAAATTCATGTTAACACTGCCGATCAAGAGAAGACCACTTTTACTTGTCCCTTTGGTACTTATGCTTACAGGCGTATGCCTTTTGGTTTATGTAATGCCCCTGCTACTTTTCAAAGGTGTATGTCTGCTATCTTTCATGGTTTCTGCGGGGATATTATGGAAGTCTTCATGGACGATTTCTCCGTCTATGGAACTTCTTTTGACCATTGTCTTCACAACCTTAATAAAGTTTTGCAGAGATGCGAGGAGACAAATTTGGTACTCAACTGGGAAAAGTGCCACTTTATGGTTAATGAAGGAATTGTTCTTGGTCACAAGATTTCCGAAAGGGGAATTGAAGTGGACAAGGCCAAGATCGAAGCTATTGAGAGGATGCCCTATCCAAGGGACATCAAAGGTATTCGCAGTTTTCTCGGTCATGCAGGTTTTTATAGAAGATTTATTAAAGACTTTTCTAAAACCTCGAGACCCCTCACTAATCTTCTCCAGAAGGATGTTCCTTTTGTATTTGATGAAAATTGTAAGGAAGCTTTTGAAGTCCTTAAGAAAGCTTTAATAACTGCTCCTATAGTACAACCACCTCACTGGAATTTACCTTTTGATATTATGTGTGATGCAAGTGATTTTGCTATTGGAGCTGTTTTAGGACAAAGAGTTGATAAGAAATTGAATGTTATACATTATGCTAGTAAAACCCTTGATAGTGCTCAAAGAAATTATGCTACTACTGAGAAGGAATTCTTAGCTGTAGTTTTTGCTTGTGATAAGTTTAGGCAGTATATTGTTGATTCCAAAGTTATTATTCATACTGATCATGCTGCCATTAAGTATCTTATGACAAAGAAGGATGCCAAGCCAAGGCTTATCATATGGGTACTCCTTCTTCAAGAATTTGATTTGCAGATTGTTGATAGGAAAGGGGAAGACAATCCGGTGGCGGACAATCTTTCAAGGATGGAAGATATACCGCACGACCCCATCCCAGTTAACGATAGTTTTCCAGACGAGCAACTTGCCATTGTAAAAGTACAATCTCTTTCCGATCCTTGGTATGCAGATTATGATAATTTTATTGTTGCAAAGTATTTGCCTCCAGGTCTAACACTTCAGCAAAGGAAGAAGTTCTTTCATGATTTGAGGCACTACTTTTGGGATGACCCACATCTTTTCAAAGAAGGTTCCGACGGGATCGTGAGAAGATGCATTCCGGAACATGAGCAGAAGGACATTCTCAGACGGTGTCATGATAGTCCCTATGGAGGACATCATGCCGGTGAGAGGACTGCACATAAGGTTCTTCAATCAGGTTTTTATTGGCCTACTCTCTTTAAAGATGCTAGAAATTATGTTTTAGCCTGTGATAAATGTCAGAGAGTTGGTAACATTAGTAGAAGGAATGAGATGCCTATGAATTACTCACTAGTGATTGAACCTTTTGATTGTTGGGGTTTTGATTTTATGGGTCCTTTTCCTTCTTCGCACAAGTACACTCACATTTTAGTAGCTGTTGATTATGTGACCAAGTGGGTTGAAGCAATCCCCACTGAAAGTGCTGATCACAAGAAATCCTTGAAAATGCTTAAAGATGTAATTTTTCCTAGGTTTGGTGTACCAAGGTATCTCATGACCGATGGAGGATCACACTTCACGCACGGAGCTTTTAGAAAAGCTTTGGCCAAATACGATGTTAATCATAGAATTGCTTCACCATATCATCCTCAAACTAGTGGGCAAGTTGAGCTCACCAATAGAGAGATTAAGTTGATCTTGCAGAAGACAGTAAACAGAAATAGGAAGGACTGGTCGAATAAGTTAGGAGATGCTTTGTGGGCATATAGAACTACTTACAAAAACCCCATGGGCATGTCCCCCTATAAGATGGTGTATGGCAAGGCTTGCCATTTGCCATTAGAGTTAGAGCACAAAGCTTTCTGGGCTGTTAGAGAGCTTAACGCTGACCCAAAATTAGCTGGTGAGAAGCGTCTCATGAACTTGACTTCTCTAGATGAATGGAGAAGTGAAGCTTACGAGAGCGCTAAAATGTTCAAGGAAAAGGTAAAAAGGTGGCATGATAGGAAGATTCTGAAACGTGAATTTAATGTTGGTGATAAAGTTTTGTTGTTCAGATCCCGTTTCAGGTTTTCTCCAGGTAAACTACTTTCCAGGTGGGAAGGACCATTTCATATTGAAGAAGTTTATCGGTTTGGAGCAATTAAGATTAATAATTTTGAAGGTACCAAACCTCAAGTTGTGAATGGGCAAACACTTAAACATTACATAGCAGGAGACCCTGTCAATGTTGATGTGAATATAATATACACAACAAACCATGAAGAACATGTTGCAGCCCTGTTTCAGACGCCAGCAGAAGCAGAATAAAGAAAAGGTATGTAGTACGGTATGGAAACATCGCGAACCACCATAAAAGTTCCGTATTACGAGTTTTTGCAAAATTAGTAAAATTCCGAGTCTATGTGGAGCCGGAGACGACCTCCAGGGAGTCCAGGCGCCCCCCTGGCGCGCCCCCCCTGGGCCGCGCCGGCAGGCCGCCTGGACACCCGGGAGCCCGTCTCCGACCCCGCTTTGGTCCATTACCTTCCTTTCTGTGCATAAATTTTTCCTATATATTTGCCCGGATTGTTCCGGCAACGTATCTTGCAATTTCGCGTGTTTTCTCTTCGATCTGTTTCTGCCAGGGAATCTTTCAGCTGAATTTAGGTGCCATGGCTTCTCCAAGTTCCCCCAAGGACAAGTTCATCGTCAACGTCATCAACCCTTACCTCGCTGAGGTGAAGAAGCACCCTCAGGTTGTTCGGATGGAGGACGGTGTCCTTCATCAAGAAGATCTGAAGGGACCAATCAAGGAGGGGAGCATCCAGGCCAGGCTGGAAGAAGTGGAGCAAGAAGTCTTCAAGTACAAGAAGATGATCGAGCGTGGTGTTGAAGCTAACTTTAACATCATCGACGAGCTAAAGACCCACTACCTGAAGGAGATGAATGAGATGTGGAAAAGTATCACCGCGTCTGAAGAAAGAATTATAGAGCTCCAAGGGCAAATTAATGATCTACATAACCAGAACTGTGAGTATGAACTGAGGTTTCTGCGCATGGGTTTGGGTGCTGAATGCAGGATTCAGGAGACGAGCTTCTCATATGAGACTGGAGAACCCCTTCCATGGAAGCGTTTCGCCAAGGACTACTTGATCAACGCCAACAAGGATGATGAGTGAAATCTCCTGGGGTAATGGCATTCCCTTGGCTTGTTCCAAGCATGGGGGAGTGCCCGGTATCTTTATCTTTACCTTTTGTCTTTTAGAGTCAAGTAGAGTCGTATCATGTCTAGGGAGGTTATCATATGAGATAGGTGTGTGCATTGAGGTCTATCACTCCTTTGGTGAAGAATTGTATCCGTGAGTGTGGAGTCGTCTATGATGGAATATTAATGAGAAGTTTATCGGTTCCTTTTGCTGCACTCGGTATTCTCTTCACGCAATCGACCTTATATGATGATTCTTATGGGGAGTATTGACCTTATGTCAGGTATGGCTATGAAACTTTATTTAATCTTGGCAAACATAGCTTTGGTCATAACAACAAGCATGATTTTCTTAAAGTATCAACATAGCCAAAACCTTTATGTTATTATGCTTGAAGTGTTATGCTGACAAGGAAGACAACTTGATGTGTTATGCTTATTTCAATGTTCATGCTTTATATTGCTTTGCATCTTAGTCATCATCAGTCGTCTGCTCTCTCAAAACCTTTGCTAGCCTAACTCTGTACTAAGCGGAATTCTGCTTGTGCATCCATACCCTTAAGCCAATACCTTCCATATGAGTCCACCATACCTACCTACTCGTGGTATTCCACTACCACCTCCTAAAAGTATATAATATATGTGTTATCCTTAAATGTTCAAAATCTTTTATTTTGTGCCTCTGTTTTAGCTCATGAGGAAGTAATAGCTAATTCATAGTCTTTTTGAGTTGGACAAGCTTCACCCCGGGATTGCATGTATAATGTGCAAACCCATAATACGAGAAGGAGCTGGCATAGAGTGCGCCCGGCTTAAAAATAATATAACAAACAAACCCTCCTTCACGCTTTGTTCATGAGAAATCAGAAAACTTTGGGAGTGATAAACAAAGGAGAATAAGAGGATGTTATCGTCCTCGTGCGGGAGCCGTTCCTCGAAACTTGTCCAGCTAAAAAAGCAATTTAGTTATCTATTAGCATTCGTTGACAAATCATGCACCCCTAAAAACTTGTTTTCATTCTATTTGATTTGAGGATAGCACATGAGTTTTCCCTACTACCCTAGAACAGGGCCTATCTTTTAATTTTAAGTTGAGTCAGTTACTTCTACTTCCTTCTATTTCTCAAAGAGAGCAGACGTTTGATGTTGATAAGGATTCATTCATATAAAGCTGCATTAAGATTTTTCATATCATATCCTTGTTGACATTATCATTCGATAAGTAAGTTGTTTGTCATGCCCAGCTAAGGCAAATATCTTCCTTTGTGTTAACACTTTCACTTCTTGCCTATTAACATGTTATTTCAAAAAGCTTCAATTGATCTCATCAAAATATAAGAGCAAAAGTTAAATCTATTTGTTGTTCTTTGACCGAAGGACATGTTTGCCATGATATAATGAGTTTCCTTAGCCCTACTTTCGAATATAAGTGTTATCACTCTTTTATAAGGGCTTAATGAATTGAAGATTGATGTTGAGGATATTTGAGTTGGTAAAGAAACTATGATGCCTCTTGTCCGTATTCTATTTATCGACACTTCACTCTCTGAACTTGTGGACAGGTTTACCGAGTTCATATTCGCTTGGGGACAAGCGAGGTCTAAGCTTGGGGGTGTTGATACGTCCAAAATGCATCACTATTTTGTATCATAATTTATCCTTATTCATTGATATATTTCACGTTACAGTGATGTTCTTATGTTGTTTTGGTCTATTTTACACAGTTTGCAAACTTTCCGATGCCGAAGCAGCAGACGCAGGATTCAGCAGTAAAAAGTGGACGCTGAGTTGCTGAAGAAGAATACCTCCAAATTACCTGAAAATTGACGGGAGATATTTTTCGGACGGATCACGAAGGCACGCAAAAGGGCAACCAGAGGGGGGCCACAGGGTGCTCAGGCGCCCTGGGGGCGCGCCCCCCTGGCCGCGCCGGGGGGCGCCTGGAGCCCCCGGCCCACCTCTGGCCGCCCCCTTTTGCATATATGCTCTCCGTTATCCAAAAACCCTAGAGACGGGATTTTTTACGGAGTTCCGCCGCCGCTCAGTGGCGGAAACCTACAGAGAAGAAAAAGCCATCTCCGGCGGGCAGATTCCGCCGGGGAGATCACCTCCCGGAAGGGGAGATCGTTGCCATCGTCATGGGCATCATCGAGATCATCATCAACATCATCCCCAACACCAGCACCATCTCCATCTTCATCGAAATCTCATCTTACAATCGCAACTTGTGTTGTAACTCGTACTACCTATCCTCTCTATTCCATCGGTGTTGATTACTACTTTGTGGTGAATGCTATTGAGTTTTGTTGGAGAAATATTATTATGTCCAGATTGTTTATCACCTATTTATCCCCACTGATCATGATCTCCATTATGTCTCGTGAGTAGTTACCTTAGTTCTTGAGTACATGGGGAAAGTCTTGTTGTTAGTAGTCATATGTTGTTGAAGTAATATGTGTTGTTTGATACTTAAGTTGCGTTGTCATTCTACTAGTGGTGTTGTGTGAGTCGAACACCCAACACTTCGCCTTATTAAGGACCTAGGAGAATACATTGTGTATAAAGAATGCTTATGGTGGGTTGCCGGAGTGACAGAAACCTGAACCCCAGTTCGCACGCTTTTGCATAAGGGAATAATGGATCCTCGATTTTATTGCTATGGTTAGGCTTTTGCCTTAAATTCTATCTTGTATTTGCGGATGCTTACAAGGTGTTTAATCATAAGAGTGCACTCATCTTAGTCTAGAGAGTGTACTAGCATAGATCCACCCACTCAACACTTATCAACACATAACATAGTATCGATACGGAATATGGTGAAAGCACATGACTACCTCTCCCGTGTGTCCACAAGAACGCTTTAGTCTTTATAAGTTCAGTTGCTAGGCCTCTCCTTTGCTAAGAAAGGATTGGGCCACTTGTTACTCTCAGTACCTTTTACATTACTTGCTTTTACTTTCCTGTTGCTTATACTGAGAAAACCCCTAAAAGTTATCTTTCAGTGCTTGCAGTAATTTCTTGCTCAGAATCGCTTATCAATACCTTCTGCTCCTCGTTGGGTTCGACACTCTTACTTATCGAAAGCGCTGCAATAGATCCCTTACGGTTGTGGGTCATCAATCCCCTCAAGTCGCTTTAAACCGTCGTGACGCCATCTGCGCATTTAATGCCTGTACCTGTTTCTTACCTTTATTTATTAAAACTGCGAAGATCGAGGCGACAACACCATCCATATCCAATTTTCGATCTCCTCGATTCCCACGCTTGCCGTTTTATTCCCTTAGCTTATAAATAGGGCCCAAAGGGCATCTCTTTTCCCCTCTGCTTCGTCTTCCTCTGTCCTCCAGCACTCAAGCTCCGCCGCCGTCCTTCGAGCTCGTCGTCTTCACCAAGCCCAGCCGCTGCATCAACCTGAGCGTGTCCAGAGTTTCGCCGCCGTCCTTCCCCTTTCGTTTCCTCAGGTGCGTTACTCCTTCTTTCCCATAGATTAATTCTAGGGTTTCGCGGGAGCTCGCAGATGAACCTCTGTTCTTCGCAGTTCATCACCATAGGTGGTTCCTAGCCGTAGATGTTAAACCTTTTAGGGCGATTCTTGTATGCATGACTCCGCTCCGTCTTGATAATCTTAGTTCCCCCAATACTGTTAGTTAGACTGGATCTGTAAAATAAACCTTTGCTGCCTTCAACGAATATGACTTGAATTTATCTTGAGTTTTCCATACGCTGTACATCCATATTTCACCACTGCTCATGCGAAAGTTGTTTCTCACATCTTAGATCTGCACTTCATCTGCCTATGTCGACGGTTTAGCTTTAGATCTGCGCCTCCTATGCCTGTCTTAATGGTTTAGCTTTAGATCTGCACCTCACCTGCTTGTGTTTGGCGGTTTTACTTGTTCCTTTCAAACTTCATAATCCGGTAGCTGTTACCTTCATAGTTATTCCGGATCAGTAGATACCATTAGTCCCCTGCTTAAACTGCCAATTAGATCAATGCCCTCATAGAACATGCCGGTTTATATCTGCGCGGATCATAAACCGGGTCTTGTATTGTATTTTTCAGCATTCCCCCTTTGAAAAAGATGACTTATGTGGCCAAGCAGTTCGTTGCCTGCAACTGGGTCCCATCCCGGATTACCGAGGATGATTTAGCAGAGGCGGCCACAATTGGCGCTTTAGGTCCCATGGAGGTTCTGCACTGGAGGGCTCCCGGGAAAGAGTGTCCTCCCCAGCCTAAAGAGGGAGAGATTGTTGTCTTTTTTGATCACCTGGCCCGGGGCTTTAACCCTCCAGGGTCAAAAAAAATCCGCGATGTATTGACAGAGTTTCAGCTCCATCCCCAAGACATAGGCCCCAACTCCGTATCAAACATCTGCAATTTCAAGTCTTTTCTGAAGCCTATCTGCAAGAAGAGCCGTCTGTAGAGTTATTCCGGGACTTCTTCCATCTGAACCGCCGGACTGAATTTCATGATGGGCCAAACACTGAACTGGGCGGAATGAGTATCCAAAAAAGGAAGATGTCAGCTTTCCTCATGCTACCCTTCATAGCCATCCTAAGGATTGGAACCAAACTTGGTTCAATTGTGTTGATACTTCACCAGAGGGAGAGAACCCACTGCCGGGTTACTGCTCTTATCGTCTGACAGTGGATCACCCTTTCCCGCAGCGTCTGAGTGCCCAAGACCAGGCTCGATATGCCCCCCAACTTTCCAAACTCAGGGCTTTTGTAGCCAACGGTTTAACCGGTGTCGACTTTGTCCGTTGCTGGCTCTCGTGGAGCATTCTTCCATTAAGCCGGCATTCCGGTTTAATGTGCGAGTATACTGGCAACCCAAAGGACCCTCAGCGTCACACGGAGATGGTGCTTCCAAACAATGAAGTTACCGAATCTGCGAAGAAAATGCTGAATATACCTTTGGAGGAGTGCAGTCGGACCGGTTTAGCACCCTTCTATGTAAACAACAATCCGCCAGCGGTAAGACTCTTCTGTCCCTTTCTCTTTGTTTTAATCCATCCACACCGCTCATTTTTAACATACTTTCATTCTTTTACGCAGGCCAACGGCCCCTTCTGGAAACGGAAAGCCCAGGATAAACCGGCGAAGCCAACCCGCAATAAGAGCCTGGCCGTGAAGAAGCATAAGAAGAGACCTGCCGCTGCTTCCGGTTCAAACGCTGAAGAAGATGATCCGGCCTCTGAGGTATTGCTTGATTCTTATGTCTTTAAACTTTCCCTTGTCTGTATTTATATTAACAATGACCTTTCCCAGGATCCGGCGGAAGGGAGTAAAGCGGATGAGGTTGAGGTAATCTCTCTTTCCTCTGATTCAGAACCATTACCACTCAAAGTTCGTCGGGTAGCCCGGAAATATCCATTTTCTCACCCTTATGCTCAATTGGATCCCCATTTTCTTTTGAAGAAGCATCAACATGAGGCTCGCCGGACCACATGCCACAGTGGTCACGTGGTCGAATCAACCGGATTAACCCACACTCTGGCTCGAAGACGTCGCTCAGAGGTTTTGCTTACTCCAGCCATTCTTCATCCAAAAGGAGGTCTTATTCGTAAACTGTCAGAACAGGATTTTCGGGATATTAATTTTCCCAAAAAGCGGACCTTGTGCTCACTAGCCCCAGGATTACTGTTAGCTGATGAGGCACCAACTTGTTACAGAAACTCCAAGCAAAGAGCAAAATATGTAGTACAAGACCATTCTGGCCTGTGAGTACAACACAAGCTTTTAGTGATTGATGGCGGAAGCGATTTGCGGATCGTCAGTGACTATGGGACTCCATCTCCCACAGGAACTGCTGACCGGGATAACACCTATCTTCGCGAGGCTGCTAACTCCAATAGTGTAGGCTCCGGGGTGTCATTCACGTCGTTCCTTCCCACGCAAGGAATCTGGCCAAGACAATAGCCAGGGACAAGCCAGTGAGTACTTTAAATGTACTCGCAAACATTATGATTATGGGTGAGGCGTAAACATGCTCGAGGATAAAATATGATTAATAGGATACTAATGATATGACAGACTATAATCGCAAGCAGGACATTCGAGTAAGAGGCATATGCAATCCGAAAGGAGTAATAACATAAATAACAAGCATGCCACAGTCGGGCGTCTGAGCGACACCACAGAAAGGGCTTAAAAAGAATGCCACAGTCGGACGTCTGAGCGACATCACTTAAAGGGCTTGTAAATAAGAAGAATGCCACAGTCGGACGTCTGAGCGACATCACATAAAGGGCTTATAAATAAAAGGAATGCCA
>LR738715.1:616405076-616478837 GCA_902687465.1 Secale cereale | reverse complement strand
CGACATCACATAAAGGGCTTATAAATAAGAAGAATGCCACAGTCGGACGTCTGAGCGACATCACATAAAGGGCTTTGTAAATAAAAAGAATGCCACAGTCGGACGTCTGAGCGACATCACATAAAGGGATTATAAATAAAAAGTGTTGGGGAACGTAGTATTTTAAAATTTTCCTACGATCAGGCAAGATCCATCTACCAGATGCATAGCAACGAGAGGGAAGAGTGTGTCTACGTACCCTCGTAGACCGGAAGCGGAAGCGTCAAGTGACGCGGTTGATGTAGTCGAACTTCTTCGCGATCCAACCGATCAAGCACCGAACGTACGGCACCTCCACGTTCAGCACACGCTCAGCTTGATGACGTCCCACGAGCTCTTGATCCAGCTGAGCTTCAAGGGAGAGTTTCGTCAACACGACGGCGTGGTGACGGATATGATGTATCTACCGGCGCAGGGCTTCGCCTAAGCACTGCGACGGTATGACCGAGGTGTGTTTCTGTGGAGGGGGGTTACGATGATTCTCTACTTCACTCTGAAATTCTTTGAACTTTTCAAATGTTTCAAACTTGTGCTTCATTAAGTAGATATACCCACCAGGGCCCACCATTCCCCCGGGGGGTTCCGGTAACCCTCCCGGCACTCCGGTAAATTCCGAAACTTTCCAGAACACTTCCGGTGTCCGAATATAGTCGTCCAATATATCAATCTTTATGTCTCGGACATTCCGAGACTCCTCGTCATGTCCGTGATCTCATCCGGGACTCCGAACTACCTTCGGTACATCAAAACTCATAAACTCATAATACCGATCGTCATCAAACGTTAAGCTTGCGGACCCTACGGGTTCGAGAACTATGTAGACATGACCGAGACTCATCTCCGGTCAATAACCAATAGCGGAACCTGGATGCTCATATTGGCTCCTACATATTCTACGAAGATCTTTATCGGTCAAACCGCATAACAACATATGTTGTTCCCTTTGTCATCGATATGTTACTTGCCCGAGATTCGATCGTCGGTATCTCTATACCTAGTTCAATCTCGTTACCGGCAAGTCTCTTTACTCGTTCCGTAATACATCATCTCGTGACTAACTCATTAGTCATTTTCTTGCAAGGCTTATTATGATGTGCATTACCGAGAGGGCCCAGAGATACCTCTCCGACACTCGGAGTGACAAATCCTAATCTTGATCTATGCCAACACCACGAATACTTTCGGAGACACCTGTAGAGCATCTTTATGATCACCCAGTTACGTTGTGACGTTTGATAGCACACAAGGTGTTCTTACGGTATTCGGGAGTTGCATAATCTCATAGTCATAGGAACATGTATAAGTCATGAAGAAAGCAATAGCAGTAAAACTAAACGATCATAGTGCTAAGCTAACGGATGGGTCTTGTCCATCACATCATTCTCCTAATGATGTGATTCCGTTGATCAAATGACAACTCATGTCTATGGTTAGGAAACATAACCATCTTTGATCAATGAGCTAGTCTAGTAGATGAATACTAGGGACACTCTGTTTTGTCTATGTATTCACACATGTACTAAGTTTCCGGTTAATACAATTCTAGCATGAATAATAAACATTTATCATGATATAAGGAAATATAAATAACAACTTTATTATTTCCTCTAGGGCATATTTCCTTCAGTCTCCCACTTGCACTAGAGTCAATAATCTAGCTCACATCGCCATGTGATTTAATACCGATAGTTCACATCGTTATGTGAATAACACCCATAGTTCACATCGCCATGTGACCAACACCCAAAGGGTTTACTAGAGTCAATAATCTAGTTCACATCGCTATGTGATTAATACCCAAAGAGCACTAAGGTGTGATCATGTTTTGCTTGGTGAGAGAAGTTTAGTCAACGGGTCTGTCACATTCAGATCCGTATGTATTTCGCAAATTTCTATGTGTCTACAATGCTCTGCATGGAGCTACTCTAGCTAATTGCTCCCACTTTCAATACGCATCCAGATTGATACTTAGAGTCATCTGGATTTAGTGTCAAAGCTTGCATCAGCGTAACCCTTTACGACGAACTCTTTATCACCTCCATAATCGAGAAACATTTCCTTAGTCATCCAGTTACTAAGGATAATTTTGACCGCTGTACAGTGATCTACTCCTGGATCACTATTGTACCCCCCTGACAAACTCATGGCAAGGTACACAACATGTTTGGTACACAGCATGGCATACTTTATAGAACCTATGGCTGAGGCATAGGGAATGACTTTCATTCTCTCTATATTTTTCTGCCGTGGTCTGGCTTTGAGTCTTACTCAACTTCACACCTTACAAGTCAGGCAAGAACTCCTTCTTTGACTGATCCATTTTGAACTTCTTCAAAATCTTATCAAGGTATGTACTCATCGAAAGTCTTATCAAGCGTCTTGATCTATCTCTATAGATCTTGATGCCCAATATGTAAGCAGCTTCACCAAGGTCTTTCTTTGAAAAACTCATTTCAAACACTCATTTATGCTTTCCAGAAATTCTACATCATTTCCGATCGACAATATGTCATTCACATATACTTATCAGAAAGGTTGTAGTGCTCCCACTCACTTCTTGTAAATACAGGCTTCTCCAAAAGTCTGTATAAAACCATATGCTTTGATCACCTCATCAAAGCGTATATTCCAACTCCGAGATGCTTGCACCAGTCCATAGATGGATTGCTGGAGCTTGCATACTTTGTTAGCACCTTTTGGATCGACAAAACCTTCTGGTTGCATCATATACAACTCTTCTTTGAGATATCCATTCAGGAATGCAGTTTTGACATCCATTTGCCAGATTTCATAATCATAAAATGCGGCAATTGCTAACATGATTCGGACAGACTTAAGCATCGCTACAGGTGAGAAAGTCTCATCGTAGTCAACTCCTTGAACTTGTCGAAACCCTTTCGCAACAAGTCGAGCTTTGTAAACAGTAACATTACCGTCTGCGTCGGTCTTCCTCTTGAAGATCCATTTATTTTCGATGGCCTGCCGATCATCGGGCAAGTCAACCAAAGTCCACACTTTGTTCTCATACATGGATCCCATCTCAGATTTCATGGCCTCAAGCCATTTTGCGGAATCTGGGCTCATCATCGCTTCCTCATAGTTCGTAGGTTCATCCTGGTCCAGTAACATGACTTCCAGAACCGGGTTGCCGTACCACTCTGATGCGGAACGAACTCTGCTTGATCTACGAAGTTCAGCAGAAACTTGATCTGAAGTTTCATGATCATCATCATTAGCTTCCTCACTAATTGGTGTAGGAATCACTGGAACTAGTTTCTGTGATGTTCCACTTTCCAATTCGGGAGAAGGTACAATTACCTCATCAAGTTCTACTTTCCTCCCACTCAGTTCTTTCGAGAGAAACTCCTTCTCTAGAAAGGATCCACTCTTAGCAACAAAGACCTTGCCTTCGGATCTGTGATAGAAGGTGTACCCAACAGTTTCTTTTGTGTATCCTATGAAGATTTACTTCTCCGATTTGGGTTCGAGCTTATCATGTTGAAACTTTTTCACATAAGCATCGCAGTCCCAAACTTAAAGAAATGACAGCTTAGGTTTCTCGTCAAACCACAGTTCATACGGTGTCATCTCCACGGATTTAGATGGTGCCCTATTTAGCGTGAATGTAGTTGTCTCTAATGCATAACCCCAAAAGCGATAGTGGTAGATCGGTAAGAGACATCATCGATCGCACCATATCTAATAAAGTACGGTTATGACGTTCAGACACACCATTACACTGTGGTGTTCCAGGTGGCGTGAGTAGTGAAACTATTTCACATTGTTTTTACCGAAGGCCAAACTTGCTAACTCAAATATTTTACCTCTACGATCATATCGTAGAAACTCTTATTTTCTTGTTACGATGATTCTCCACTTCACTCTGAAATTCTTTGAACTTTTCAAATGTTTCAGACTTGTGCTTCATTAAGTAGATATACCCATATCTTCTCAAATCATCAGTGAAGGTCAGAAAATAACGATACCCGCCGCGAGCTTCAACACTCATTGGTCCACATACATCTGTATGTATGATCTCCAACAAATCTGTTGCTCGCTCCATTGTTCCGGAGAACGGAGTTTTAGTCATCTTGCCCATGAGGCATGGTTTGCAAGCACCAAGTGATTCATAATCAAGTGATTCCAAAAGTCCATCACTATGGAGTTTCTTCATGCGCTTTACACCATTATGACCTAAACGGCAGTGCCACAAATAAGTTGCACTATCATTATTAACCTTGCATCTTTTGGCTTCAATATTATGAATATGTGTATCACCACGATCGAGATCCAACAAACTATTTTCATTGGGTGTATGACCATCGAAGGTTTTATTCATGTAAACAGAATAACAATTATTCTATGACTTTAAATGAATAACCGTATTGCAACAAATATGATCAAATCATATTCATGCTCAACGCAAATGCCAAATAACATTTATTTAGGTTTTACACTAATCCCGAAAGTATAGGGAGTGTGCGATGATGATCATATCAATCTTGGAACCACTTCCAACACACATCGTCACTTCACCTTTAACTAGTCTCTGTTCATTCTGCAATTCTCGTTTTGAGTTACTAATTTTAGCAACTGAACCGGTATCAAATACCCAGGGGTTGCTATGTACACTAGTAAAGTACACATCAATAATCTGTATATCAAAATATACCTTTGTTCACTTTGCCATCCTTCTTATCCGCCAAGTATCTAGGGCAGTTCCACTTACAGTGACCATTTCCTTTGCAGTAGAAGCACTTAGTTTCAGGCTTGAGTTTTAGCTTTGGGTTTCTTCACGGGAGTGACAACTTGCTTGTCATTCTTCTTGAAGTTCCCCTTCTATCCCTTTGCCCTTTACTTGAAACAAGTGGTCTTGTTAACCATCAACACTTGATGCTTTTTCATGATTTCTACCTTCACCGACTTCAGCATCGCGAAGAGCTCGGGAATTCCTTTCGTCATCCCTTGCATATTATAGTTCATCACGAAGTTCTACTAACTTGGTGATAGTGACTAGAGAACTTTGTCAATTACTATCTTATCTGGAAGACAAACTCCCACTTGATTCAAGTAATTGTAGTACCCAGACAATCTGAGCACATGCTCACTGGTTGAGCTATTCTCCTCCATCTTGTAGGCAAAGTACTGTCAGAAGTCTTATACATCTCGACACGGGCATGAGTATGAAATACTAATTTCAACTCTTGGAACATCTTATATGCTCCGTGGCGTTCAAAACGTTTTTGAAGTCCCGGTTCTAAGCCGTAAAGCATGGTGCACTAAACTATCAAGTAATCATCATACCGAGCTTTTGTCAAAACGTTCATAACGTCTACATCTGCTCCTGAAATAGGTCTGTCACCTAACGGTGCATCAAGGACATGATTCTTCTGTGCAGCAATGAGGATAATCCTCAGATCACGGAACAATTCCGCATCATTGCTACTAACATCTTTCAACTTAGTTTTCTCTAGGAACATATAAAATAAACGGGGAGCAACACGCGAGCTATTGTTCTACAACATAGATATGCTAATACTACCAGGACTAGGTTCATGATAAATTAAAGTTCAATTTAATCATATTAATTAAAGAACTCCCACTTAGATAGACATCCCTCCGGTCATCTATATGATCACGTGATCCAAATCAACTAAACCATGTCCGATCATCACGTGAGATGGAGTAGTTTCAATGGTGAACATCTTATGTTGATCATATCTACTATATGATTCACGCTCGACCTTTCGGTCTCCAGTGTTCCGAGGCCATATCTGCATATGCTAGGCTCGTCAAGTTTAACCCGAGTATTCTGCGTGTGCAAAACTGGCTTACACCCGTTGTATTTGAACATAGAGCTTATCACACCCCGATCATCACGTGGTGTCTCGGCACGACGAACTTTCGCAATGGTGCATACTCAGGGAGAACACTTATACCTTGAAATTTAGTAAGGGATCATCTTATAATGCTACCGTCGTTCTAAGCAAAATAAGAAGCATAATAAGATAAACATCACATGCAATCAAAATATGTGACATGATATGGCCATCATCATCTTGTGCTTTTGGTCTCCATCTCCAAAGCACCGTCATGATCACCTTCGTCACCGGCGCGACACCTTGATCTCCATCGTAGCATCGTTGTCGTCTCGCCAACTATTGCTTCTACGACTATCGCTACCGCTTAGTGATAAAGTAAAGCAATTACATGGCGATTGCATTTCATACAATAAAGCGACAACCATATGGCTCCTGCCAGTTGCCGATAACATTACAAAACATGATCATCTCATACAAAACCATATAACTCATCATGTCTTGACCATATCACATCACAACATGCCCTACAAAAACAAGTTAGACGTCCTCTACTTTGTTGTTGCAAGTTTTACGTGGCTGCTACGGGCTTAGCAAGAACCGTTCTTACCTACGCATACAAAAACCACAACGATGTTTTGTCAAGTATGTGTTGTTTTAACCTTCACAAGGACCGGGCGTAGCCACACTTGATTCAGCTAAAGTGAGAGAGACAGACACCCGCCAATCACCTTTAAGCAACGAGTGCTCGTAATGGTGAAACCAGTCTCGCGTAAGCGTACGCGTAATATCGGTCCGGGCCGCTTCATCTCACAATACCGCCGAAGCAAAATATGACATGCTGGTAAGCAGTATGACTAGTATCGCCCACAACTCATTGTGTTCTACTCGTGCATATCATCTACGCATAGACCTAGCTCATGATGCCACTGTTGGGGAACGTAGTATTTTAAAATTTTCCTACGATCACGCAAGATCTATCTACCAGATGCATAGCAATGAGAGGGAAGAGTGTGTCTACGTACCCTCGTAGACCGGAAGCGAAAGTGTCAAGTGACGCGGTTGATGTAGTCGAACTTCTTCGCGATCCAACCGATCAAGCACCGAACGTACGGCACCTCCGCGTTCAGCACACGTTCAGCTAGATGACGTCCCACGAGCTCTTGATCCAGCTGAGCTTCACGGGAGAGTTTCGTTAGCACGACGGCGTGGTGACGGATATGATGTATCTACCGGCGCAGGGCTTCGCCTAAGCACTGCGACGGTATGACCGAGGAGTGTTTCTGTGGAGGGGGGCACCGCACACGGCTAGAACAATTCAACTTGTGTGTCTTTGGGTGCCCCCCTGGCCCCGTATATAAAGGAGCAAGGGAGGGAGGCCGGCCGGCCCTCTATGGTGCGGCTAGGGCTGCAATCCTACTAGGAATAGGATTGCAATCCTATTCCTAGTAGGAACTACCAAAGAAGGAAGAAGGGGGAAGGAAAGAGAGGGAGAGGGAGAGGGAAAGAGGGGCCGCGCCCCCCTCCCCTTGTCCTATTCGGACTCCTCCTAGGGAGGGGGCACGCCACCTCCTGGCTGCTGCCCTCTCTCTCCTCTATGGCCCACCAGGGCCCACCATTCCCCCCGGGGGGTTCCGGTAACCCCCCCGGCACTCCGGAAAATTTCGAAACTTTCCAGAACACTTCCGGTGTCCGAATATAGTCGTCCAATATATCAATATTTATGTCTCGGACATTCCGAGACTCCTCGTCATGTCCGTGATCTCATCCGGGACTCCGAACTACCTTCGGTACATCAAAACTCATAAACTCATAATACCAATCGTCATCAAACGTTAAGCGTGCGGACCCTACGGGTTCGAGAACTATGTAGACATGACCGAGACTCATCTCCGGTCAATAACCAATAGCGGAACCTGGATGCTCATATTGGCTCCTACATATTCTATGAAGATCTTTATCGGTCAAACCGCATAACAACATACATTGTTCCCTTTGTCATCGATATGTTACTTGCCCGAGATTCGATCGTCGGTATCTCTATACCTAGTTCAATCTCATTACCGGAAAGTCTCTTTACTCGTTCCGTAATACATCATCTCGTGACTAACTCATTAGTCATTTGCTTGCAAGGCTTATTATGATGTGCATTACCGAGAAGGCCCAGAGATACCTCTCCGACACTCGGAGTGACAAATCCTAATCTTGATCTATGCCAACACCACGAATACTTTCGGAGACACCTATAGAGCATCTTTATGATCACCCAGTTACGTTGTGACGTTTGATAGCACACAAGGTGTTCTTACGGTATTCGGGAGTTGCATAATCTCATAGTCATAGGAACATGTATAAGTCATGAAGAAAGCAATAGCAGTAAAACTAAACGATCATAGTGCTAAGCTAACGGATGGGTCTTGTCCATCACATCATTCTCCTAATGATGTGATCCCGTTGATCAAATGACAACTCATGTCTATGGTTAGGAAACATAACCATCTTTGATCAATGAGCTAGTCTAGTAGAGGCATACTAGGGACACTCTGTTTTGTCTATGTATTCACACATGTACTAAGTTTCCGGTTAATACAATTCTAGCATGAATAATAAACATTTATCATGATATAAGGAAATATAAATAACAACTTTATTATTGCCTCTAAGGCATATTTCCTTCAAAAAGAATGCCACAGTCGAACGTATGAGCGACATCACATAAAGGGCTTATAAATAAATAGAATGCCACAGTCGGACGTCTGAGCGACATCACATAAAGGGCTTTGTAAATAAAAAGAATGCCATAGTCGGACGTCTGAGCGACATCACATAAAGGGCTTTGTAAAGGAAATAAATAACAGTGAATATCCGGAAGGTAGAACCGTCCCAAGGATACTCATTGTTTCAAAAAAAAATACGAATGGTTAGCCCATAATAATGATAACTCACAATCACTACCTGTCACAGGTCATAAATAAAGTTCTGCTTTAATAGATTTCTCCTCCGAAGACCGACACTCGACCCATCCCAGACTGTAGTCCTAAACCATGGACACGGCTATTCGAATAGGTTTTATATCTCTGCATAGGGTGTACTCTTTACCCACGAATAACGGATTTTCTATAGCCCCTCTGGACTAATTCCGCCTACGGTCTTTTAATTTGAAGACGCACCTGACTGCACACACCGACCTAACTTACCGGTGTCTGGAATCACCCACGACACTAGTTAAGCCAAACTCTAAGTGGGGAGGCTACAACCTCGACTAGCATGGGATCACAACAATTTATAACGCGCGCGAAAACTGGGGAAGCTATCCCCTTCGGCTCCAACCGAAACACCCATGCCCCCGGACCAGGTGGCCTGCCTACCGGATGCAGCCGGTATCTTCCACCGTGGCCTCTCTTTACGATGTGTGATAGAACAGGGATCGACAAATTTACTGAACCGCACCCTACCTGTGGCAGGGACACGTGGTAGCACGAAACAAGTATGAGGGTTACTGGAGCAAGACTCGATCTATGGTCGACTCAGGAGGTTACAGCTTTACTATATGGTTAGTGTCGTATCGCTTGACACCGCTCTCTGACAGTGTTACCACCCCTCATGCTTCATCCTGCCTTACTGCACATCGTTCGTCACCACGGGATGTCAGTCACTTAGCTGTGCTCACCGAAACACAACTTTCCTTTGGACTCCTTCCGAATTATCATCAGGCATATGAGGCATGAGAAGTGGTTACTGCCACCAATATCACAAACATGACAGAACAGATCTTTCACCATAAGTAGATATGCAAGAGTAAGACTTCTACATGAAATAATGATGCTCCATTTTGGCATATCAATGCAGTTCTTGAGTTATAGCAAACAACACACAAAGTGTATTATCACGGGGTTCAAGGTGCTTGCCTTCAAGTAGAGGGGAGGAGAAAAGCATTCCAAGAATTTTGGAAGTTTTCTCCCTCTTCAAAATCCTAATAAAAAGAGTATAAAAATCAATACATAGAATCACAACACCACAAAAAAGTTGTCTGGGAAATTTTCAATTAAATTTGAAAATAAACTATACCAAATTTGAGGAACTGCAGAAAAAGAATCAATTCATTTGGAGCTGTAGTTAAAAAGTTAAAGCCAGTCAAAGTTTGGTCAAATCTGATTTTTAAACTAAAACAGAAAAGAAAACGTTTCGGCGGAGAATACGCCTTCGGGCTAGGGAATACGTACCCTGCGCTTTACGCCTCCACTTAGAAACGTGCGGTGGCGAAGCTGGGTCACTGACAGTGGGTCCAGGGGGCCCACTAGTCAGGTTTGACGAGCCGTTCCCCCCTTCTCTTCCTCTGCCCGAACGGAGGCGGGGCTCCGGCGATCGTCGCCGGCGAACGGAGGCTCCTCAAGGGATACTGAGTGCGGGAATGGATCCGCTACTCCTTGGCGGTCCTCCCGGTAGTCGACTGGTCGGAGGGGACGGAGGGAGTCGCCGGCGGCGAGCTCCGCGGCGGAGGAAGCTTCGGGTGGAATTGGGGATTCGAGTTGTGGTGGTTTTCGATCGCGTTCGAGGGGTTGGGCAGTTCCGCAAGGTCGAGGGGAAGGCGACGGTGGTGTTGGACGGGCGGGGGAGGCCCTGGTGGCGCCGAAGTGCTCGAGGCAGGGACGGCGGCCGAGGTTGCCGGAGAGGAAGGGGACGACCTCCCTGGTCTTCCTACTGCTATGGGCGGATCGGTGAGGGGTCGTGTGAGGTTTCTGGAGGGTCTGACGAGCTCGGGGGCTTCTTATTTAGGCGGGCAATGGCGGTTCCGCGTCGGCCGAGGATAAGATCGCCGGCGACCGCCATCCTGTAGCAGCAGGGGACGTGGCGACGACGAACGCTTGCGGACGAGCTTGCGGATGAGCTCGCACTGCTCCAGGGGCAGCTGGCGAGCGCGCGTGGCTTGGGCGGCGCCGACCGTGGCAGAGATCCAATGTGATCGCCGGCGTGCCGCCAAAAGTGCTCTGACGGCGGCGCTGTGGAGTCCCAGGTACGGCTTGGCGTGTTCTTGGGTGCGGATAAGGCCGGGCGCGGCTCCGCGGGTGAGCTGGGGCCAGGGGCGCGACGCGGCGACCCGAGCGCACGCACGTGCAAAACCCGCGCTCTGGGCGCGCCCAGAGCACGCACGCTACGTGCTCGGCGATATGCCAAGGCGTGCTAGGGAGCTCCAAACCGCAAGGGGATCAGCAGGGTGGGGCTATAGGTTGGAACAAACCCAAGAGACATGCTGGTCTAGACAGGGGATCAAGTTCATAACATGAACCAGAAACTAGATCAAACTGGTCGTGCCCTCAGGGTGTTTGACAAAACGCCAATGGCATCTAGCTAACTCTTGGGGTGGCCAAATTTACCAGATGGATGTCTCCTTGGATGGGTAAGAAGGTGGTGAGGTTAGCTTATCAAGAGCAAAAACTTGTTAGTGCAAGTTTTGCAAGATCCCAGTTCTGGACAGAAAGTAAATGGCATAATTACATGGATCAAAATTATCCCAATAGGCCCACTCTCCTGAACTTAAGGGTTTTTCTAGAAGGACTACAAGCATGAGGAAGCTCAAGGGCACTAGAGCAAAATAGACTAGGGTTGCAGTGCAAAACACCAAACTGAACCAGAATGGAAAAGAGGTTGGTTCACTCAAATCTTCCAAAGAACCAAGATGGGTTTCTGCATAAAGTTGAATAACATACTGCTATGAACATCCCATAATTTTGGTGGAAGCATTACAGGAATATTTGATAGGGTTGTAGTGCAATTTGGTCTACTGGACCAGATTGGCAAACATGCTGTGGAGCTCAAAATATTAAATGAAATAGTTATGTTCTTGCATAAAAGTGATCTATTAGCATCACTTGACATCTCCAATTTTTGGTTGGAAATTTAAATAAAATTATCAAGTGGTTGTAGTTCAAAAGAGGCCTTAAAACTAAGGGCAACCATTTATATAGAGAAAAAAAATTAGGGAGACCAATATATAATTAATCCTGCTGATACAAGCAAAGTTTTAAAGGGGTGCATAAGAGAATCTAACATTAGCTGGATTTTTTTACTAGGGGTAAAAACTCCAACATATCAGAGCAAGAATTGTCCTGGAATCCAAAGGAACATTCAGCAGAAGGAAAATTTTTAATTCACTGGCAAAATTTTATTTAATAAAACATTGCTGAATTTTTGGGGTGTTACAACACTACCCCCCTTAAGAAAAAAAATCTCGTCCTCAAGATTTGTTAAGGGTTGCTATAAGTCTACTACTGCCTCAAAAGATACTACCAAAATTCTACTGCTCTAATTATGCAAATAACTGCCACTACAGTGCATGAGTAAACAGTGATACAAACTGCAGTGTTAAACACTGGCGTGGCACGGGAAAAGAAAAAAATCTACTGTCGTGGAAAACGATATATTTCTACTCTGGGACATAGTAAATTTAGAAATGGTATTTTTTCTAAATTTACAAATACGCTGGTTGCACCTGAGAGCACAGTGCTCTCATTGGCTGACAGGTGGGGCCTGGGCCCATTGTCAGCCTCCTCTTCTTCCTCCGGTACTCTCTTCTCCTCTCTCCCACGCGTTTTCCCGCACTTTCTCCACCGACGACGGCTAGCTCGTAGGGCATCTAGGCCGTACTGCAGTAGTGCGCGGCGTGCTAGCTGCCGATGCAGCGTGCACTCACCTCGCGGGCCAGTGTACTGTCGGCACTGCTCGCGTATTCGCCTCCAAACACCGGCGGTCGAGCGACGAGCGGCGCTGGTGGACTTCGCCCACCGTACACCGATCTCGAACTATAAAACGGCCGGGGTGCTACTCCTTCCTCCTCACATCTGGCCTCTCTTCTTCTCCTTTCTTCCCTCCCCTCCATTTGTGTTTGCAGGAGCTCGGGTCGAGGCTCTAATGGCGGAGGTGATGTCGGACTGGTGCATGGTCCTCGTGTGCGTGGGGTTGGCGGCATTGCTGGGGGTATCTGCACTCTTGTGCGCGATGATCCTCGATGATCATCGTGATGCGGCTACTCGAGTGCTAGCTCTCCGCGGCGGCGGCGATCACGGGGATTAGGTGAGAGTGTCAGGTGCCAATTGGTTGTTAGCGCGCGGTAGGCATTTAGTGCTTGAATAAATTTCCACGAGTTTCTTCTCAAGAGACAGTGGTGTGCGAGGAGGTGGTTGATGAAGCAGGTGCATGCGGACTAGCAACTTAGTGTACTATGCGGAGTGGCCGGAGTTGTATTATTGTTGTTGTGGTGTTGTGTGATGAAAGAAAAATCTATGCCAAGCAGATGGACAAGATGCAACAACACAAGAAAGATTTATTTAACACACGATGCGACACACAGGTCTCATAAAAAGATATGGGTACACCCACGTGGCAGTTACGTCTAAAATATAAACGGTAAATCAACAGGGTCCTGGGAAAAGGTCTCTGGTGCCGGGGGACATTCTTCTTCTATCGGTGGTAGTGGGTTGACCAGTCGGTGAATGTGCTTCTCCTGCGCCGGCCTCAATGGTCTGCCGATGGCGATCCGAGAATTTAAATCGGCGAGGCTCTGGAGATAACTCATTATCCGCTGGGTCAAACGCTCTTGCGCGATGACGTACTGTGTAAGGTTGGCTAGTACCGGGTCTCTCTCAATTCGCCCACCAGGAAAAGCTGCTGCTTCTCCGGGCGCTGCACGGCTTGGAAAGTAAAAATATCCTCGTTCGCTGGCATAGGGCACCGCGAATCGAAGGCGAGCAAGCGCTTCGTAGGCGGCAGCCTCTATGGCCATCTGTGGAGTTGGCATGGATTTCCCCATGAAGGAAACCTCTGTGGGGTCTTGGTTTGGGTTTGCGGGTGGGATGTGTACCACTGCCCAATATTTCGAGGTGGATGGTGTGATCCTCGATTTGAGCAGCTCATACTGGGGTGGACGGGTAGCACTCATGGTACTGCAGGTAAAATCCCACAATATCTTCACAAAACTACCCGGGGATGCCTCAGGGGTCCTCAGGTAAATACTGGGGATCGGCATAGTGAAGGAAAAGGCTGTGAGAGGAGAGTACCGGGTGAGGGATGCTTGGCAAGCTCACGGTGTGGCCTATATATAGCAGCCTGGCTGGTTTATAGGGTTATGGTGAGGGCATCTATATCGTCGGTTTCGCTTTACGAGGTTGGGGTCAATGCTACAGGTACTCACGTCTTGTAAAAAGACATATTCGCTGTAGGGGTTGTCGGTGAGGTGCTCTGGGAGTTACACTTGAGAAAAGAATAGAAGGGGTTCGCATACTAACACAATGGTGCACGAGCGCTACAAGGGTGCAAAAGTAAACTGTATTTACATGTCGGTATACAGGTTACAATGCCACGAGGTGTGGACTCGAAAAGGCTTGGCACCAATCGGGTGATCTAATCAACTTCGTTTATATCCAGGCGGCCTTGCCTTGTGGATGCTGAAGCTTCTCCGGGAGCTTCATCGTTGGGATTGGCTGGTGGTGGCTGAGGAGGTGCAGAGTCGGGGCAGTGATGATGAACCTCTGATAACCCTCAACCGTAAGGGATCGAGATAGTCTTCGCGGGTAAGAATAACCCAATTTATTGATTCGACACACGGGGAGCCAAAGAGTATTTATAAGCTTTGACAGTTGAGTTGTCAATTCAACCGCACCTGAAATGTACTTACTTGCAACAAAAGATAAGTGGTAACAGTGATATGATAGTGATAATAGTGATAGTAAAAGTAAACAACAAAAAGTAAATAGTGAAGGTAAATGGCAAAAGTAGCAACTAGTGACAAGCAGGGTTTAAAACACTGTAGGCTAGGGAGATGGATGGTTGGGCGCTGCATGGATGAGATAGATTCTAACTTGGGGCACGGCACACGGAAAAGTAATGATCATCTAGGTAAATATCAAACATTAGGCATGTATCCCGTAGGTAGTTGTACGTGCTTGCAATAAGAACTTGCACAACATCTTTTGTCCTACCATCCCGCTACGAACGGGGCCAAAAGGAACTTATGGAGATTAAGGTGCTCCTGTCAAAGAGCACCGGAACAAAGCAATGAACTCAATGGATACATGTAATCCTCAAACTACGGACCATCCCCTTTGCTGTCCCAAGCTGTCAGTTTTGGGATCGCCGGTTCTGAACCGTAATAGGTGCAAACAACTCATAGATAGGATCACGAACACAAATATATTCATGCAAACACATATGGTTCAGATCTGAGATCATGGCATTCGGGCCCTAAGTGTCAAGCATTAAGAATAACAAGTTGAAGCAAAGATGATAAACACCATAGTAGATGATAGGCAACATGCCCCCGACGATCTGACAAACTATTACATGATCTAACTCATCCAATCCCTACCATCCCCTTCGCCTACATCAGGGGAATTACTCACACATGGAGGGAGAAGTCATGGAGGGATGATGGAGTGGTGATGATGATGACGATGGCGACGATCTCCCCTCTCCGGAGGCCAATTCAGCCTCCAGATTAGCCCTCCCGAGGAAGAACAGAGGGTGGCGGCTGCTCCGCGATGGAAAACTGCGAAAAGAACTTCTGATCTGGGGTTTCCGCGTCGTGAGTAAAAATACGAGGTGTAGTAGGGCACCAGGGGGTGTGGGCCCCACCCAGGCGACCCCCCTGCGCGGCCCAGGGGGGGGGCGCCCACAGGGCACCTGGGCACCCCCTAGCCCCCCTCTGGACCCACTTCTGGCTCCTGGTTCCTTCGGGTGCGTGGATTTTCTGTGATTTTTCGTGGATTTTTCTGAGATACTTAAAAATTTGTTTTCCTGCACACAATAAAACCATACAGGCAGCTCTGCTGAAAACAGCGTCAGTCCGGGTTAGTTTAGTTCAAATTATGCAAGAATGAGGTCAAAACAATATCAAAAGTGTTTGGAAAAGTAGATACGTTTGAGACGTATCAACTCCCCCAAGCTTAGCATATTGCTTGTCCTCAAGCAATTCAGTTCAACGAACTGGACGCGACAAAGAAAACTTTGACAAACTCTTTTGCTTCATTAGATGTATATAAGCATGTACTACGAAAAGAGTTTAGCAAGTATTGAAACAGTACTTATGAGGACAATGCAAGGAGCAATCCTTCTTTCAAGTGACCAGTCACAAATACTTAAAAGTAAACAATATATTACTGAAAATCAAGACAAGATTACATTGCACATAGCTTGAGCATATTAGGGTGGTATCTCGCTAGCCCCCATGAGTGAAGCAAAACATAAATGCAGAGACTCCTCCAAAGTTTTTAAAAGAGACTAGAACTAAGAATTTCAGAATAAATCATATCACAAGTATGCAGAAGACAATGTAATACTTTGGGACAATGCACGTTACACTGAGAATGACAATTATGCTCTCATAGTTGGTGCTTTGAAGAAAGAAGGTGAGACTCTCGAACCGTGGCTTTTATTGGCAAGGTTGAAAACCCGTGGTCGGAAACAAGAACTAAACATGTACCAGAGCTCTTGGTTTTAAAAAACAGATATAAAAACATTTTGAGAGATGCATATTTCGTCAACGAATGCTAGCAGATAACTCAATCACTTCTTGAGCTGGACAAGTTTCGAGGAACGGCTCCCGCATGAGGACGATCACATCCTCTTAATCTCCTTTGTTTATCACTGCCAAAGTTTTCTGATTTCTCATGAACAAAGTGTGAAGGAGGGTTTGTTTGTTATATTATCTTTCTGAGCCGGGCGCACTCAATGCCAGTTCCTTTTCGTATTAGGGGTTTGCACATTATACATGCAATCCAGGGGTGAAACTTGTCCAACTTAAAAAGATTATGAATTAACTACTACTTCTTCATGAGCTAAAACATAGGCACAAAAGAGAAATGCTTTTGATTAATTTCGAGATGGTACACAAAAGTCTTTGTTAGGAATGGTAGGCAAATACCATGTATAGGAAGGTATAGTGGACTCATATGGCATAACTGGTTTTAAGGATTTTGGATGCACAAGCAGTCAGTCCGCTTAGTACAGGTGGAGGTTTAGCAAAAGACTGGGAAGCGACCAACTAGAGAGCAATAAAGGTCATAATCATGCAGAGCGACAAAGCAACATTGAATCGGGCATGAAAGTGATATAACTATTCTGAAACTCAAAGATCATCAAGGCAGAGTAGACTTTTTAGTCCTAACTTGTGTAAGCATGTGCCAAGTCAATCCAAAAATTCTCTAAAGGGAAATACCACCTTAGTATACCAGACTATGAATAGTGCAATGCATGTAGATCATTTCAATAACACATTATATACTCTAGTTATTCGAGACTAGCCACAAGGAAAGCATGAACCACTGAAAGATCATTGTAAACATAGCACTATGTCACTACAAGCTGGTCTCTAGATCATAAGTACAAGCATATGTACAAAAGTAGAAACAAAAAGAGTTCATACCGGTCTTCCTTGTTGCTTCCCTTCAGTCGATCTTCGTCATTACTGCTTGTCACTTGCACGATCGAACGTAGGAAATATAATTAAATGCCATCACGGACTCGAGCTGAACTCTGAAAACAAAGCAAACTAAAGAGAGAAAGTAAATCTTTTTGGATTTTTCAAAGGTTGGATAAAAGCAAAAGAAAGAGAAAATCTTTTTGTTGTTTTTGCAAAGAGAGAAATAAAGAAGAACGAGCAAAAACTTCGAAAAGATCAAAGCGAATAAAACGGATAATACAATGGAAAAGTGAGAAGGGCACGTACTCCCCCAAGCTTAGGCTTTTGGCCTAAGTTGGTAGCAGCTACTGCCCCCAGGAGCCTCCTGCTCCGGGGGTATGGTGGTGAGTCCAAGGGTCGTAGAAGGATGCTGGCGCGTACACCGAACTCCTCGGAGTCTCCCACGAGGAAGGTTCCGAACGCCAAACAGAGGAAGAACCTTCACCAAACTCGGTGGCGGTTTCTCCCTGAAAAGGTGGTAACTCACCGTGCTCCTCCTCGTCGGGCACAACCCCCTCCATAGGGTTATGAAACTGATACTGGACCATGAACTCATCGAACTGGACAACATCAAAGGACCATCCGTTCCTGCGAGAAAAATCAAACAAAAGAGGTGCAGGTAGACGGATCTCGCGTTCCGCGGTAATTCCGAAACGCAAGATATAAACAAGATTATCAAGCTCAGAACCCATGGTGACAAACTTATGCCTTTTTATAGCAGCAAGATCAAAGCTTAAATAAGTAAAAGGATTATCATCAGGGTGTGGGGTGCCTCCAAGATGTTCTAAGATAAGTGTGGCATAAACGCCACCATATAAGTCCCCCTTGTTACCGTTCATAGCAAGGCGTCGAGCAATTAAGGCACCCAGATTATAATCAGACCTCCCTGAGAGGGCTGCTGCCAGGATAGCAATATCTGGAGCAGAAATGATGCTCGTGTTGTCACGAGCTAACACCCCTCTGGCAATATAATATGCAAAATACCTGAGGTGAGGAAATAAGATGCTGGAGATCTTCGACCGATGAATATCCCTCGTACCCATGCTGCAGAGAGAGTTGATGACGGTTTTCAGCTCGGAGGGCTGAGTGGCCATCCTAGCCGTCCTCCCAACGTTCGGCACACCTATTATTTCACAAAAATTTCCCAAAGTCATGGTGATAAGTTCATTGTAAATTTTAAACTCAATAGCACCTGAATCAGGATTATATCTAAAACTGTTAATGAAACTGGAGGTGAGTTTTTGATACTGGGTAACACGGCTCGTGACGAGTCGTGTCAAACCTGCATTAGCACAAAGATTATAAAACTCATCCTTGATTCCCGCAGCTTCGAGGAATTCATCACATGGAAATGTCATCGCACGTGCTGGACTTGTATCTTCCAACAACTCCAGGGGCACATGATCTTCATTATAGCTCACCCTAGCAGTCGATGGTGAAGCTGCGGCTCTAGTAACTCGATCAAAGTGTGCGGGCCTCCTCTTCTCAAGCCACCCTTTTGCCCTTCCTAACAAACTCATTTCTGGAGGGGGGGCCCTGTGGGCCCCAGGCGCCCTATGGGCGCGACAAGGGGCTGGGCCGCGCCAGCTGGCCGCCTGGGCCACTGGTGGGTCCCCCTGGCTGGCCCCAGGACTTTCTGGGTCTCTCCCGACGTGGAAATTTTTATTTAAATTTTTCTGGAATTTTTCTGAAAACTTCATTGTTGAAATTTTTTCGAAGTTCAAAAAGCTGCAAAACTCTCTGAAAACTTGAAGTAGTGAGTAGTATTGTGAAGCTTCAAAACATAAATACTTGGTACAGCAAGTAGGACAAAAACTAAAAACAAATGAAAACATAACAAGCTCAACTTTTTATCCATATAAAACATATTTGTTAATAAGGTTGATCAAGTCTTACCAATAAACAGGCGATATATAGAGCAAAAAGTCTCACCTCTCACGAAGTAATCACTGAACCTTTACCTTGATTGACATTGTCCCTACCATGATAGTTTTATATTTGTGAGGCACATGTAGTGGACAATCCCATTCTCCAATTTTCACGGTCTCGATATTCTCTATAGAGTTGAGGGCATGCCTCCTGTCGATCTTCTTCGGAAAATATACCGTGTGTTCTTTATCATTCACATGGAAGGTAACCTTCCCTTTATTACAATCAATGATAGCACCTGCAGTGCTAAGAAAAGGTCTACCAAGAATAATGGACATGCTCCCATCCTCGGGCATGTCAAGCACAACAAAATCAGTAAGAATCAAACAATTAGCAACCTCTACGAGAACATCCTCACAAATACCTATCGGAACAGCGGTTGACTTGTCAGCCATCTGAAGGGAGATATCTGTAGGAATTAGTTTCTCTAAACAAAGCCTCTCGTAAAGAGAGAGAGGCATAACACTCACTCCTGCTCCAAGATCACATAAAGCAGTTTTGACATAATTATTCTTTATGGAGCAAGGAATGGTGGGTATACCTGGATCTCCGAGCTTCTCAGGAATCTTACCACTGGAAAGGGCATGGGTTTTTGTACCCATGGTTCTCTTTCCTTCCCATGTATTCTTGTGATGAAGTCTTCTTTAGTGTACCTCTTATGTTTGTCAGGTGCTTCTTCTTCTCGAACTTCAGGCGGATCATTCTTCTCATTATTATTACCTTCAGGTTCAGCACCGTCTTCAGTCTCAGCATCGGAGATAGATACGATGTTAGGATCAATAGTTGGCTCTTCATCTGCAATAGGATCATTAGAATTGTCAGTCTCCTTATGTTTCTTCTTTTTCTTTGGAGAGCCAACAATTTCTTCTTCCTGCATTTGAGAATCCTGCTCGATTCTCTTCGGATGTCCCTCTGGATAGAGAGGATCTTGAGTACTAGTTCCTCCTCGGGTCTTAATCCCGAAAGCCTGCAAATTATCTTGTTTGGCATTGTTAGCAAGCAAATCTCTTTGCACTTTAGAAATTTGGTCAAGCTGAGTTTGAACCATTTGAAAATGCTTCACAAGACATTGAACATCATTAACTGTTCTATCTAAAACATCAAGCAGTCTTTTGATAGCAAGGGAATTATCATGCAATTGACTTTCTATCCTCTCATTAAAATGATTTTGTTTCATAATAAAATTATCAAACTCATCTAAACATTGATCAGGAGGCTTACCATGAGGGATGTCACTTGCGTTGAAATCTAAAAGAGAGTGTACCTCTACCATAGAAGGGTGAGTGGTAGGCTCACACAGCTTCTCAATAGGGGGTAGATTCTTCACGTCTTCAGTTTTAATACCTTTCTCTTTAATAGACTTCTTTGCTTCTCGCATATCTTCGGGGCTTAGAACAAATATGCCCCTCTTCTTTGGTGGTGGAGGTGGTTCAGGGACGGACCAATCTTCATGGTTTTTTGCAATCCTGCCCATCAAATCTTCCGCATCGTCTGGTGTTCTTTTCCTGAAAACACAACCAGCACAACTGTCCAAATAGGACCTGGATTCATCAGTTAGACCAGCAAAGAATATATCGATTAATTCATTCTTAGGGATTTCATGTCCTGGTCTAGCCCGAATCAGACCGCAGTACCTCCCCCAAGCTTTAGGGAGGGACTCATCCTGCAACTGTTTAAAGTTATAAATTCTTTGTAAAGCAGCATGTTGCATGTGAGCAGGAAAGTACTTATCGACAAAAGAGTGAGCTAAGTCTTGAGGACTCTTAATGGAACCGCATGGGAGTGAATCATACCATGCTTTAGCATCTTCCTTCAAGGAGAAAGGAAGAAGCTTGGTGATATAAAAGTATCGTATCTTCTCATCTGTGGTAAACAGGCCACCTAACTCACCAAGTTTAGTCAGGTGTGCAATAGCATCATCATTTTCTCTGCCATAAAAGGGGTCAGCTTCAACCATAGGTATAAGTGAAAGATCAACAGAGAAATCATAATCAGGATCATCAATGCATATAGGAGATGTAGCAAATTCAGGATCAGGAACGGTTTTGTTCTTCAAAGAGTGTTATTCAAATAGTTTCTTAATATCTTCAGGGTCAGAGCCAGAAAACTCTGTCAGTTCCCTGCATAAATCTTCATCAAGCATATAGTAATCATCATCAAGGAGCCTCTCTTTGAGTTTACTCAAATCAGGATAATCATAAGTTTCACCAATAGGGTAGCGAGTAACAGGAAGTTCAATTCCAGACTTTTTAGCAGCAGCAGCAATTTGTTTCTCAAGAGCATAACCAAGCGAACTAATATCATCAAAAGTAGTAGAGGCATCATCAAGAGTATCAGACATAGTAACAGATTCAGTAGGAGCATCATGTGGTGGTGGTGAGGCAAACTTACTCATAACAGAAGGTGAATCAAGTGTAGCACTAGTGCTCAGAGCAGTACCTCTTCTTGTAGTAGATAGTAAGATCGGAACCTTGGGGTCTCCTTTCTTACCCATAGTGGATGAAGTGCAGCAGGTAGGATACCTCAAGTGGACTTGTAAATATTGCTATGCTCCCCGGCAACGGCGCCAGAAAACGGTACTTGATAACCCTCAACCGTAAGGGATCGAGATAGTCTTCGCGGGTAAGAATAACCCAATTTATTGATTCGACACACGGGCAGCCAAAGAGTATTTATAAGCTTTGACAGTTGAGTTGTCAATTCAACCGCACCTGAAATATACTTACTTGCAACAAAAGATAAGTGGTAACAGTGATATGATAGTGATAATAGTGATAGTAAAAGTAAACAGCAAAAATTAAATAGTGAAGGTAAATGGCAAAAGTAGCAACTAGTGACAAGCAGGGTTTAAAACACTGTAGGCTAGGGAGATGGATGGTTGGGCGCTGCATGGATGAGATAGATTCTAACTTGGGGCACGGAACACGGAAAAGTAATGATCATCTAGGCAAATATCAAACATTAGGCATGTATCCCGTAGGTAGTTGTACGTGCTTGCAATAAGAACTTGCACAACATCTTTTGTCCTACCATCCCGCTACGAACGGGGCCAAAAGGAACTTATGGAGATTAAGGTGCTCCTGTCAAAGAGCACCGGAACAAAGCAATGAACTCAATGGATACATGTAATCCTCAAACTACGGACCATCCCCTTTGGTGTCCCAAGCTGTCACTTTTGGGATCGCCGGTTCCGAACCGTAATAGGTGCAAACAACTCATAGATAGCATCACGAACACAAATATATTCATGCAAACACATATGGTTCAGATCTGAGATCATGGCACTCGGGCCCTAAGTGTCAAGCATTAAGAATAACAAGTTGAAGCAAAGATGATAAACACCATAGTAGATGATAGGCAACATGCCCCCAACGATCTGACAAACTATTACATGATCTAACTCATCCAATCCCTACCATCCCCTTCGCCTACAGCAGGGGAATTACTCACACATGGAGGGAGAAGTCATGGAGGGATGATGGAGTGGTGATGATGATGACGACGGCGACGATCTCCCCTCTCCGGAGGCCAATTCAGCCTCCAGATTAGCCCTCCCGAGGAAGAACAGAGGGTGGCGGCGGCTCCGCGACGGAAAACTGCGAAAAGAACTTCTGATCTGGGGTTTTCGCGTCGTGAGTAAAAATACGAGGCGAAGTAGGGCACCAGGGGGTGTGGGCCCCACCCAGGCGACCCCCCGGCGCGGCCCGGGGGGGCGCCCACAGGGCGCCTGGGCACCCCCTGGCCCCCCTCTGGCCCCACTTTTGGCTCCTGGTTCCTTCGGGTGCGTGGATTTTCTGCGATTTTTCGTGGATTTTTCTGAGATACTTAAAAATCCGTTTTCCTGCACACAATAAAACCATACAGGCAGCTCTGCTGAAAACAGCGTCAGTCCGGGTTAGTTTAGTTCAAATTATGCAAAAATGAGGTCAAAACAATATCAAAAGTGTTTGGAAAAGTAGATACGTTTGAGACGTATCACCCTCGCGAGGATTGTTGGCTACAATCCCGTTGGAGCGTGCGCCAAACAGACGACGCATCACTTCTGGAGATACCAAGGCATTCTGGTCAATGACCGCGACAGGCCTTGGGGACTCGATTGGTTGTCCGAACAACACGACTGGGTTGTCGGTGCCGGACTCGTCTCGTCTTCTTGCTGGGGGTCGGCGAAGCAGTTCTCCACGAGCTGCGATCAGATCAAGGGTGATTTGATCGAACAGCTCCTCGAGTGCACTAACATAGCGTACCAGATGCAATAATGCAGGATCCGACTCGTGGTCTCCGCTCGCAACTCGGGGAGGCCTAGCATACCCATTACGACTGGGGTAGTAGTAGAATGAGCGACAGTTAACTCTGGGCGACAGGTGCCTGAGTTGAACTATAGCTTCTCGAGCAGCCAGTTGGATAGCTTGCGGCTCAAAGGAAGTTGTCCTTCCGGTGAACCTGTAGGGGCGCTCTGGTGATAGACCCCTACCGTAGATGTGCACAGTGGCCCAGAATTGACGGCTTTCACCGCCCGTGGAGTCTTGGTACACAACATATTCTAGGGGCTCTTCCATCGCAAAGGCACGACGGGTGAGGTTTGCGAGCACGGTCACAAAACCTCCAAGGTTGGTTGTTGTGGTTTCATTGTGGACAATGGGTCCTGGCATTTTAGCTCGGCATGGGGGTAGAGGCTGTGTGGTGTTGGGTTTGGGGGCTAGCGTGCCCTATTTATAGGAAAGGACGGAGTCTTCCTTCGCACGCTTGCAGAAGGAACTGTTTTGGTGTCGGTCACTAGCGCGTGATTGATAGGCTAGACTGATAGGTTGGGCACCGACTGCCAAAGGTGTCGGTCCACTGTGTGGGTATCTTACGCGGGAAGCTTGGATGAGTTTGGGGTAGGTTCTGGTGGTGGTGGTTAATCTAGGTATTTTGACCTAGCTAAGATAGGGTTAGCCAACGGTCAGCCTGGCTCTGATACCAAGGTTGTCAGGACCGGATTTTCGGGATATTAATTTTCCCAAAAAGCAGACCTTGTGCTCACCAGCCCCAGGATTACTGTTAGCTGATGAGGCACCAACTTGTTACAGAAACTCCAAGCAAAGAGCAAAATATGTAGTACAAGACCATTCTGGCATGTGAGTACAACACAAGCTTTTAGTGATAGATGGCGGAAGCGGTTTGCGGATCGTTAGTGACTATGGGACTCCATCTCCCACAGGAACTGCAGACCGGGATAACACCTATCTTCGCAAGGCTGCTAACTCCAATAGTGTAGGCTCCGGGGTGTCATTCACGTCGTCCTTCCCACGCAAGGAATCTGGCCAAGACAATAGCCAGGGACAAGACAGTGAGTACTTTGAATGTACTCGTAAACATTATGATTATGGGTGAGGCGTAAACATGCTCGAGGATAATTTATGATTAATAGGATACTAATGATATGACAGACTATAATCGCAAGCAGGACATTCGAGTAAGAGGCATATGCAATCTGAAAGGAGTAATAACATAAATAACAAGCATGCCACAGTCGGGCGTCTGAGCGACACCACAGAAAGGGCTTAAAAAGAATGCCACAATCGGACGTCTGAGCGACATCACTTAAAGGGCTTGTAAATAAGAAGAATGCCATAGTCGGACGTCTGAGCGACATCACATAAAGGGCTTATAAATAAAAGGAATGCCACAGTCGGACGTCTGAGCGACATCACATAAAGGGCTTATAAATAAAAAGAATGCCACGGTCGGACGTCTGAGCGACATCACATAAAGGGCTTATAAATAAAAAGAATGCCACAGTCGGATGTTTGAGCGACATCACATAAAGGGCTTTGTAAATAAAAATAATGCCATAGTCGGACGTCTGAGCGACATGACATAAAGGGCTTTGTAAAGGAAATAAATAACAGTGAATATCCGGGAGGTAGAACCGTCCCAAGGATACTCATTGTTTCAAAAAAAATACGAATGGTTAGCCCATAATAATGATAACTCACAATCACTACCCGTCACAGGTCATAAATAAAGTTCTGGTTTAATAGATTTCTCCTCCGAAGACCGACACTAGGACCGACACTCGACCCATCCCAGACTGTAGTCCTAAACCATGGACACGGCTATTCGAATAGGTTTTATATCTCTGCAGAGGGTGTACTCTTTACCCACGAATAACGGATTTTCTATAGCTCCTCTGGACTAATTCCGCCTACGGTCTTTTAATTTGAAGACGCACCTGACTGCACACACCAACCTAACTTACCGGTGTCTGGAATCACCCACGACACTAGTTAAGCCAAACTCTAAGTGGGGAGGCTACAACCTCGACTAGCATGGGATCGCAACAATTTATAACGCGCTCGAAAACTAGGGAAGCTATCCCCTTCGGCTCCAACCGAAACACCCATGCCTCCGGACCAGGTGGCCTGCCTACCAGATGCAGCCGATATCTTCCACCGTGGCCTCTCTGTACGGTGTGTGATAGAACATGGATCGACAAATTTACTGAACCGCACCCTACCTATGGCAGGGATACGTGGTAGCACGAAACAAGTATGGGGGTTACTGGAGCAAGACTCGATCTATGGTCGACTCAGGAGGTTATAGCTTTACTATATGGTTAGTGTCGTATCGCTTGACACCGCTCTCTGACAGTGTTACCACCCCTCATGCTTCATCCCGCCTTACTGCACATCATTCGTCACCACGGGATGTCAGTCACTTAGCTGTGCTCACCGGAACACAACTTTCCTTCGGACTCCGTCCGAATTATCATCAGGCATATGAGGCATGAGAAGTGGTTACTTCCACAAATATCACAAACATGACAGAACAGGTCTTTCACCATAAGTAGATATGCAAGAGTAAGACTTTTACATGAAATAATGATGTTCCATTTTGGCATATCAATGGAGTTCTTGAGTTATAGCAAACAACACACCAAGTGTATTATCACGGGGTTCAAGATGCTTGCCTTCAAGTAGAGGGGAGGAGAAAAGCATTCCAAGAATTTTGGAAGTTTTCTCCCTCTTCAAAATCCTAATAAAAAGAGTATAAAAATCAATACATAGAATCACAACAGAACAAAAAAGTTTTCTGGAAAATTTTCAAATAAATTTGAAAATAAACTAGACCAAATTTGAGGAACAGCAGAAAAAGAATCAATTCATTTGGAGCTGTAATTAAAAAGTTAAAGCCAGTCAAAGTTTGGTCAAATCTGATTTTTAAACTAAAACAGAAAAGAAAACGTTTCGGCGGAGAATACGCCTTCGGGCTGGGGAATATGTACCCTGCGCTTTACGCCTCCACTTAGAAACGTGCGGTGGCGAAGCTGGGTCACTGACAGTGGGTCCAGGGGGCCCATTAGTCAGGTTTGACCAGTCGTTCCCCCCTTCTCTTCCTCTGCCCGAACGGAGGCGGGGCTCCAGCGATCGTCGCCGGCGAACGGAGGCTCCTCGAGGGATACTGAGTGCGGGAATGGATCTGCTACTCCTTGGCGGTCCTCCTGGTAGTCGATTGGTCGGAGGGGATGGAGGGAGTCGCCGGCGGCGAGCTCCGCGGCGGAGGAAGCTTCGGGTGGAATTGGGGATTCGAGTTGTGGTGGTTTTCGATCGCGTTCGAGGGGTTGGGAAGTTCCGCAAGGTCGAGGGGAAGGCGATGGTGGTGTTTGACGGGCGGGGGAGGCCTTGGTGGCGCCGGAGTGCTAGAGGCAGGGACGGCGGCCGAGGTTGCTGGAGAGGAAGGGGACGACCTCCCTGGTCTTCCTACTGCTACGGGCGGATCGGTGAGGGGTCGTGTGAGGTTTCTGGAGGGTCTGACGAGCTCGGGGGCTTCTTATATAGGCGGGCAATGGCGGTTCCGCATCGGCTGGGGATAAGATCGCCGGCGACCGCCATCCTGTAGCAGCAGGGGACGTGGCGACAACGAACGCTTGCGGACGAGCTTGCGGATGAGCTCGCACTGCTCCAGGGGGCAGCTGGCGAGCGCGCGTGGCTTGGGCGGCGCCGACCGTGGCAGAGATCCACTGTGATCGCCAGCGTGCCGCCAAAAGTGCTCTGACGGCGGCGCTGTGGAGTCCCAGGTACGGCTTGGCGTGTTCTTGGGTGCGGATAAGGCCGGGCGCGGCTCCGCAGGTGAGCTGGGGCAGGGGCGTGACGCGGCGACCCGAGCGCACGCACGTGCAAAACGCGCGCTCTGGGCGCGCCCAGAGCACGTACGCTACATGCTCGACGATATGCCAAGGCGTGCTAGGGAGCTCCAAACCGCAAGGGGATCAGCAGGGTGGGTCTATAGGTTGGAACAAACCCAAGAGACATGCTGGTCTAGACAGGTGATCAAGTTCATAACATGAACCAGAAACTAGACCAAACTGGTCGTGCCCTCAGGGTGTTTGACAAAATGCCAGTGGCATCTAGCTAACTCTTGGGGTGGCCAAATTTACCAGATGGATGTCTCCTTGGATGGGTAAGAAGGTGGTGAGGTTAGCTTATCAAGAGCAAAAACTTGTTAGTGCAAGTTTTGCAAGATCCCAGTTCTGGACAGAAAGTAAATGGCATAATTACATGGATCAAAATTATCCCAATAGGCCCACTCTCCTGAACTTAAGGGTTTTGCTAGAAGGACTACAAGCATGAGGAAGCTCAAGGGCACTAGAGCAAAATAGACTAGGGTTGCAGTGCAAAACACCAAACTGAACCAGAATGGAAAAGAGGTTGGTTCACTCAAATCTTCCAAAGAACCAAGATGGGTTTCTGCATAAAGTTGAATAACATACTGCTATGAACATCCCATAATTTTGGTGGAAGCATTACAAGAATATTTGATAGGGTTGTAGTGCAATTTGGTCTACTGGACCAGATTGGCAAACATGCTGTGGAGCTCAAAATATTAAATGAAATAGTTATGTTCTTGCATAAAAGTGATCTATTAGCATCACTTGACATCTCCAATTTTTGGTTGGAAATTTAAATAAAATTATCAAGTGGTTGTAGTTCAAAAGAGGCCTTAAAACTAAGGGCAACCATTTATATAGAGAGAAAAAAATTAGGGAGACCAATATATAACTAATCCTGCTGATACAAGCAAAGTTTTAAAGGGGTGCATAAGAGAATCTAACATTAGCTGGATTTTTTTTTACTAGGGGTAAAAACTCCAACATATCAGAGCAAGAATTGTCCTGGAATCCAAAGGAACATTCAGCAGAAGGCAAAATTTTAATTCACTGGCAAAATTTTATTTAATAAAACATTGTTGAATTTTTGGGGTGTTACATAAACCTCTTAAACCGTGTGATCCAAACTATCAGGAAACTCCTCTATCTTCTTCTAGCGAGTCAACTGCCACCCAAGTCCCGATGCTCAAGATCGTTCATGGGTAAGCCGTCTTTCAGTATGTCCGGTTTATCTTTCCTTTTTGACTTGTGATTTTCATTATTCCTTTAATCTTTTCAGTATGCCCAAGCCTAGCAAGAAGGCAAAGTTGAATAAACCGGCGGTCGAAAACACCACCGCTGAACCGGCAGAAGATCCTGAAGCTGCCAATCCTTTGGAAGAAAACGTCGAAGTTCCACATGATGATCCTTCCCCTATGGATCAAGAAGATCTTGCTGCTCCGGGGGGTGAAGCCATGGAAAATACTGCTGAACCGGGCAGCCCTGTCCAGGTTAGTCCTTCCCGGGCTAGTCCGGCTCCTGTTAGTCCGGTGCAGACCAATCCCGCTGCTGCCGCTGATCCCCCCAGGTCAACTGTTGCCTCGACAGATGATGTCAAGATCACTGGGATAAGCTTTACTGCTCCCGCGGAGCCTGTCATCTTGGCCAGACACACTGCCAAGTAAGAAGTTCTTCAGAAGGACAAGGGCAAGTGGAGCACGGATATGTCTAGTTACGCCCAACTCAATGCCCAAGAACTTCATTCTGGGTACCTGCACCGTCTCTTCACCAGCCGTGACCATGAGGCCGGTTTGGTGAATTTGATGAAAGAGAGATATGAGGTAACTTCTTTTCCTTTGCTCTTCATTTCTGCTTGTATCTTGTAGTTGTACCTTTAGTCCATTGTAGCCCCCAAGTGCCGATTTAGCCTTTAGGGTAAACCGGGACTTTGATAGACCGACTGTAATATTTTGATTTGCACATGTAGCCCCCAAGGGCCGGTTTACTCCATTGTGGGTGAATCGGGACTTCTCCTATGTTTGAGAATGACATTACATTAGCCCCCAAGTGCCAAGGACATAACTTGTTATATGCTTGGGACTTGTCTGAAAAAGTTGATTTCTTTCACTTCAATTGTACATTAGCCCCCAAGTGTCAAGTGGATAACTTGTTATGTGCTTGGGACTTGTCTGAAAGGATTGCTGTAGATATCTGACATATTTTGTCCATGGTAGACTGATTTGAACCGGAGGGCCACTGAAATTACTAAGCTCCGGAATAGCCTATCCTTCCAAGAGACTGCTTCGACTAAAGCCAAGGAGGAACTTACCCTTGCTTTAGCTAGTATGGAGAAGCTCAAGAAAGATTTTGAAGCGGAGCGGTCCACTTGGGAGGTACATAAAGCTGCTTTAGAGAAAAGGGCCAAGGATGCTAAGGTTGCTCTTAACCCGGTGACGGAGGAATTATCCGGGTTAAGGCAGCATATAGACGATATGACATCTGCTATCTTCGGTAGGTACTTGTTGTCAGACGCTTTATCCTTGCTATCTTATGCTGCTCCGGCTTAACTCAACACTTGTACACAGGGAGGTGCGTTACTCATCTCGGGGATGATGTGCGGAAGAAGCTGAAGGCTACTTACACCTTGGTGGAACAACTCTATGCCGGCGCTCAGAGGGCCATCAGTGTTATTTCGCACAATAAACCGGCACCAACAACTATCCAAGGTACTCTGGAAAAACTATCCATCTTGCCTGCCCGTATTGTCGAGGTAAAGAAATCTTCTGCAAGAGCCGGCTCCCTCATGGCGTTAACCCGGGCCAAGGCATGGGTTCCCGACTTTGATCCGGCGGAGGCCAGGAATGGTTATCCCAGTATGAAAGAAGACGGGTCAGCTTTCTCCGCTGAAGATCTGCGCACCTTAACCAAAGACATGCGGCCTCTTGCCAGTAAGCTTGCTGACGAAGCGGACTTGTCAAGATATCATCCTCGTTATGATCTGGAGAATGTGCGGGTGGATCGGCCGTCTTATGACATCGAAAATCTGATTCCACCCGTTCGTAAGCATACCTTCGCTCCTGACATTGAACCATCAGAACTTATAAACGATGAAGTATATTTCCGCGCCCTTGCCAAGATTGACTGGAGCACCCCTGATTTCCAGCAGCTGCCAGAAGTCGTCGAAGACCCGAAACAAGCTGACCCTCAGTCTTCACAGCGAGCCGAAGCAGAATCCTAAACCGGTTCTAGTTTACTTTTATCTGTTGAACACTTTTATGAGAGAACTGATATTCTTTTGGGCCTGCCAGTGCCTTGTAATAGAATAGTTGAAATATTGTCTTTGTCCCGCACTTTGTGTCATGGCATTATTCTGTTTGGCAACTCCTAAATTATCTCCTGCTTGCAATGCTTTGATAGTTTATATTACCTGTGTCTGCATAAACAATGCTCAAAGTATCCTGGCAGTTTATCGCCGGACGGGTCATACTGGCCAAACACATGATCTAAGTTAATAACTTGAACCGTGTATGAAATATGAACATGTATCATACCTGTGATTAAGTGTATTTGTAAACCTTAATCCGGCAGGAACAATCCGAGGTGTAAGTGCTAATGACTTACTTGGCTCTTTGTCGGCTTATCATGAAGGCCGATTCGGGTTACAATGAACGCCGGTTTATCTGTAAACTAGTACTTGTCTTCATGACCCAGACTATAGCTCTGTAAATACAGATGTAGTGACAACTTTGTAGTTATCCAGTCTTGAATCAATGGACTTGGTTGAAAAACCAATGACCTTGAAGATAAAGATTTCAGAAAACATAAAAAAATGAAAAATAAAGTTTTTGGGCAAATAAGACCGTGTAGTCGAGGCTTTTTATGAGCTGCCGGGCTCCAAATTCGAGGCTTTTTATGAGCTGCCAAGCTACTGTCATTAACCATTTTAGCAAAGCATGTTAAGATGATCCGCAATCTTTAACCAAATCATCAATGTCAAATGCTACCAATGTTCAAAATCTCATAAAGATTTTGGCTTGTGTAATCACTTGATGATCGTCAATTTAACGTGACCAAGTTCAGGGTCCCGAAGGATTGACTTGTGATACGTTCGACGGGTCATACCAGGTTTACCTGGACGGCGCGATTTACTTGATGCAGGCAGGTTAATCCGGGGTTTTAGGTGTATACACCGGGCTTCCAAGCCGTGTTCACTACAAGAGTTTTCAACTCACTGATGAACTTGCATCAGGAACCCCCAGGTAGCGTGTGAGCATTGCTCGTCGGGGCATATGTTTGAGTTGTGCTAGGCATCAAACCCTCTTTTGCCCCTCATCATCATGTGGAAATTGCCGAAGCAACCAGAGCAGTGCTCTTATGATGGTCTTCATATGGTCGCCGGTTTAAGAGGCCATGGGAAACTTCCTTGCCCGCGGAAGCCCCCATGTGATTCTTTTTTGTACAGAAAGGACGGCTGATTCCTTGATTTATCAAGGGCGCCGGTTTAAGAGGCCATAGAAAACTCCCTTGCCCATGGAAGCCCCCATGTGATACTCTTATGAAAAGGATGGCTGATTCCCCGGTTTATTTTATTAATCATAATATATACATTGTACATAAAGCGGAGCCGATGGCTCAAGTATAGTAAGGTCGAAGAAAAGCGATGTTCCACGGCCGCTTGGTCTCCTCCCCCACCGTGCGTGAGTCCTTATGTTCTCGAACATCGACGAGGTAATATGATCCGTTGTGTAGGTTCTTGCTGACCACAAAAGGTCCTTCCCAAGGTGGGGATAGCTTGTGCATATATGTCTGGTCTTGGATGAGCCGAAGCACCAAATCTCCTTCTTGACACGTCCTGGTTTTAACCCGGCGACTGTGGTACCGGCGCAGGTCTTGTTGGTAAATCGCCGATCGTGCTGCTGACGTGTCCCGTTCCTCGTCCAGCCGGTCCAGAGCGTCTCTTGCTTGTTCATTATCCGCTTCAACATAAGCCGCCACTCGCGGCGAGTCATGACGGATATCACTAGGGAGGACCGCTTCAGCTCCATATATCATGAAGAAAGGCGTGTACCCCGTGGATCTGTTAGGTGTAGTGTTGATGCTCCATAGCACAGAAGGTAATTCCTCCACCCAACAACCCGGTGTTCTCTGCAAAGGAACCATAAGCCTAGGTTTGATGCCTCTCAAGATCTCTTGATTGGCTCTCTCAGCTTGGCCATTAGACTGAGGGTGAGCTACTGATGATACATCAAGACAGATGTGCTCCCGTTGACAGAACTCCTCCATAGCCCCCTTGGATAGATTGGTGCCATTATCAGTTATAATGTTGTGTGGAAAGCCAAACCGAAAAATCACCTTTTTGATGAACTGAACCACCGTTGCTGCATCACACTTACTGACAGGCTCCGCTTCAACCCACTTAGTAAATTTATCTACTGCCACCAGCAGATGGGTTTTCTTGTCTTGGGATCTCTTGAAGGATCCAACCATATGAAGCCCCCAAGTCACAAACGGCCAAGTAATTGGGATCATCCTCAGCTCCTGCGCTGGTATATGAGCACATCGTGAGAACTTCTGGCAAGCATCACATTTTCTGACCAAGTCCTCCGCGTCAGCGTGAGCCGTCAACCAGTAGAACCCATGACGAAAAGCTTTAGCCACCAAAGATTTTGAACTGGCGTGATGACCGCAATCCCCTTCATGAATCTCTCTAAGAATATCATAGCCTTCTTATGATGATACACACCGCTGAAAAGCTCCAGAAACGTTGTAATGATGAAGTTCTCCATTGATAATAGTCATAGATTTGGATCGCCGGATTATCTGTCAGGCCTCTACTTCGTCCTCTGGTAATTCCCCTTGGTTCATGTATGCCAGGTAAGGGAGTGTCCAATCCGGAATGACATGAAGTGCTGCAACCAATTATGATTCCGGATCAGGAATAGCCAAGTCTTCCTCTGAAGGTATCTGCACCGACGGATTATGCAACTCATCCAAGAAGGTATTAGGTGGAACCGGTTTACGCTGGGAACCCAGCCGGCTTAACGCGTCAGCCGCTTCGTTTTTCCGCCGGTCTATATGATCCACCTGATATCCTTTGAAGTATCCAGCGACGGCGTCTACCTCTCGTTGATATGCTGCCATGAGTGGATCCTTGGAGTCCCACTTGCCAGATACTTGTTGTGCCACCAGATCTGAATCGCCAAAGCACTTAACTCGTCTTAAGTTCATTTCCTTGGCCATCCGCAGACCATGGAGGAGAGCTTCATACTCAGCAGCATTATTAGTACAAGGGAACATTAAACAGAGGACATAGCAGAACTTATCACCTCGTGGGGAAGTTAACACGACTCCAGCCCCTCCAGCTGCCTTGAACCGTCAAAGTGAATAGTCCAGTATGTATGATCCGGCTTCTCCTCAGGTGCTTGCAACTCTGTCCATTGATGAAATCCACCAGTGCTTGGGACTTTATAGCAGTACGGGGCACATACTTTAATCCGTGCGGGCTAAGTTCAATGTCCCACTTTGCAACTCTACCAGTGGCTTCTCTGTTCTGGATTATATCTCCTAACGGCGCTGAGCTGACAACAGTGATTGGGTGGCCTTGAAAATAATGCTTTAGCTTCCGGTTTACCATGAACACTCCATACACCAGTTTCTGCCAATGTGGATATCTCTGTTTTGACTCAATGAGCACCTCACTGATGTAATAAACCAGCCGCTGAACTGGATATTCCTTGCCTGCCTCCTTGTGCTCTACCACAATAGCAACGCTTACCGTACGGGCGTTGGCAGCCACGTATAACAGCAGCGGCTTGTTTTCGACTGGGGCAGCAAGGACCGGCGGCTCTGCCAATTGCCTCTTTAGATCCTCGAACGCGGCATCAGCAGCATCACTCCAGACGAAACGGTCCGTCTTGTTCATCATTTGATAAAGCGGGATTGCCTTCTCCCCCAAACGGCTGATAAACCGGCTGAGTGCTGCAATACGGCCCGCCACGCGTTGGACATCGTTGATGCACGCCGGTTTAGCCAGGGACGTGATCGCCTTGATCTTCTCCGGATTAGCTTCAGTTCCTCTGTTTGACACTAAGAACCCCAGAAGCTTGCCTGCCGGAACACCAAAAACGCACTTCTCCGGATTAAGCATCACTCTATAGACACGAAGATTATCAAAAGTTTCCTTCAGATCATCTATCAGTGTCTCCTCCTTCCTAGATTTTACCACAATGTCATCGACATATGCATGCACATTCCGTCCAATCTGCCCTTGAAGGCAGTTCTGCACACAACGCTGGTAGGTCGCCTGGGCACTCTTGAGCCCAAATGGCATAGATACGTAGCAGAAGGCTCCAAAGGGAGTTATAAAGGCTGTCTTCTCCTGGTCCTTAACAGCCATCTTGATATGATGACAACCTGAATATGCATCCAAAAAAGTTAGCCGCTCACATCCTGCCGTGGCATCAATAATTTGATCAATACGGGGGAGAGCAAAAGGATCAGTTGGGCAAGCCTTGTTCAGGTCTGTGTAATCAACACACATCCTCCAGGTTCCATTTTTCTTAAGTACTAGCACCAGATTAGCCAACCATTCTGGATGAAACACTTCAACTATGAAGCCTGCAGCCATGAGCCTAGCCACTTCTTCTCCAATAGTCTTGCGCCTCTCCTCATTGAAGCGGCGCAGATATTGCTTGACCGGTTTAAACTTAGGATCAATATTAAGATTGTGCTCAGCGAGTTCCCTCGGTATACCTGGCATGTCAGAAGGCTTCCACGCAAAGATATCCCGGTTCTCACGGATGAACTCGATGAGCGCGCTTTCCTATTTTGGATCTAGGTTAGCGCTGATAGTGAAATGCTTGGATGAATCGCCAGGAACAAGTCCACCTGCTTAGTCTCCTCGGCCGATCTGAATTTCAACGCCGGATCATGCTCTGTGGTTGGCTTCTTCAGCGAGGACATATCCGTCGGATCAACATTGTCTTTATAGAACTTCAGTTCCTCAGTGGCACAAACCGCCTCAGCATAAGCTGCATCACCTTCTTCGCACTCTAATGCAATTTTGCGGCTCCCGTGAACCATAATAGTTCCCTTGTGGCCTGGCATCTTGAGTTATAGATAAACGTAACACGGCCTAGCCATGAACTTGGCATAAACCGGCCGCCCAAACAAGGCGTGGTATGGGCTTTTGATCTTTACCACCTCAAAGGTCACAATCTCTGACCTGGAGTCATGCTCATCTCCAAAGGTGACCTCTAAGTCAATCTTTCCAACAGGGTAAGCCGATTTACCGGGCACCACCCCATGGAACACTGTGTTGGACTGTCGGAGCTTCTTATCTATCAATCCCATACGCTGAAAAGTCTCATAATATAGGATGTTGATGTTGCTGCCTCCGTCCATAAGTACCTTGGTGAACTTGTAACCACCCACCTGTGGTGCCACCACCAGAGCTAACTGACCCGGATTATCAACCCGGGGTGGATGATCCTCTGTGCTCCACACAATGGGTTGCTCAGACCAACGCAAAAAACGTGGTATCGTCGGTTCAACAGAATGCACTGCCCTCTTCAGAACCTTCTGATCCCATTTGCACAAACTCGTGGTGAAGACGTTATACTGCCCACTGCTCAGCTCCTTCGGATTATTCTGATATCCGGATTGCTGCTGCTGTTGACGCTGTTGATTCCCTTGGTTATTGTATCCGCCCTGACCATGCTGCTGGTTATGCTGATTGTGCCCATTGTGGTTATTGTTGTTGCCTTGGTATTCTGAACCGGACCCACCACCTTGGTGACCCGGACCTTGGAAGCCAGGGCCTGATCCGCCTGGGGGGCCGTGATCATACCTAGTCAGTTTCATGCATTCTTACATAATGAAGCAGTCTTTCCAGAGATGCGTAGTCGGGTTTTCCGTCGTACCGTGCTTTGGGCAGGGCACGTTCAACTGGCGCTCTAGATTAATAGGCGGCCTCCCGTTGCATGGGGGCGGTCTACCCTTACGGCGTTGTCCATTTTCCTGAGCGTTGGTATTGGCCACAAAGTCTGAGCTGCCCTCCGCTTTACGCTTGCCATTGTATCCTTGACTCGCCGGATTGGCCTGCGGCGGTTTACCGTTCTTGCTCGCCTTCCCTGACTTGTCTCCATCTGCGTCTGGATATTTGGTGTTATCAGAATCTCCATATTTCACCAAAGCGCCCATGAGTGTTCCCATGTCGTTGCAATCATGTTTGAGCCGTCCCAACTTCTGCCTCAAAGGTTCAAACCGGCAATTACCTTCCAAGGTTACTATTGCTGTACTTGGGTTGATGCTATTGGAAGAGTGCAAGATTTCGGACACTCGACGCACCTAACTGCTTGTAGACTCTTGCTCTCCTTGAACGCAGACAGCTAAGTCGACAACAGACATCAGCTGCTTGCACGTGTCCTTGAAATTATTGATAAACCGGCGCCGTAATCCACCCCGTGATCCGATGGAATTAGGTGGTAAACCCTTCAGCCATGTTCGGGTCGTGCCCTCCAGCATCATTGTGAAGTACTTAGCGCATGATGCCTCTTCCACATCGAGCATCTCCATTGCCATCTCATAACTCTCAACCCATGCCTCTGGGGCAAGATCCACCGTGTAGTTGGGCACCTTGCGCGGACCTTTTAAATCTTTGGGTAGTTTCACATTCCGTAAAGCGGGGATGAGACACGGTACGCCCAGGGAACTGGACATGACCCCCGGTTCAACTGTGGTGGTGGGACGAACCGGTGTCGCCTGACGGGCGTCGTATTATGCTGTTAGCTCGGCCTCCCGGCGCTGTCTGGTCTGATCCACCACCTCTTGGGCGTGCACCTCATCTGCTGCCGGATTGTCCCGCCTCTATTTATGACGCCTCTGTGCGCTGCTTGATACGACCGGTTCATCCAGACGCCTCGTATAACTCCGGCTCGGACGGGGGGTTGAATGGATCCTCTCCCGGCTATAGGAATAAGCTTGCTACTGAGTTAGCGCCGTGTCCAACAACTCCTTGGCCCGTCGCGCCTCTACTGCTATGGGGGATGTTCCTTCAATAGGAAGGGCGGCCAATCGTGAAGCAGCAGCAACTATGTTATCCAATGGATTAGAATAATGACCAGGAGGGGTGGGCACATGTTGGGTCGGCACAACTTGGCGATTTGGCTCCGCGGGCGGTGGCTGAACGGATGCGCCTGTTCCTGGTGCTCCTCTAGGGTTTACCTCCGACTGGTTAATGGTCCCTGCGCCTGGTGTGCTGAAGAGATTCCTTGCCTCATAAACCGGCGGTAAGCGAGATCGTTGCCTTCTCATTATTACCCCTTGTGAGGCGGTCTGATCTAACATAAGCCGATAGGCCTGAGCCTCCAGCTCCGCCTGCCTTGTAGCCATCCTAGCTTTCTCAGCTGCCAGGTCCAACTTGGCTTGTTCAATCCGGATCTTGACCTGAGCGATCTCCGCATCATGCTGCTCCTTGTCGGCCTGGGCTACCTCTGCTGTTACAAGCGCCGTCAAAGTGTTGACCAAGATGGATAGAGCGTCAGAAGGCGACAAAGGAGAATCTCCAGCTCTAGCTCCCATTGCCTCTGATGTCAACACCCCTATCGTCGAGGGTTGCTGCATGGGTTGTGATTCGGCCATGAAGACAGCAACCCTGTTTGGCGGATCGAGGCGGTCCGGAATACTTTCACCATCGGAACAGCCCCCAGATCGGCCATCCTGCAGCAGATACAAAGATTCTATCTCTCCGGAAGAAGATTCATCGCCGGAATAAACAACAGTCTCGCCACCGGAATCCGATCTATCCTCGGCTTGTACTCCATGCACTGCTCCAACGAAAACGTGTTTCAGGGCACGCCGAATCCGGGCAGGTCTCGCACGCTGAGCCGACTCGACGATGTTGGGGAAGATGTCCGGCTCAGGGCCCGGTTCACCGATCTTGCCGATGAAGACGTGGATGCCGTCGAAGGGGACCCGGTACCCGTATTCGATTGAATTGGCCTCGGGGCCCCAGCCTGCATCGTCGATGTAGATCCGGCCACAACGAATCTTAGTCATCCGGCCTACCGCGTAGCCCTTGAACCCTTCAAAGATGCCTTTCAAGAACTCGAAACCATCGTGCGATAGCCCCACGGTGGGCACCAACTGTCGTGGATTTATCACGGCAGATGTCCTAGCAAAAGGACTTAGTCGTGAGGCCATCGCTACGGGTTAGCCCAAAGGGGTTAAAGCGGACGAAAGACACAAGGGTTTTATACTAGTTCGGCCCCTTCGATGAAGGTAAAAGCCTACGTCTAGTTTGGTGTGGTATTGCTTGGGTTTCGATGACCAGGGAGCGAATCCGCTTTGCCTGTGTCTCGAGCTGTTGTTCTCTGTCCTGAACCGTCGCCGGGTCGTCCCTTTATATAAGAGGTGACGCCCGGTCCGGTTTACAGAGTCCCAAAGCCGGCTCATAAACGTGTCCGCCTCGGTCTCTGCTCTTTCTATCTTTCATCCCAAGTTACATAGTATGACGATTTACAAACCATGGGCCCTAACATATGGGCTCTAAGCCTCTCAGGCTATAACTTTCTACTCCATACTCCGCTGGGCCTCTGATAATATAATCTTGATAACATAAACCGGACCCTCCTGACCGGTTTATACCTGGTAGTAATATCCCTAACAGAACTTGCAGGGGGCGTCCAGAGCTTGGTCGAAGGAGAAAGTGTAGGATCGAAAGTATGTCTAGACGGGGGGTGATTAGACTACTTGTAAATATAAAAATTCTGCCTTTTGATCAAGAACAGTTTTTGGCAGATTAACAATTATGATCAAGTTAAGCATCACCCTACACATGCAATTCTAGAGTATAGGCAGCGGAAAGTAAATTGCACATGTAGTAAAGAGAGGTGGAGAAGAGCAAACGCAATTTGGAGACGCGGTGATTTTTCCCGTGGTTCCGATAGGTGGTGCTATCGTACATCCACGTTGATGGAGACTTCAACCCACGGAGGGTAACGGCTGCGCGAGTCCACGGAGGGCTCCACCCACGAAGGGTCCACGAAGAAGCAACCTTGTCTATTCCATCATGGCCTACGCCCACGGAGGGCTAGCCTTACTCGGGGTAGATCTTCACGAAGTAGGCGATCTCCTTGCCCTTACGAACTTCTTGGTTCAACTCCACATCTCGATGACGGAGGCTCCCAAGCGACACCTAACCAATCTAGGAGGCACCACCCTCCAAAAGGTAATAGATGTTGTAGATGATGATGAATTCCTTGCTCTTGTGCTTCAAATGATAATCTCCCCAACACTCAACTCTCCTCACTGATTTGGCTGTGGTGGAAGAAAGGATTGAGTGGAAAGCAACTTGGGAAGGTTAGAAATCAAGTTTCATATGGTGGGAGTGGAGCAACTTGATCTCAACACAAGGATAGGTAGTTCTCTTCTCAGAAAGTGTAAGGTAGGAGTGGTAGTTCTTTCTGATGGCTCTCTCCACGAATGAAGAGGGGGTGGAGGGGTATATATAGCCTCCACACAAAAATCCAACCGTTACACACATAATTGAGCAATCTCGGTGAGACCGAAGTGGACAACTCGGTCAGACCGAAAGTTCAAATAATGTGAACGTTGGGGTTTTCGGTGGGACCGAAAATACCATCTCGGTTGTTCCGATTTGAGTAAAGACAGGAGCATGCCAATTTCGGTAAGACCGATTTTATCAACTCGGTGACACCGACTTGATGACAAACGGTTACAGAAGCTTGGCAGCCCATATTTCGGTGAGACCGATGTCAAACTCGGAATGACCGATTTTTCTAGGGTTTGGCTTATGGCTGAGGTGGTTCATCTCGGTGTGACTGAGTTTGGAAAAACGGTTGGTCCGAGATTACTTATGAGTGTGTATAGTAGTGAAGGTTGCTGATAGTTGAAGGAGATATATCACTAAGCACTTGAGCAACCAGATCATCAACACAACCTCATCCCCTTTTAATAGTATTGGCTTTTCCTATGGACTCAATGTGATCATGGATCACTAAACCAAAAATGGAGTCTTGAGCTTTTGCCAATGCTTGCCTTAGCATTTTGAGGGGTCCACTTCTTCAGTCATTGCCATACCCATATCACTGAACTTCTCTGAAATGATTCTCAAGAAACTATTAGTTCAATGATATATATGTTGTTATTAATTGCCAAAACCACCCGGGGATTAGTTGCACTTTCAATCTCCCCCTTTTTGGTAATTGATGACAACATATAGATCAAAGCTTCGACAAAGGATATAATCAATGAATAATATCGTCGCTTTGAGAAGTATGTGATAAGCAAGAGCTCCCCCTAAATTTGTGCATTATTTAAAATTTGCGTTTGAATGCAAATGCACAATCGATTAGGATCATGGGTCACTCTTCCATGTCACATACATCTTGGTGGAGCGCACAAAATGATAAGAATGAATAACATGCACCCAATCACCAAGACATGAGTAAATGATCATACAAGATAGGAATAGCATATGATAAGCATTAAGCACACATTAAAGCATAGTATGACCAAGCACTCATTAAGGTAGCATCAAACGTAGTATCAAGCACACTGAAAGTATCGAAAAACCAAAAGTATCTCAAAGAAACCGCAAAAGAACGAAAGAGCACTCTCTCTCTCGAAGCCCTATGATCTATACAATTTCTCCCCCTTTGGCAACAAGTTACCAAAAAGTTTGAAAAAGCATAGAGCTAAACGTCACTGTGGGCTCTGCTGGCGGCTCCCGTCTGGGTAGATGTCGGAGTAGATATGACGGCATCGGCGAAGACTTCAGCTGAAGTCTGTGCTGGAGGAGTGGATACTGGAGCTGTAGCTGGAGTAACTGCTGGAGCTGTAGGAGGTGCTGAAGTGGTAGTCCTGGAGTCAGTCACTGGAATAGCTGCTGAACGGGATCCTCTGGGAATCGGAGCAGTCTGTCGCTGAGAGTCCTGGACTAAGTCATCCTGCATGAGCTCTGCCCTGTCCTGCTTTGCTTCCTCCATGTCTGCCTCAAGCTTGTTGACGCTCACCTGAATTTCAGTCAGCTTCACGTCCAGAGCGTGGATCTTCTCGTCAACAATCCTCTCTAGGCTCTCCTGAGATTGTTCAATGCTGGCCAGGCGTTGTTCAATCCTTTGGGTAGCTTCAAGAATCTGCTCTCCGAAGCTCTTTGGTTTAGCTGCTGCTGCTGCTGCCTCTTTATCAGCTTTGGCTTTCCTAGCAGCTTCAATCTTGGCTTGACCTTCAACAGATGTTGGATCCTCCTCGTCCATCACAACAACATTGTCTTCATGCTCTGGCTGTAGGGGTAAGTGCTTCCTATCCAACAAGAATTTGCCCGTGCCAAACTTGGCATTGATAAGCATCTGAATCTGTGGGGCAAATCCACATGACCTCTTCTGGTCAGCTGCAGTCCTCTTAATGGTCTCTACCATTAAGTCCATCACCTTGAAAGGTGCCTTCTCATCAAGTATATGCAGCATGTTGATAGAATAGCCTCTGATCATGCGATGATCTCCAGACTTGGGCATCAAGGTATGCCTCAGAATAGTGTTAGTGGTAGGTAGACCTGCCTGGAGATAGTAAACTGAGCCGAGCTTCCATACTTCCAAATCTGCTGCGGGGATCTCCTTGTACATGTTCTTCATGGAATCATGGTTCTTCTTTGGAATCCCATAGACATCAATGTCATCCTCTCGTTGCACTAGAGCATTCAGAAGTTCTGCCCATTCTTCAACAGAAGAAGAAAACCTTTGACCTTCAGTCATCCAAGTGATCTTCCCATCAGGATAGAAATGAGTTGTGGCATAGAACTGCATAATCATCTCATCGTTCCAATCTGTCAGTTTCTGACCCACAAACTCAGCAACTCCACATGCAGTGAAGCTTTCATGCACATGGGGAAAGAAGTCTCTGTGCTCTTCACTGTCAATGTATTCCCAGTCAACGTATCTGGTGTCTGCAACTATAGGCTTCTTGTCCATCAGCACAGTCTCATAGAAGTCCTGCTGCTCTCTGGTGTGGAATCTGGGGTCTACAGCAGTCCTTCTCCTCACGGCATATGGATCAGTTTGTCTCCATAGCCTGAGACCTCTATCTTTCCTTGCCTTCATATCCTCGGCTTGAGGATGAGCATCATTGTGAAGTGGCAGTTTTGGACGGAGTTTCAGCAACACTTGTTCTTCTTCATCAGAATCAGCTGGTGGCACATCACCCTTGTTCTTCTCAGATGCTGGAATGTTCCTGGTAGTCCTCTTGGGCTTGGCAGTAGGCTTTGCTGGAGCTGCCTTAGCTTGAGCAGACTTCTTGGGCTTTGAAGTGGCTCCAGCCCTAATAGCATCACCCATGAGCTTCTGCTTCTGAGGAGCAGGCTGTGGTGCATCTTCTTCTTCTTCATCATCGGCTGCTGCATCTGCATGAGGATCAGTATATACTACCCTCTTCCTCTTGGAGGTTTTCTTCACTTTACTTGGGGCTGGCTCTCCCAAGTTCAGCTTCTTGGCAATAGCTGACTGCTTGACTTTGCTGGTGCCCTTCTTTGACTGCTGACCTTGTTGCTCTTTGGCAACAACCTTTCTCTTAGGCTTGGAGGACACCTCTTCCTCAGCTACGAAATCAGAATCCTCATCGGAGTTCTTCTCTTTTCTAGCTCTGGTGGCTGCACGAGGCAAGCCACTAGGTGTACTCCTCTCACCATCATCAACTGGACTACTAGCCTCAGGACTAGTGTCTGCTTCCGGAATGTCTACAAAAGGTGACTCTGACCTGTTCTGGCTGTCACTGGCATCTGACATGGCTGACAACCTGTGAATAGATAAGGTATAGGCAGAGAAGAAGAGTTATCACAAACTGCAGAGGTTTTTGCAAAAAAATGAGTTCAAATCTTAGTTTTAAGTTTTCACAGAATGCATTTCGGTCAAACCGATTTTTAGTTTCGGTGAATCCGAAGTGTGTACAGAAGCTTACCACACCACTTTCGGTTAGACCGAAGTGGGTTTCGGTCTTGCCGATACACTAGGGTTTCACTAAAATTGTATTTCGGTCACACCGATTTGCACAACTCGGATGGACCGAAAGGTGCAGTGCAATGGCCAGAGGCCGAATCGGTCACACCGAAAATTTAAACTCGGTTTTTCCGAGATGTATTCCGTGGAAACCTAACCCTAAGAATTTTACTCGAAACTAGAACCGATCTGGTGGAAAAGAAGTTTTCAATCGTGGCCAGATGTAGGGCAAACCAAACGTGCAATGAATCGGATGGGAGCACGAATGGGATCGAGACTCACCCTAACTTGGTGGAGTCCCTCTACGACGGCAACGGCACGGAGGAGAAATCCGTTGACGGCGATGGAGACCTGCGGCGAGGGCGCACAGGCGACGACGGCGACGATCTGGAGATCAGGGCGACGGCAGCAGGGGACGTGGGAGCGTAAATGTTTGAAGGAATAATCAACGCGCGCTGCCCTCAGTATATATACCCCTTTGCTGTCGGTGGGACCGAGTTGAAAAACTCGATGACACCGAGATGGATAACTGCTATGCAGTTACACATATCGGTCACGCCGAGATTTAGAACTCGGTTTCACCGAGATGAAACCTAGATCAGTCTAAGTGCTTTCGGTTTGACCGAGTTGGAATGAGTTGGTCTGACCGAAATTTACTTAGAAGGTTTTGGAAGTCAGCCCTTGACGGATCGGTGGCTCCGAGTGCTCCTCACTCGGAGGGTCCGAAAATGACTTGTTCAAAGTTTGTGATATAAGCATGAATAGAATTTGAGACAAGAAAGCATAGATAGCTAGGGGAGGTACTTAGGCATTCTTGTCCATCCATTTGGCCAGAAAAATCAAAACAACCAAAACAACAAATGGATGTCCTCGAATGGATAAAATCATGCATTCAACATGCTCACACAATAAGATAGCAAATGAAATATGTGTCAAACATGCACAACCAAAACTCTAGCTACTAGCACACAATTTGTCGATGACTAGGTCATCTTTATATGAGTATATTGACTTAGGAGCCAAATGAGAACATTTGATCATAGGTCATACTCATCGTTTAAGCACAAGTGGGGTTACCACTTTTACATAAAGCATTGATGTGTTCACATCATTTGGAGATGCTTTAGCTCAATTTTTTTAGAGCAAAGCTCCCCCTAGATGTGAGAACCCCTTTTAAAGGGTCAAACTAACCTTGGGTTGTCGTAGAAGACTTCATGTAGATGTTGAAGATGTGGATGCTCAATGTTGATGTAGATCATCAAGAGTTGGGAGCTATCCTTTGGATTAGGGCACTTTCAATACCTACATGGGTTAGTCCCACAAGGAACAAACAAGGATATCCATAGACATAGATTGAAGTTCACAATAGATGATGTCCATGAAAGCAATGATTACCTTGTCCCTTGACTTACCAACAAGAGGGTTTGTGACTCCATGAACTAGTGCATGATGTGGAAGTTGATTGCACAAGTTGCCAAAATGAATGTGAGTGAAGTATGTTGGCGGAGTCACCCTCAAGAACCTTCTAGTTCTTCTTCTTCGGGATCCACATCATCTTGATGGGAATCCTTGGGGTTGTAGTTGAGCTTGACGAAGTAGAACTTGATGTTTCCTTGGGAACCCACTTGACCATGGCTTGAGATGCTTCAATGAATGCATCAATCTCCTCTTGAAGCTTGTCCTTGGCTTCTAGCTTGTGGTCTTGTGGTGGAAGGTCATCTTGAGCTTGTTCCACATTGGAGGAAGTAGGATCATACTTCTCCTTTTGAGAAACAAACTGTGGAGTAGGGTATTGACCATCTTCCCACTCAACACCTTCGGCGTTGAACTTTCGCTCAAAACCAATTCCTTGATTCTTCCGGTGCCTTCCTTGCTTGCGAACAATTTCCTCAAAGTTCTTGCTTCCGGCAAGACTCTTGTAGACACCTTTCTCTATGATTTCCTTCAATAAGCTATTCTCTTGCTCAAGTGTAACTTGGCTTGAAACATTGTTAGTGGAATCAAGAGAACTACTAGAAGTAACAACATTAGATTTAACATGGTTATTGTTACTACTAGAGGAAGAATTTTTCTTATGCTTGTCATGCTTAGTCTTAATAGGTGGCAAGAAATTAGACAAGAGAAGTCGTTTGGCAAGATATGAAGAACTCTTCTTTCGAAGATCGTCATTGATCGCTTTTAGAAACTCATGTTCTTGCTCTAGAGTGAGCTTCTCGAAGCGTAGCTTCTCATAAGATCTTAGGAGCTCTCTATGATCTTCTTGAGTTGTTTCATGAGCTAACTTAAGAGTGTTTAGTTCTTTAGTTAGACGCTCAATCTCCTTCATAGCATTGTCATTCGAGTCTTCTCGACTATAAAGACTACTAGCATTTTCATCGTTACTAAGCTCACTAGATTTATCATGCAAGAGCTCATCTTCACCAAGCAAGTCATCCTCATCACTATCAAAGTCAATGAATTCAGGGTGTGTTACCTTTGGGCCTTTAGCCATGAAGCATCTTCCAATTCCCTCATTTGGTGAATCAAATAAGTCGTAGGAGTTGGAGTTGGAGGATACGAGTGCAAGACCGGCAACACCTTCATCTTGACTGTAGTCGGAGTCGGAGTGATAGCTTCCATCGGATTGATTGTCGGAGTCGGAGCCGGAGACCCATTCACCTACATGAGCTTGATGTCTTCTTCTTGTGTAGCTCCTTGATGACTTGTCTCTCCTCTCCGAATCCTTGCTTCTCCGAGAGGGTCTTCGTTCATAACGATCATCTCTACTCCTTCTCTCTTTTGAGGTGACTCATCTCTTGATCTTCTTCTTGGAGATTCTTCTCTTCTCTTGTGGGGAGCCGTACACTCATTTGAGTAGTGTCCGGGTCTTCCACAATTGTAGCAGTTTCGATCACGACTAGAAGATCTCTTTTCATCATATGATCTAGACTTTGAGCTTCTCTCTTTGCCTCTATTCTTGTAGAATTTGTTGAAGTTCTTAACCATTAGGCTTATCTCTTCATTGGAAATTAACTTGTCACTTGAGGTTGTGGGAGCATCACTTGTAGCTTTGTAAGCACCACTTGACTTGTTGTGAAGCTCTTCCTTATCCTTAAGTATCATCTCATGAGCAACAATTCTTCCAATGACTTCAGTTGGCTTGAGAGTCTTGTAATTTGGCATCATTTGGATCAAAGTGCACACGGTGTCATACTTTCCATCCAAAGCTCTTAGAATCTTCTTGATGATGAATCGGTCGGTCATTTCTTCGCTTCCTAAGCCGGCAATCTCATTTGTGATGAGAGCAAGCCTAGAGTACATTTCAGCGACTCCTTCACCATCCTTCATCTTGAACTTGTCAAGTTGACCTTGAAGAATATCTTGCTTTGATTCCTTCACAGACTCGGTACCTTCGTGCATTTCAACCAAAGTATCCCAAATCTCTTTAGCATTCTCAAAACGGCTGATTTTGTTGAACTCCTGGGACACAAAGCATTGAAGAGAATGTCACAAGCTTGAGCATTGTTTTGCAACATCCGCAACTCTTCAGGTGTAGCTTCGCGATCCGGAACTTTTCCTTCCTCGAAGAATTCACCTTGCATACCAACACAAATAATGCCCCATGCGGCTGGGTTATGACCAAGAATATGCATTTTCATTTTATGCTTCCAACTAGCAAAATTTGTACCATCAAAGTAAGGACCTCTACGATAATTACCCTCACTAGACGCCATACTCTCCTAGGTTGTGAAACCAAGCTTATGGACTCCAATGCAATGGAAACCAAAACAATGGAGACCAAAGCTCTGATACCACTTGTAGGATCGAAAGTATGTCTAGAGGGGGGTGATTAGACTACTTGTAAATATAAAAATTCTGCCTTTTGATCAAGAACAGTTTTTGGCAGATTAACAATTATGATCAAGTTAAGCATCACCCTACACATGCAATTCTAGAGTATAAGCAGCGGAAAGTAAATTGCACATGTAGTAAAGAGAGGTGGAGAAGAGCAAACGCAATTTGGAGACGCGGTGATTTTTCCTGTGGTTCCGATAGGTGGTGCTATCGTACATCCACGTTGATGGAGACTTCAACCCACGGAGGGTAACGGTTGCGCGAGTCCACGGAGGGCTCCACCCACGAAGGGTCCACGAAGAAGCAACCTTGTCTATTCCATCATGGCCTACGCCCACGGAGGGCTAGCCTTACTCGGGGTAGATCTTCACGTAGTAGGCGATCTCCTTGCCCTTACAAACTTCTTGGTTCAACTCCACATCTCGATGACGGAGGCTCCCAAGCGACACCTAACCAATCTAGGAGGCACCACCCTCCAAAAGGTAATAGATGTTGTAGATGATGATGAACTCCTTGCTCTTGTGCTTCAAATGATAGTCTCCCCAACACTCAACTCTCCTCACTGATTTGGCTGTGGTGGAAGAAAGGATTGAGTGGAAAGCAACTTGGGAAGGTTAGAAATCAAGTTTCATATGGTGGGAGTGGAGCAACTTGATCTCAACACAAGGATAGGTAGTTCTCTTCTCAGAAAGTGTAAGGTAGGAGTGGTAGTTCTTTCTGATGGCTCTCTCCACGAATGAAGAGGGGGTGGAGGGGTATATATAGCCTCCACACAAAAATCCAACCGTTACACACATAATTGAGCAATCTCGGTGAGACCGAAGTGGACAACTCGGTCAGACCGAAAGTTCAAATAATGTGAACGTTGGGGTTTTCGGTGGGACTGAAAATACCATCTCGGTTGTTCCGATTTGAGTAAAGACAGGAGCATGCCAATTTCAGTAAGACCGATTTTATCAACTCAGTGACACCGACTTGATGACAAACGGTTACAGAAGCTTGGCAGCCCATATTTCGGTGAGACCGATGTCAAACTCGGAATGACCGATTTTTCTAGGGTTTGGCTTATGGCTGAGGTGGTTCATCTCGGTGTGACTGAGTTTGGAAAAACGGTTGGTCCGAGATTACTTATGAGTGTGTATAGTAGTGAAGGTTGCTGATAGTTGAAGGAGATATATCACTAAGCACTTGAGCAACCAGACCATCAACACAACCTCATCCCCTTTTAATAGTATTGGCTTTTCCTATGGACTCAATGTGATCATGGATCACTAAACCAAAAATGGAGTCTTGAGCTTTTGCCAATGCTTGCCTTAGCATTTTGAGGGGTCCACTTCTTCAGTCATTGCCATACCCATATCACTGAACTTCTCTGAAATGATTCTCAAGAAACTATTAGTTCAATGATATATATGTTGTTATTAATTGCCAAAACCACCCGGGGATTAGTTGCACTTTCAGAAAGCTGGCTGCCAGACTGGCTTGCCGCCCTTTTGGCGCTTGGGTCCTGCTTGAGCTTCTGGCTGCTGGCCGTCAACTGCTGCCACCAGCCGGCTGTTGGCAGCCAGCGCGTGGGTCTTGCGTTTGTGATCGTTTGGCTGCTGGCGTCGGCTGGACTCTCCAGCCGGCGTCTTGGGAGTTGGACGAGTCATCTTGACAGAAGCATCCACTTGGAGCTCGGTCTTCATGGAGGAATCGGCAGTGGCGTACTTGTCTGCTATGCTCAACAGCTCGTCCAGCGTGGCCGGCTCGTCACAGAGGAGTTTGTGTTTGAGTAAGGTGCCTTCTCTGCACCCGGCCGTGAAATACTCGATGACTTGTACCTCGTGCACTCCTTCACAAGAGTTTCGCAGCTCTGCCCAACGTGTCAGATAATCGCGGGCTGACTCATCTCGGCCTTGGACACATAGGGAGAGCTGGCGCGGCTTGGGAGGACGCTTGTAGGTGCTGGTGAAGTTGCGAGTGAAGGCGTCGGTGAAGTCCAACCAGTCGTTGATGCTATTGGGTTTGAGGCTGTTCAACCATGTTCGGGTCGTGCCCTGGAGCATAAGTGGCCCATACTTCACCGCAACACGCCTGTTGCCGGTGGCTATACTGATGGATGTGGAGTAGTCCACCAGCCAGTCCTCTGGTTTCACTGATCCGTTGTACTTGGGGTTATCTCTGGGGAGCGAGAAGCCCTTGGGGAAAGGCTCCTTGCGGATGCGGGGGCCGAAACAGGCCGGACCGAGGTCATCTTCTTCTACGACCGCCTGGGACCGAGCTAGTCGGTCTAGGCGGTGGCGGGCATCATTCTCCCCAACCCCCTTGCGGTGGCCCAAGCGGCCTGCCAGAGAGGGGTGGTCAACAGGCGGAGGAGACACGCGCCTCTCCCGCCTAGGAGGAGGCGGATGTTCCCCTCGCCGCTCTACAGCCCTTGGGCGGCCGTCTTCGTCGCGCTCGATGGTGATACGAGTCTGCCGGCTGTGGCTAGCAGCCGGCTCTGAGTCTCGCCGGTTGGGGGCGCCGACTGTTGGAGAGCGAGACGTGGCTCCTTGCTCCTGCTGAAGAGGGTGGTTGTCGGCGTGCGCGCCGGCCTCTGATACCCGGCGACGGGCCTCCTGCTGCACGGCGGCAGCGTCGAGGAGCTGGCGGGCGCGCTGAGTCACGCAACAAAGCTCGTCTCCCTCCAAGTGGCCCATCTCATCGACTGCCGCCTGGGCAGCCCTTAGGTTTTCTGATGGAGTGAGGTACACAGGCAGCAAGGCCCCCAGCATGTCCGCTAGCAGCCCGCCACGATCGCGAACGGCGCCAGCCCGGCTAGGCTCGCCAGCAGCCGGCGTGCCGCAAATGGCACGGTCCATCTCGCGACGGTAGGCTTCAGTGAGGCGTCGGGAGGCAGCCAGCTTGTTGGCGCTGTCGAGGAGCGAGACGCGGAGCGCCTCCAACGCCGCGCCATCTGCCCCCGCCGCAACAGGAGCGGCGAGGTTCTGCAGAGCGGCCTTGAGTGGGTCTTGATCCGCCCCGCCGGACGGTTCATCGTGCTTGGTGACGAGCACCTCCGTGACGGTGCTAGTGGCGCTGCTGGCCGTTGGAGCGGGAAGGGGTCGTCGATGATCACCACGTGCTCGGGGAAGGAATTGACGGGCTCTGCGTCGAGGTCGATGATCATGCCTACTAGTGGGTCAGAAGAGCCCACTGACTCCACGTCAGAGGCGCGCTCATCGACGATGTGCAGCTTGTCGAGGAGTTCGACGAGGCAGCTCTCCGGCGCTACTGGCTCGGCCGTCGGAGAGGGCTCGTCATGAATGCGGACGCCGCCGAAAAGGTCGGCGAGTCCGCTCGCGGCCCATGCGGCCTCAGCGCCGCGAAGCATCCCGGTTTCCACGCCTATAGGCGTGCCGGGCTGGCTGCTCTCGCCAGGGAGGAACAAAGTTCCCGTCCAAAACATGTCTCCGGACGACGGTGCACCTCGCCCCACGGTGGGCGCCAAATGTCGGGGTTTTGGGGCGACACATGCCAACGGATGGCTTATCATGCATGGGGACAATAGAGCGTCGTCGGGCCCTGGAAGCGGGATAAGGCGGAACTTAGGGCGCCTACGGATCTTACCCAGGTTCGGGGCTCTCCGAAGAGATAACACCCCTAGTCCTGCTCTGCGGGGACTCCGCATCATTACTAATGTCACTACGGTAGCTACAAGGTTGCTCCTCGAGCTGTGTCATCTAGAGGAGGGAGATGAACAAGGCTAGCTCACTACCTTCGCTCTAGGGATCAGGGGTGGTTGTTAGGGTTTTTCTCTCTTTCTATCCTCTTCTTCTTCTAAGGGTTTAATCTTCCAACCCCTCCTCATGGAGGGCCCTGGGGGGTTTATATAGGCCTACCCCCGGGGGTACAATAGTAATCTTAGCGGGGTGGCTCCCAGCCATCAGTGTCTTCGGGCGCTGGCCTTGCCGCCTGTCTGCTGGGGCCCGCCGCCTGCGGGCCCATGTGATTGCCTTTTACTGTGGGCGTGCTTCTGCTGACGGCAGCATCGTCACGGGGGTAGTGGCTACAGTGCTGTCGTCTCCTGCCGTACGCTTCCGCCACGCCCTGTCTTGTCGTCTTGATGAGGTTCAGACTTCTAGGGCAGGATTCGCCGTCTGTTACCAGGCGGCCGCCTCCCCTGGCCGCCTGCCAGGGGCGGCTTGTCTATGTCTTATTCACTGGCCGGTGGGGCCAGCCGCCTGCTGGCCCCGTCGTCTGCAGGTGGTGGGATCATGGCTTCCTCTGACCGAAGCTTGGTCACGTGTAGCATGGCTACAGTGATTCGCCGTTTAGGAGATGTCCATAAGGTACACGTTCACCGTAGCCACGCCCTTATAGATTCTCTAAGGACGTACTCAACTGTAGCCATGCCTCAGTTGCGTGGTGGCCCCCCGTCACGCATCCCGAGAGAGGGGCGTGGGGCCGTCTGCTAGCTGTTAGCTGTGATGCTGCCGCCCGTTTGGGTCCCTGCCTCCTGCTGGCAGCCGGCCCCTAGGACAGGCTGTCCTAGGAGGCGGCACGATGAGCAGATGGCCGGGGGGTAACAGGCAGCCACGAATTGTCTTGAAATACCATGGGTGGTCACTGAGGACACCCGTGGTCAATATCTCCAACACCTTTTGCAACAGTCGAGCTTTGTACACAGTAACATTAGCATCGGCGTCAGTATTCCTCTTCAAGATCCATTTATTTCCAATAGCTTGCCGATCATCGGACAAGTCAACCAAAGTCCACACTTTGTTCTCAAACATGGATCCCATCTCAGATTTCATAGCCTCAAGCCATTTTGCGGAATCTGGGCTCATCATCGCTCCTCATAGTTCGTAGGTTCATCATGGTCTAGTAACATGACTTCCAGAACCAGGTTACCGTACCACTCTGGCGCGGAACGTATTCTGGTTGACCTACTTGGTTCAGTAGTAACTTGATCTGAAGTTTCATGATCATCATCATTAGCTTCCTCATTGATTGGTGTAGGAATCACTCGAACTAGCTTCTGTGATGAACTACTTTCCAATTCGGGAGAAGGTACAATTACGTCATCAAGTTCTACTTTCCTCCCACTCACTTGTTTCGAGAGAAACCCCTTCTCTAGAAAGGATCCATTCTTAGCAACGAATATCTTGCCTTCGGATCTGTGATAGAAGGTGTACCCAATAGTCTCCTTTGGGTATCCTATGAAGACACATTTCTCCGATTTGGGTTCGAGCTTATAAGGTTGAAGCTTTTTCACATAAGCATCGCAGCCCCAAACTTTAAGAAACGACAACTAGGGTTTCTTGCCAAACCACAGTTCATAAGGCGTCGTCTCAACGGATTTAGATGGTGCCCTATTTAACGTGAATGCAGCTGTCTCTAAAGCATAACCCCAAAACGATAGTGGTAAGTCGGTAAGAGACATCATAGATCACACCATATTTAATAAAGTACGATTATGACGTTCGGACACACCATTATGCTGTAGTGTTCAAGGTGGCGTCAGTTGTCAAACTATTCCACATTGTTTCAAATGAAGACCAAACTCGTAACTCAAATATTCGCCTCCGCGATCAGATCATAGAAACTTTATTTTCTTGTTACGATGATTCTCTACTTCACTCTAAATTCTTTGAACTTTTCAAATGTTTCATACTTGTTTTTCATCAAGTAGATATACCCATATCAGCTCAAATCATCTGTGAAGGTCAGAAAATAATGATACCCGCCACGAGCCTCGACACTCATTGGTCCGCACACATCAGTATGTATGATTTCCAATAAGTCAGTTGCTCGCTCCATTGTTCCGAAGAACGGAGTTTTAGTCATCTTGCCCATGACGCATGGTTCGCAAGCACTCAAGTGATTCCAAAAGTCCATCATCATGGAGTTTCTTCATGCGCTTTACACCAATATGACCTGAAAGGCAGTGCCACAAATAAGTTGCACTATAATTATCAACTTTGTATCTTTTGGCTTCAATATTATGAATATGTGTATCACTACGATCGAGATCCAACAAAAATAGACCATTCATCAAGGGTGCTTGACCATAAAATATATTGGGATTTTTATTTCTGTGCCCCTGATTCCATAGCTCTACTCATTCATCCCCACTCTATTAACTTTTGCTCATGTTTCCCCACTCCCTTGCCCGAAACCCTCAGAAGAGGTTATAACGGACGTTGTCGTCGGGTCAATGCATTTGACCGTTAACTCTGACGAGTGGGGCCGCCTTCGGGGTGGGCGCATGCAAGAGCACGGTCGTGCGCACCGTGGGGTAGCACGTGTCAGTGGACATGCCCAAAACGTCCCATCATATAAAGAGGGGCAACCACCTCCATCGCCCCTACCATTTCCCCCAAATCCTCTCCCAGTCGCATCGTCTTCCTCTCCCCAACCGACGTCGTCTCGCTCTCCTCCACTGCCTCCACCGCATCGTCTCGCTCTCCCCCACTGTATCCTCTTCCTCACCTTCATCGCCTCCATCTATCTGATGGACAAAGCTCGTGGCGACGCCGGCGCAGCGTCCGGGGAAGTGGTGAAGCAGCAGGACGCGGTGACCGCGGATGTCGGCGGCATCCATGGCGGTGCGGGAAACTTGCAACCGCTACGGATGTGGGGAAGGAGTTGGCGGGATCTGCCTCAGCGCAGATGGTGAAAGCGACGAGCGGTGCAGTCCATCCCGATGCCCCCCATGCGCAGCCCGACGAGGAGCAGGAGGTATTTGCACTTGGTTTGCTTTAGGATATTAGCTTGTAGAGTTAGTAGCATTGGTTAGATTGTGGATTCATACGCTAGTTCAGATGGTTAGAGTAGTTGGTTTGACGGATGGGCCGGGGTTTTTCGTATGGGTTGGGGGGGTGGGGGGTTTTTGGACTAGGGTTTGTTGGATAAATGCTAGCTAGATGTTGTGAACTATGATTTTAGGTGCTGCAATGATTGGGGGTTTTAGATTTGTTTTTAGATTTGGATAAATTTGTTGCAAAAATGCTAGATGTTGTGAACAGATTGTTTTTTTAATGCTATGATGCTTATTAGATTTGTTTTTAGTGCTCATAGATTGGGGTTTTTAATGCTATCATGCTTATTAGAATTGTTTTTTATGCTTATTAGATTAGTTGTTTTTGATGTTGTCTTTCATGCTTATTAGATCTGGCCTTCTAGAAGGAACTAGGTGGGCTGGCTGTGTGCAGGCTCTGCGCCGTTGGATCACAAGGACGGCTCCGTATCGTTGGATCGTGGGGCGATCCGTGAGAGGCAATCATATTTGTTGTGCTCGGCTGTGATGGCTTCTCGCCCCTCGTTGGTTACCCCAAGTGGAAGGTTTGAGATGCAGTGTAGCGGAAGTTTTCCCTTGGCAAAGATACCAAGGATCGATTTCCCTGAGACTCCTAGTTTCAACAAGAAGGTGTCAACTGCTAACGGCGCCAGATATTAGCAATCAACGTGGACCTGCACACAGATACAAATAACTTTGCTCCCAACGAGTACAGAGAGGTTGTCAATCTCTCCGGCCTTGTAGTTTACAAAGGATCAAACGCAAGTGATAATAGTGATAGGTATTGCTGCAATAGTAAGTAAAAGCTAAAAGTAAATAGCGGATGTGATCAATGATGGTAATATGGACCGGGGTCCCATGATGTTCACTAGTGATGTCTCTCTCCCAAAAGACGATAAAACATCTGATACGTCTCAAACGTATCTACTTTTCCAAACACTTTTGATATTGTTTTGGCCTCATTCTTGCATGATTTGGACTAAACTAACCCGGACTGACGCTGTTTTCAGCAGAGCTGCATGTATGGTTTATTTGTGTGCAGGAAAACGGATTTTTAGGTATCTCAGAAAAATCATAGAAAATCCACGCACCCGAAGGAACCAGGAGCCAGAAGTGGGGCCAGAGGGGGGGCAGGGGGTGCCCAGGCGCCCTGTGGGCGCGCCCCCCCTGGGCCGCGCCGGGGGGCCGCCTGGGTGGGTCCCACTCCCCCTGGTGCCCTACTTTGCCTCGTATTTTTACTCCCGATGCAGAAACCCCAGATCAGAAGTTCTTTCGCAGTTTTCCGTCGCGGAGCCGCCGCCACCCTCTGTTTTTTCTCGGGAGGGCTAATCTGGAGGCTGAATTGGCCTCCGGAGAGGGGAGATCGTCGCCATCGTCATCATCATCACCACTCCACCATCCCTCCATGACTTCTCCCTCCATGTGTGAGTAATTCCCCTGCTGTAGGCGAAGGGGATGGTAGGGATTGGATGAGTTAGATCATGTAATAGTTTATCAAATCGTTGGGGGCATGTTGCCTATCATCTACTATGGTGTTTATCATCTTGTCTTCAACTTGTTATTCTTAATGCTTGACACTTAGGGCCCGAGTGCCATGATTTCAGATCTGAACCATATGTGTTTGCATGAATATATTTGTGTTAGTGATCCTATCTATGAGTTGTTTGCACCTGTTACGGTCCGGAACCGGCGATCCCAAAAGTGACAGCTTGGGACACCAAAGGGGATGGTCCGTAGTTTGAGGATTACATGAATCCATTGAGTTCATTGCTTTGTTCCGGTGCTCTTTGACAGGAGCACCTTAATATCCATAAGTTCCTTTTGGCCCCGTTCGTAGCGGGATGGTAGGACAAAAGATGTTGTGCAAGTTCTTATTGTAAGCACGCACAACTACCTACGGGATACATGCCTAATGTTTGATATTTGCCTAGATGATCATTACTTTTCCGTGTGCCGTGCCCCAAGTTAGAATCTATCTCATCCATGCAGCGCCCAACCATCCATCTCCCTAGCCTACAGTGTTTTAAACCCTGCTTGTCACTAGTTGCTACTTTTGCCATTTACTACTGCTATTTACTTTTGCTGTTTACTTTTACTATTACTATCATCATTATCATATCACTGTTACCACTTATCTTTTGTTGCAAGTAAGTATATTTCAGGTGCGGTTGAATTGACAACTCAACTGTCAAAGCTTATAAATACTCTTTGGCTCCCCGTGTGTCGAATCAATAAATTGGGTTATTCTTACCCGCGAAGACTATCTCGATCCCTTACGGTTGAGGGTTATCAAGTACCGTTTTCTGGCGCCGTTGCCGGGGAGCATAGCAATATTTACAAGTCTACTTGAGGTATCCTACCTGCTGCACTTCATCCACTATGGGTAAGAAAGGAGACCCCAAGGTTCCGATCTTACTATCCACTACAAGAAGAGGTACTGCTCTGAGCACTAGTGCTACACTTGATTCACCTTCTGTTATGAGTAAGTTTGCCTCACCACCACCACATGATGCTCCTACTGAATCTGTTACTATGTGTGATACTCTTGATGATGCTTCTACTACTTTTGATGATATTAGTTCGCTTGGTTATGCTCTTGAGAAACAAATTGCTGCTGCAAAAAAAAAATCTGGAATTGAACTCCCTGTTACTCGCTACCCTATTGGTGAAACTTATGATTATCCTGATTTGAGTAAACTCAAGGAGAATCTCCTTGATGATGATTAGTATATACTAGATGAAGATTTATGCAGGGAACTGACAGAGTTTTCCGGCTCTGACCCTGAAGCTATTAAGAAACTGTTTGAAAAACACTCTCTGAAGAACAAAACCGTTCCTAATCCTGAATTTGCTACATCCCCTATATGCATTGATGATCCTGATTATGATTTCTCTGTTGATCTTTCACTTATACCTATGGTTGAAGCTGGCCCCTTTTATGGCAGAGAAAATGATGATGCTATTGCACACCTGACTAAACTCGGTGAGTTGGGTAGCCTGTTTACCATAGATGAGAAGATACGATACTTTTATGTGACCAAGCTTCTTCCTTTCTCCTTGAAAGAAGATGCTAAAGCATGGTATGATTCACTCCCATGCGGTTCCATTAAGAGTCCTCAAGACTTAGCTCACTCTTTTGTTGATAAATACTTCCCTGCTCACATGCAACATGCTGCTTTACAAAGAATTTATAACTTTAAACAGTTGCAGGATGAGTCCCTCCCAAAAGCTTGGGGGAGGTACTGCGGTCTGATTCGGGCTAGACCAGGACATGAAATCCCTAAGAATGAATTAATTGATATATTCTATGCTGGTCTAACTGATGAATCCAGGTCCTATTTGGACAGTTGTGCTGGTTGTGTTTTCAGGAAAAGAACACCGGACGATGCGGAAGATTTGATGGGCAGGATTGCCAAAAACCATGAAGATTGGTCCGTCCCTGAACCACCTCCACCACCAAAGAAGAGGGGCATATTTGTTCTAAGCCCCGAGGATATGCGAGAAGCAAAGAAGTCTATTAAAGAGAAAGGTATTAAAGCTGAAGACGTGAAGAATCTACCCCCTATTGAGAAGCTGTGTGAGCCTACCACTCACCCTCCTATGGTAGAGGTACACTCTCTTTTAGACTTCAACGCAAGTGACATCCCTCATGGTAAGCCTCCCGATCAATGTTTAGATGAGTTTGATAATTTTATTATGAAACAAAATCATTTTAATGAGAGGATAGAAAGTCAATTGCATGATAATTCCCTTGCTATCAAAAGACTGCTTGATGTTTTAGATAGAATAATTAATGATGTTCAATGTCTTGTGAAGCATTTTCAAATGGTTCAAACTCAGCTTGACCAAATTTCTAAAGTGCAAAGAGATTTGCTTGCTAACAATGCCAAACAAGATAATTTGCAGGCTTTTGGGATTAAGACCCAAGGAGGAACTAGCACTCAAGATCCTCTTTATCCAGAGGGGCATCCGAAGAGAATCGAGCAGGATTCTCAAATGCAGGAAGAAGAAATTGTTGGCTCTCCAAAGAAAAAGAAGAAACATAAGGAGACTGACAATTCTAATGATCCTATTGCAGATGAAGAACCAGCTATTGATCCCAACAGTGTATCTATCTCCGATGCTGAGACTGAAGACGGTGCTGAACCTGAAGGTAATAATAATGAGAAGAATGATCCGCCTGAAGTTCGAGAAGAAGAAGCACCTGACAAACGTAAGAGGTACACTAAAGAAGACTTCATCGCAAGAAAACATGGGAAGGAAAGAGAACCATGGGTACAGAAACCCATGCCCTTTCCAGGTAAGTCCATCAAATCTAAAGAAGAAGAGCATTATAATAAGTTTTGTGAGTGGATTAAACCTCTTTTTCTTCAAATCCCTTTGACTGATGCTATTAAGTTACTTCCTTATTCAAAATATATGAAAGATATTGTCACTAACAAAAGAAAAGTTCCTAATGATGCAATATCTACTATGCTTGCTAACTACTCTTTCAGTGGCAAGATTCCTGAGAAGCTCGGTGATCCAGGTATACCCACCATTCCTTGCTCCATAATGAATAATTATGTCAAAACTGCTTTATGTGATCTTGGAGCAGGAGTGAGTGTTATGCCTCTCTCTCTTTACGAGAGGCTTTGTTTAGAAAAAACTAATTCCTACAGATATCTCCCTTCAGATGGCTGACAAGTCAACCGCTGTTCCGATAGGTATTTGTGAGGATGTTCCCGTAGAGGTTGCTAATTGTTTAATTCTTACTGATTTTGTTGTGCTTGACATGCCCGAGGATGGGAGCATTTCCATTATTCTTGGTAGACCTTTCCTTAACACCGCAGGTGCTATTATTGATTGCAATAAAGGGAAGGTTACCTTCCATGTGAATGATAAAGAACACACGGTATATTTTCCAAAGAAGACCGACAGGAGGCATGGCCTCAACTCTATAGAGAATATCGAGACTGTGAAAATTGGAGAATGGGACTGTCCACTACATGTGCCTCACAAATATAAAACTATCATGGTGGGGACAATGTCCATCAAAGTAAAGGTTTAGTAACTATTTCGTAGGAGGTGAGACTTTTTCCTCTATATATCGCCTGTTTGTTGGTAAGACTTGATCAACCTTATTAGCAAATATGTTTTATATGGATAAAAAGTTGAGCTTGTTATATTTTCATTTGTTTTTAGTTTTTGTCCTACTTGTTGTACCAAGTATTTATGTTTTGAAGCTTCACAATACTACTAACTGCTTCAAGTTTTCACAAAGTTTCGCAGCTTTTTGAACTTCGAAAAAATTTCAACAGTGAAGTTTTCAGAAAAATTCCAGAAAAATTATAATAAAAAATTCCATGTCGGGAGAGACCCAGAGGGGCCTGGGGCCAGCCAGGGGGGGCCAGCTGGCGCGGCCCAGCCCCTGGCCGCGCCCATAGGGCGCCTGGGGCCCACGGGACCCCCCTCCAGGTATGTCTTCTTCCTTCCTCTCTCTCTTTCTCCAAATACGCGAGTTATGCACTTGTTCTTTGTGTTCTTGCTGTTCTTGGAGGCGATTCTTCGATCGCTCTCTACAACCCATCATTTGAGCTGAAATTTTGAGCAAATACTCCCTGGTATGTGACTCCTCCACCCCTCCAATTAGATTTTTGATTGGTGGCCTCATTTGTGAGTATTTAGTAGTTCTTGGTGCTGTAGAGATGAGCTTGCATGCATGTGTAGAAAGTTATTTTTCAAGTTTTGATGCAAGTGTATGCCTTGGGCAAGTGAGTTGAGTAGTTTGCCTTAGCTCACTTTGTTTTAATCCTCGTTTTTGTAAATTGTAAAAAAAATGAGAAATGAGTTTGTTAGGAAGGGCAAAAGGATGGCTTGAGAATAGGAGGCCCGCACACTCCGATCAAGTTACAAGAGCCGCAGCTTCACCATCGACTGCTAGGGTGAGCTATAATGAAGATCATGTGCCCCTGGAGTTGTTGGAAGACACAAGTCCAGCACATGCGATGACGTTTCCATGTGATGAATTCATGGAAGCTGCGGGAATCAAGGATGAGTTTTATAATATTTGTGCTAATGCAGGTTTGACACGGCTGGTCACGAGCCGTGTTACTCGGTATCAAAAACTCACCTCCAGTTTCATTAACAGTTTTAGATATAATCCTGATTCAGATGCTATTGAGTTTAAAATTTATAATGATCTTATCACCATGACTTTGGGAAATTTTTGTGAAATAATAGGTGTGCCGAACGTTGGGAGGACGGCTAGGATGGCCACTCAGCCCTCCGAGCTGAAAACCGTCATCAACTCCCTCTGCAGCATGGGTACGAGGGATATTCATCGGTCGAAGATCTCCAGCATCTTGTTTCCTCACCTCAGGTATTTTGCATATTATATTGCTAGAGGGGTGTTAGCTCGTGACAACACGAGCAACATTTCTGCTCCGGGTATTGCTATCCTGGCAGCAGCCCTCTCAGGGAGGTCTGATTATAATCTGGGTACCTTAATTGCTCGACGCCTTGCTATGAACGGTAACAAGGGGGACTTATATGGTGGCGTTTACTCCACACTTATCTTAGAGCATATTGGAGGCACCCCACACCCTGATGATACTCCTTTTACTTATTTAAGCTTTGATCTTGCTGCTATGAAAAGGCATAAGTTTGTTACCATGGGTTCTGAGCTTGATAATCTTATTTATATCTTGCGTTTTGGAACTGCCGCGGAACGCGAGATCCGTCTACCTGCACCTCTTTTGTTTGATTTTTCTCGCAGGAACGGATGGTCCTTGGATGTTGTTCAGTTCGATGAGTTCATGGTCCAGCATCAGTTTTATAACCCCATGGAGGGGGTTGTGCCCGACGAGGAGAGGCACGGTGAGATACCACATTTTCAGGAAGAGACCGCCACCGAGTTTGGTGAAGGGTCTTCCTCTGTTTGGCGTTCGGAACCTTCCTCGTGGGAGACTCCGGGGAGTTCGGTGTACGCGCCAGCATCCTTCTACGACCCTTGGACTCACCACCATACCCCTGGAGCAGGAGGCTCCTGGGGGCAGTAGCTGCTACCAACTTAGGCCAAAAGCCTAAGCTTGGGGGAGTACGTGCCCTTCTCACTTTTCCATTATATTATCCGTTTTATTCGCTTTGATCTTTTCGAAGTTTTTGCCCGTTCTTCTTTGTTTCTCTCTTTGCAAAAACAACAAAAAGATTTTTCTTTCTTTCTTTTGCTTTTATTCAACCTTTAAAAAAACCCAAAAAGATTTCCTTTATCTCTTTAGTTTGCTTTGTTTTCAGAGAACAGCTCGAGTCCGTGATGTCATTTGATTATATTTCCTACGTTCGATCGTGCAAGTGACAAGCAGTGATGACGAAGATCGACTGAAAGGAAGCAACAAGGAAGACCGGTATGAACTCTTATTGTTTCTACTTTTGTACATATGCATGTACTTATGATCTAGAGACCAGCTTGTAGTGACATAGTGCTATGTTTACAATGCTCTTCCAGTGGTTCATGCTTTCCTTGTGGCTAGTCCCGAATAACTAGAGTATATAATGTGTTATTGAAATGATCTACATGCATTGCACTGTTCATAGTCTGGTATACTAAGGTGGTATTTCCCTTTAGAGAATTTTTGGATTGACTTGGCACATGCTTACACATGTTTAAGACTAAAAAGTCTACTTTGCCTTGATGATCTTTGAGTTTTAGAATAGTTATATCACTTTCATGCCCGATTCAATGTTGCTTTGTCGCTCTGCATGATTATGACCGTTATTGCTCTCTAGTTGGTCGCTTCCCAGTCTTTTGCTAAACCTCCACCTGTACTAAGCAGACTGACTGCTTGTGCATCCAAAATCCTTAAAACCAGTTATGCCATATGAGTCCACTATACCTTCCTATACATGGTATTTACCTGCCATTCCTAACGAAAACTTTCATGTACCATCTCGAAACTAATCAAAAGCATTTCTCTTTTGTTCCTATGTTTTAGCTCATGAGGAAGTAGTAGTTAATTCATGATCTTTTTAAGTTGGACAAGTTTCACCCCTGGATTGTATGTCTAATGTGCAAACCCCTAATACGAAAAGGAACTGGCATTGAGTGCGCCCGGCTCAAAAAGATAATATAACAAACAAACCCTCCTTCACGCTTTGTTCATGAGAAATCAGAAAACTTTGGCAGTGATAAACAAAGGAGATTAAGACGATGTGATCGTCCTCATGCGGGAGCCGTTCCTCGAGACTTGTCCACTCAAAAAGTGATTGAGTTATCTGCTAGCATTCGTTGACGAAATATGCACTGCTCAAAACATGTTTACTTCTGTTTTTAAAACCAAGAGCTCTGGTACATGTTTAGTTTTTTGTTTCCGACCACGGGTTTTCAACCTTGCCAATAAAAGCCACGGTTCGAGAGTCTCACCTTCTTTCTTCAAAGCACCGACTAGGAGAGCATAATTGTCATTCTGAGTGTAATGTGCATTGTCCCAAAGTATTACATTGTCTTCTGCATACTTGTGATATGATTTATTCTGAAATTCTTAGTTCTAGTCTCCTTTAAAACTCTGGAGGAGTCTCTGCATTTATGTTTTGCTTCACTCATGGAGGCTAGCGAGATACCACCCTAATATGCTCAAGCTATGTGCAATGTAATCTTGTCTTGATTTTCAGTAATATATTATTTACTTTTAAGTATTTGTGACTGGTCACTTGAAAGAAGGATTTCTCCTTGCATTGTCCTCATAAGTACTGTTTCAATACTTGCTAAACTCTTTTCGTAGTACATGCTTATATACATCTAATGAAGCAAAAGAGTTTGTCAAAGTTTTCTTTGTCCCGTCCAGTTCGTTGAACTGAATTGCTTGAGGACAAGCAATATGCTAAGCTTGGGGGAGTTGATACGTCTCAAACGTATCTACTTTTCCAAACACTTTTGATATTGTTTTGGCCTCATTCTTGCATGATTTGGACTAAACTAACCCGGACTGACGCTGTTTTCAGCAGAGCTACCTGTATGGTTTATTTGTGTGCAGGAAAACGGATTTTTAGGTATCTCAGAAAAATCCACGAAAAATCACAGAAAATCCACGCACCCGAAGGAACCAGGAGCCAGAAGTGGGGCCAGAGGGGGGCCAGGGGGTGCCCAGGCGCCCTGTGGGCGCCCCCCCCCCCTGGGCCGCGCCGGGGGGCCGCCTGGGTGGGTCCCACACCCCCTGGTGCCCTACTTTGCCTCGTATTTTTACTCCCGACGCAGAAACCCCAGATCAGAAGTTCTTTCGCAGTTTTTCGTCGCGGAGCCGCCGCCACCCTCTGTTTTTCCTCGGGAGGGCTAATCTGGAGGCTGAATTGCCTCCGGAGAGGGGAGATCGTCGCCATCGTCATCATCATCACCACTCCATCATCCCTCCATGACTTCTCCCTCCATGTGTGAGTAATTCCCCTGCTGTAGGCGAAGGGGATGGTAGGGATTGGATGAGTTAGATCATGTAATAGTTTATCAGATCGTTGGGGGCAGGTTGCCTATCATCTACTATGGTGTTTATCATCTTTGCTTCAACTTGTTATTCTTAATGCTTGACACTTAGGGCCCGAGTGCCATGATTTCAGATCTGAACCATATGTGTTTGCATGAATATATTTGTGTTCGTGATCCTATCTATGAGTTGTTTGCACCTGTTACGGTCCGGAACCGGCGATCCCAAAAGTGACAGCTCGGGACACCAAAGGGGATGGTCCGTAGTTTGAGGATTACATGTATCCATTGAGTTCATTGCTTTGTTCCGGTGCTCTTTGACAGGAGCACCTTAATATCCATAAGTTCCTTTTGGCCCCGTTCGTAGCGGGGTGGTAGGACAAAAGATGTTGTGCAAGTTCTTATTGCAAGCACGCACAACTACCTACGGGATACATGCCTAATGTTTGATATTTGCCTAGATGATCATTACTTTTCCGTGTGCCGTGCCCCAAGTTAGAATCTATCTCATCCATGCAGCGCCCAACCATCCATCTCCCTAGCCTACAGTGTTTTAAACCCTGCTTGTCACTAGTTGCTACTTTTGCCATTTACTACTGCTATTTACTTTTGCTGTTTACTTTTACTATTACTATTATCACTGTCATATCACTGTTACCACTTATCATTTGTTGCAAGTAAGTATATTTCAGGTGCGGTTGAATTGACAACTCAACTGTCAAAGCTTATAAATACTCTTTGGCTCCCCGTGTGTCGAATCAATAAATTAGGTTATTCTTACCCGCGAAGACTATCTCGATCCCTTACGGTTGAGGGTTATCAACAGCTATGTGAGGTAAACGAATTATAGCTGGGCAATTGACATAATTATGTGCGCAAACCAATGCTAACTATGTTACAAGAAAGGTAGAGGTTCAAAGCATGGGCGGTACGCCAAGGCAAGTAGACCGAAATCCATCTGCATCTACTACTAATCATCCACCTTGAGATATCTATCCAGAACATCTCGCTGGTATTAAGTTGCGAGTCCCACCCATAGTGTAAACTCAAAGCAACAGACAACTGCATTAAAAGAACTTTGTGTAAAGTAAACAATCCTTGCACCCGCGGGCACAAGCACCGTTGTTTTCCCCCTTGTGGCAACAGCACATCCCCTAGACTCATGTTTCTGTCACTCAAGCTAGTCATCGAGGGGCATGAACCCACAATCAAGCATAACGTTCCCTCTTGGAGTCACTACCTACTACTTGGCCAAAGCAATAAATAACAACGGAGAACATGCAAGAATTACTTACGAACATAAATATAAAAGAGGTAGATAGAATATATTACTCAAACACAATCTGAAAATAATCTCACAATCCATCGGATCCCAGCAAACTCATCATAGCAACATCATAAGGATTACATATGTGCCTCGATCATGTAGGGCAGCTCACGAGGTCTAATTAGTGAAGCACAAGAACGGGAGGAGAACATCACATAGCTACTGGTCATGGACCCATGGTCCAAGGGAGACTACTCACAACTCATCCGGGAGGCGTCCATGGTGGTGGAGAGGCTCCCGGTGGTGATCCTCCCCTCCGGCAGGGTGCCGGGAAGAGTTCTCCTGGTGCTCCCGATCTTGGAAGCGCAGCGGCGGCGGAACAAAGATGAGATCGCGAAAAAGGGTTCCCCGTCTCGAGGGTTTCGGGACACGATATAAATATATGCCAAAGGGGGGCATCAGCGGAGGCCTGGGGGGCCCAGGCGCCCCCCCGGCGCAGCCAGGAGGGGGGCCGCGCCACCAGGGCGCCTGGAGCCCTGGTGGCCCCCCTCCGGCTCTACTTCGGATGCCGGGAAGCTTCTGGAATGCTGATTTTTTATATAATTTTTCCGGGATTTTTCTGGCAGTTCTCGTAATGGGAAAACCTGAAATACAAAAACAGCAGAAAACAGAAACTGGCACTGGGGTGCACTGAGTTAATATGTTAGTCCAAATATGATCAAAAGTGTATGGAAGTGTATAAATATCATAGCAATATCACCCAAAAGAGGCATGGAGCAAGCAGAAATTATAGATACGTTTTGGACGTATCAATCGCCCATTCTCCTCTCTCTTATTCTTGCATTAGAATTGCTACTGTTGATGATTCGATAGCTCCTATTCTGTTGCATAGCCTATCATTATTGCTACAACTGTTGATACCTTTACCGCCATCCTAATGCTTAGTATAGGATGCTAGTATTTCATCAGTGGCCCCACATCCTTGTCCGTCTGCCATGCTATACTATCGGGCCGTGATCACCTCGGGTGGTGATCACGGGTATATACTATACTAATAATTTACATGACACATGATGTGACTAAAGTCGGCTCGGCTCTTTGAGTACCCGCAAGTGATTCGATGTGGGGGCTGAAAGGACAGGTGGTTCCATCCAGGTAGTGATGGGCCTGAGTTCCCGACGGCCCCCGAGTGGATCTTTGTGGCGGAGCGACAGGGCAGGTTGAGACACCCAGTGGAGAGGTGGCCTGGCCCTGGTCATTGTCCACGGTTATTTCATAATAACACGCTTAACGAGTTTGGATATTTGATCTGATTATGGCCATTTGGTCTATACGCACTAACCAGCTACGTGGGAATAGTTATGGGCACTCGACGTCGTGGTATCAGCCGAAGCCTTCTTGACGTCAGCGACTGAGCGGCGCGCGCCTGATGGGCCTCGAACCCCTCGTTGGTTACCCCAAGTGGAAGGTGTAAGATGCAGTATTGTAGAAGTGTTTTCCCTTAGCAAAGATGCCAAGGATCGAATCCCCAGAGACTCCTAGGTTCAACAAGTAGGTGTCAACTGCTAACGGCGCAATTAGCAATCAACGTGGACCTGCACACAGATACAAATAACTTTGCTCCCAACGAGTACAGAGAGGTTGTCAATCCCTCCGGCCTTGTCGTTTACAAAGGATCAAACGCAAGTGATAATAGTGATAGGTAATGCTGCAAATAGTAAGTAAAAGCGGAAAGTAAATAGCGGATGTGATCAATGATGGTAATATGGACCGGGGTCCCATGATGTTCACTAGTGATGTCTCTCTCCCAAAAGACGATAAAACAGCTATGTGAGGTGAACGAATTACAGCTGGGCAATTGACAGAATTATGTGCGCAATCCAATGCTAACTATGTTGCAAGAAAGGTAGAGGTTCAAAGCATGGGCGGTACGCCAAGGCAAGTAGACCGAAATCCATCTACATCTACTACTAATCATCCACCTTGAGATATCTATCCAGAACATCTCGCTGGTATTAAGTTGCGAGTCCCACCCATAGTGTAAACTCAAAGCAACAGACAACTGCATTAAAAGAACTTTGCGTAAAGTAAACAATCCTTGCACCCGCGGGCACAAGCACCGTTGTTTTCCCCCTTGTGGCAACAGCACATCCCCTGGACTCATGTTTCTGTCACTCAAGCTAGTCATCGAGGGGCATGAACCCACAATCAAGCATAACGTTCCCTCTTGGAGTCACTACCTACTACTTGGCCAAAGCAATAAATAACAACGGAGAACATGCAAGAATTACTTACGAACATAAATATAAAAGAGGTAGATCAAATATATTACTCAAACACAATCTGAACATAATCTCACAATCCATCGGATCCCAGCAAACTCAACATAGCAACAACATAAGGATTACATATGTGCCTCGATCATGTAGGGCAGCTCACGAGGACTAATTAGTGAAGCACAAGAACGGGAGGAGAACATCACATAGCTACTGGTCATGGACCCATGGTCCAAGGGAGACTACTCACAACTCATCCGGGAGGCGTCCATGGTGGTGGAGAAGCTCCCGGTGGTGATCCTCCCCTCCGGCAGGGTGCCGGGAATAGTTCTCCTGGCGGTCCCGATCTTGGAAGCGCGGCGGCAGCGAAACAGAGATGAGATCGCGAAAAAGGGTTCCCGTCTCGAGGGTTTCGGGACACGATATAAATATATGCCAAAGGGGGCATCAGCGGAGGCCTGGGGGGGCCAGGCGCCCCCCCCCCCCGGCGCGGCCAGGAGGGGGGCCGCGCCACCAGGGCGCCTGGAGCCCTGGTAGCCCCCCTCCGGCTGTACTTTGGCTACCGGGAAGCTTCTGGAACGCTGATTTTTTATATAATTTTTCCGGGATTTTTCTGGCAGTTCTCATAATGGGAAAACCTGAAATACAAAAACAACAGAAAACAGAAACTGGCACTGGGGTGCACTGAGTTAATAGGTTAGTCCAAATATGATCAAAAGTGTATGGAAGTGTATAAATATCATAGCAATATCACCCAAAAGAGGCATGGAGCAAGCAGAAATTATAGATACGTTTTGGACGTATCAACATCCCCAAGCTTAATTCCTGCTCGTCCTCGAGTAGGTAAATGATAACAAGAATAATTTCTGTGGTGACATGCTGTTAACCATATATGGATTTTTCATAGTCATATGACAAAAGCTTACTGAGACAATGAATCTGTAGTAATTAAGTTGCCTCATGAGAAAATCACAAAGAACTGAAAGTTTTACAACATGATACTGAAACATCAAATAGATTTGTAATGAACATGGTGTGCAAATATGATAAAGTGATATCTCGCTTGCCCCCTTTAGTGAAGCAAAACATAAATGCAGGGGCACCTTCAAGGTTTAAGTGATGACTAGATACAATAATTTCAGAATAAACGATATCATAATCATGCAAAAGACAATGCTACTTTGGGACAATGCACATTACACTCAGAATGACAATCATGCTCTCAGTAGTTGGTGCTTTAAAAGAAGGTGGAGACTCTCGAACCGTGGCTTTTGTTGGCAAGGTTGAAAACCCGTAGTCGGAAACAAAGACAAAACATGTACCAGAGCTCTTGGTTTTAAAAACAGAGGTAATAATATTATTATTATTTAGATCATGCATGTTTCGTCAATGAATGCTAGCAGATAACTCAATCACTTCTTGAGATGGACAAGTTTCGAGGAACGGCTCCCGAATGAGGACGATCACATCCTCTTAATCTCCTTTGTTTATCACTGCCAAAGTTTTCTGATTTCTCAGGAACAAAGCATGAAGGAGGGTTTGTTTGTTATATTAATTTTGAGCCGGGCGCACTCAATGCCAGTTCCTTCTCGTATTATGGGTTTGCACATTAGACATGCAATCCCGGGGTGAAGCTTGTCCAACTTAAAAAGATCGTGAATTAACTACTACTTCCTCATGGACTTAAAACAGAGGCACAAAATAGGAATGCATTTTTTTTCTTTTTGAATAATTTCGAGATGGTACATGAAAGTCTTCGTTAGGAATGGCAGGTAAATACCATGTAGGAAGGTATGGTGGACTCATATGGCATAACTGGTTTAAAGAAATTTGGATGCACAAGTAGTCAGTCCGCTTAGTATAGGTGGAGGTTAGCAAAAGACTGGGAGCGACCAACTAAGAGAGCAATGACGGTCATAATCATGCAGAGCGACAAAGCAACATTGAATCAGGCATGGTAGTTATATCGCTACTCAGAAATAAAAGATCATCAAGGCTTGACAGACTTTCTTTACAGTCTTAAATATGCGTGAGCATACGCCAAGTCAATCAAAATAAATTCTTGAGGAAGATATTACTAAACCATACCACATCATAGGCAAACAAATCATGTTGGTACTCCAATAACACATTGGAAACCCCCCAGCTATTTGAGACTAACCATAAGAAAACATGAACTACTAAGCACCATTATGCACGTAGCATCTTTATCATAGACATATCAACCATGCAACAGAAGCAAACTCTCTTAATAAGATAATCATGATAAATAAAGAGAGTTCAAGCAACCAACTAAACAAAAGCTCTTTAAAAAGATAAGCATGAATACTAAGATCCGAACATGATAGTAGCTTTTGAAAGACAAAGAACACACACAGCAAAGATAGACATGAAAATTCTATGTTGTGTTCTAGGTAGAAGTGGAGCGTGTTTATATCCCACATAAAGAAAGCTGAGTTCCGATTCGTTATGAAAAGCTAAGGAAAACTAAAAAGGAAACTAAAAGCAAGACGCTCCAAGCATAGCACATAACACATGAAGTGATAAAAATATAGTGGAACGAAAGACAAACTGATAATGTTGATGGAGAAGGGGATGCACGGGGGCATCCCCAAGCTTAGACGCTCGAGTCTCCTTGAATATTTCTTGGGGGTGCATGGGGGCATCCCCAAGCTTGAGCGTTTGACACTCCTGAATCTTTTTATCATCTTCCCTCGCACACTTGAAAACTCCCTTCATACATAACTCATCATAATCTGATTAGCGAGGTTAGTACCCATAATAAAATAATTGTTCCTTGCTGGAAATAAAGATATTCTTGAAGGTCTACTGTTTCTCAAGATTGCCAAAAGGTTTTTGCAAAGAAAAAGCAAGATCTAGGTTTGCAAAATGAAGGAAAGGCAAAACAGGACAGAATCTGTGAAAAACAGAACAGCAGGTAGTAAATGATTTTTTCGGGGCACTTCTGCAACTCTAATCAAAAAACTCAGAACAGACGCACGAAAGAAAATTGTATAGAGCACGCTGTCGAAAAAATTCAGACCAAAAAGATGATCTGGTGATTTTATACGAATTTTTCTATCCAAGGACAGAATCTGTTTCCTGGACAACACGTCACAACTTTTGAACTTTCTTGCAATCAGAGGCTACAATTGGCACAAGGTTGAAAAGCAAAGATACAATGATGATGCTACTGTAGTAACAACATAAAGACACAACAAAAAGCAAAATAAAAAATTTATTCATGTGGGCTGCCTCCCAAAAGCGCTTTCTTTTATGCCTTTAAGCTAGGCATAATGCAAAGAGATCAAGTTTTATCAAGAGTAAAAGAATAGCTAGCCCGTATAACGGACTGAAAAGGTAACTTAATCTTTTTTCGAGGGAAGTGTTCCATCCCTTTCTTGAGAGTAAATTGGACTTTTATATTCCCCTCTTTCATGTCAATAATAGCACCAACGGTGCGTAGGAAAGGACGTCCCAAAATAATTTGACACGAAGGTTCACAGTCAATGTCCATAATAGTAAAATCAACGGGAACATAATTGTCATTGACAACGATAAGAACATCGTCGATCCTCCCCAAAGGTTTCTTTATGGAAGAATCAACGAGACGAACACCAAAAGAACAAGAATCAAAAGGTTTCAATTTAAGCATATCATATATTCTTTTGGGCATAACAGAGGTACTGGCACCAACATCACATAAAGCATAGCAAGAGAAGTTATTCAATTTAATTTTAATCATAGGATCCCAACCATCTTCTAGCTTTCTAGGTATGGAGGCTTCTACTCTAAGTTTCTCCTCCCTAGCTTTAATGAGAGCATTAGTGATATGCTCCGTGAAGGCAAGGTTAAGCGTGCTAGTGCGGGGATCTCTTGACATCTTGTGAAGGAAATCAATAACTTCGGTAAGAGTGCAATTGTCAAAATCAAGGTCACTACTATCAAGTAAGGTGGTAGTGGTGTCCTTTAGGTTCACTTGTTTGGTAGTTTCTATAGTCATAGCATCAACATTAATAGGTCCATTGGGACTAGGAGTGCATTGGGTGCTAAGAGTTTGGATATCCTCAACAACTTGGATAGTACCAACAGTATGGTGGGTAGGAAGGCTCTTAATTCTATCTTCTTCCTCCCTTTCTCTAGCCCATCTCTATTTAAGTTTAGCCAACATCCTAATGTTTTCATTAATTTGCACTTGAATAGCATTCATATGAGTGACCTTCCTCTCCTCAAGAGGAGAAGTTCTAATTTTAAGCAATTCTACCTCATTGGCTAACTTGTCTACCTTCAAAGAGAGATCATCTAGTTTGTTTAGTTTTTCTCCTACACTCTTCTTAAAGGCTTTTTGGGTAGTGATGAAATCTTTAAGCATAATCTCTTGTTCAGTAGTGGAGTTCTTGGTGCTAGGATAAGCATTGTTGTTCCCATAAGAATTAGAGGGGAACGGTCTAGGATTGCTACCAAAATTACTCCTATAAGCATTGTTGTTGAAATTGTTTCTAGAGATAAAGTTCACATCTACTTGTTCTTGAGCAATCAAAGAATTTAAAGGAACATCACGAGGATCAACAGAAGATTGCTTCGAAAGTAGAGACATGATCAAGTCAACTTTTTCATTTAAGGAGGAAATCTCCTCGACAGAGTTTACCTTCCTACCTGTTGGAGCGCGTTCGGTGTGTCATTGGGAATAGTTGGTCATCATCTCATCGAGAAGCTTCGTGGCAGCACCAAGTGTAGTTGACATAAAGGTTCCTCCCGCGGCCGAATCAAACAAGTTCCGCGAGGTAAAGTTCAAGCCTGCATAAAAAGTTTGGATAACCATCCAAGTAGTCAAACCATGAGTAGGGCAGTTCTTGATAAGAGATTTCATACGTTCCCAAGCTTGGGCAACGTGTTCATTATCCAATTGTTTAAAATTCATTATGTTACTTCTTAGTTGGATAATTTTAGCACGTGGATAGTATTTTCCAATAAAAGCATCTTTGCACTTGTCCCATGAATCTATGCTATTTCTAGGCAAAGACTGAAACCAAATTTTAGCTCCTCCTCTCAAGGAGAAAGGAAAAAGCTTAAGCTTAACAATATTACCATCTACTTCTCGGTACTTTTGCATATCACAGAGTTCAACAAAATTGTTCAAGTGTAAAGTAGCATCCTCTCCAGCACCGGAGAATTGATCTTTCATAACTAGGTTCAGTAAAGCAGGTTTAATTTCATACGAAGGTGCTGAAGAGGCAGGTGTAGTGATAGGTGTGCAGATAAAGTCATCGTTGTTGTGACTAGTGAAGTCACAACTTGGTGTTATCGGTGGAACCCATAGTAGCAAGCAAGCAAGATAACTATTTTTGTGATTTTCGATAAAAGATACTAAGGCAAAAACTGAAAGGTAAACTAACAAGACTGAAAAGCAAAGGTAAAAGATAGCGTGCAACTCCCCTATCTTGAAGAGTGGAGTCCCCGGAGACGGCGCCAGAAAACTTTGCTTGATGGCTTCTCGCCCCTCGTTGGTTAACCCAAGTGGAAGGTTTGAGATGCAGTGTAGCGGAAGTTTTCCCTTGGCAAAGATACCAAGGATCGATTTCCCAGAGACTCCCAGTTTCAACAAGAAGGTGTCAACTGCTAACGGCGCCAGATATTAGCAATCAACGTGAACCTGCACACAAATACAAATAACTTTGCTCCCAACGAGTACAGAGAGGTTGTCAATCTCTCCGGCCTTGTAGTTTACAAAGGATCAAACGCAAGTGATAATAGTGATAGGTATTGCTGCAATAGTAAGTAAAAGCTGAAAGTAAATAGCGGATGTGATCAATGATGGTAATATGGACCGGGGTCCCATGATGTTCACTAGTGATGTCTCTCTCCCAAAAGACGATAAAACAGCTATGTGAGGTAAACGAATTACAGCTAGGCAATTGACAGAATTATGTGCGCAAACCAATGCTAACTATGTTACAAGAAAGGTAGAGGTTCAAAGCATGGGCGGTATGCCAAGGCAAGTAGACCGAAATCCATATGCATCTACTACTAATCATCCACCTTGAGATATCTATCCAGAACATCTCGCTGGTATTAAGTTGCGAGTCCCACCCATAGTGTAAACTCAAAGCAACAGACAACTGCATTAAAAGAACTTTGCGTAAAGTAAACAATCCTTGCACCCGCGGGCACAAGCACCGTTGTTTTCCCCCTTGTGGCAACATCATATCCCCTAGACTCATGTTTCTGTCACTCAAGCTAGTCATCGAGGGGCATGAACCCACAATCAAGCATAACGTTCCCTCTTGGAGTCACTACCTACTACTTGGCCAAAGCAATAAATAACAACGGAGAACATGCAAGAATTACTTACGAACATAAATATAAAAGAGGTAGATCAAATATATTACTCAAACACAATCTAAACATAATCTCGCAATCCATCGGATCCCAGCAAACTCAACATAGCAACAGCATAAGGATTACATATGTGCCTCGATCATGTAGGGCAGCTCACGATGACTAATTAGTGAAGCACAAGAACGGGAGGAGAACATTACATAGCTACTGGTCATGGACCCATGGTCCAAGGGAGACTACTCACAACTCATCCGGGAGGCGTCCATGGTGGTGGAGAAGCTCCCGGTGGTGATCCTCCCCTCCGGCAGGGTGCCGGGAAGAGTTCTCCTGGCGCTCCCGATCTTGGAAGCGCGGCGGCGGCGGAACAGAGATGAGATCGCAAAAAAGGGTTCCCGTCTCGAGGGTTTCGGGACACGATATAAATATATGCCAAAGGGGGGCATCAGCGGAGGCC
>LR738715.1:616350639-616404967 GCA_902687465.1 Secale cereale | reverse complement strand
CGGCCAGGAGAGGGGCCGCGCCACCAGGGCGCCTGGAGCCCTGGTGGGCCCCCTCCGGCTGTACTTTGGCTACCGGGAAGCTTCTGGAACGCTGATTTTTTATATAATTTTTCCGGGATTTTTCTGGCAGTTCTCGTAATGGGAAAACCTGAAATACAAAAACAGCAGAAAACAGAAACTGGCACTGGGGTGCACTGAGTTAATAGGTTAGTCCAAATATGATCAAAAGTGTATGGAAGTATATAAATATCATAGCAATATCACCCAAAAGAGGCATGGAGCAAGCAGAAATTATAGATACGTTTTGGACGTATCAGGCTGCTCGCCCACCACTGACCCAGTGAAAAAAACGTTGTTATTGGGCCCAAAAGGAAACCATGCTCTGGTTGGGCCGTCGATTTGCGTCGTTTTTCTTGCTTCGTTTGCTCTCTTTTTTGTGAACGTGTTGGCTCTATATTTTTGCATCGTTTGCTCTGTTTTTTGTGAACGTGCTCGCTCTGTATTTTTGCATCGTTTGCTCTGTTTTTTGTGAACGTGCTCGCTCTGTATTTTTGCATCGTTTGAAATCAATTGACATTGCGTAGAAAATGATAAATTTATTTTTATCTTGCAAAATGGCCACAAACTATTCAAAATTTGTCTCTTTCCTATAATATATATGACCACGGATTCCCACGCGTGCAATTAGCTTCTTTTACTTCTTCTTTTTCAAATCACCGTTTCCCACGCGTGTACACTCCCGATGTTGCGGCGGGTTTGAAAACGGGTTACTTCACATTTGACCGCGTTATTGCCACGACCAAATAACACGTAGCACTACGGCTATTTAAGCCACCCTCTGTCATGGTCAAATAACACGTAGCACTACGGCTATTTGACACGCCTTCTACCTCCTCGGTCGGGTGTTTTGTTGTGGCTGCGAGTTCATCGCTTTCACCACCCACAACATGTTCACGGAGTACACCAACATCTTCCCCACCGCGTCCCGCATGCACACTCTTCCGTACCCCCATCGACATCGCCTCGGAGGAGCAGTGAAGAGCGCCCGGAGAAGGAGCGAGGTGGAGAAGGCGACGTCTAGGGTTCTAAACCCTCTATCTTTTATTTTTTGAGTCTATGTTATGTTAAGTTGTAATCCCAATGAACTATGTGAGAGATTCTATGTGCTTGTTGGCCCTTTTATCAAGTTCTATTATTAAGTTTTCTATCTAAAAAGTGCATGCAGCCATTTGTTCAATTTGTCGTAGCAAAACGGGTTCTAAATCGAGGAGACAAATGTGCGAGAAGAGAGGAACCAGCGAGAGCGACCGTCGCTGCATCCGTGGCGGCTGGCGTGCACGAAAGTGGCTCGGTCAGTGCATCGGGGTGGCACGCATCAGCGCATGCAGGCTTGGTTGGCGCATGCAGGCTCGGTCGGCGCATCGACACATGCAGGCAAGCTTGTTGGGTGCATGCATAGCAGGCTTCTGTCGTGGCGGCACGCGCAGGCGTTTAATGCAAGGGACGGCCCAACGAAACCACGGCCCAACAGTCAAACAACTACACCCCCAACACGGCCGCACTCGTCAGAGTTAACGGTCAAAGCACTGACCCGACGGCGACGTCCGCTATAACCTATTCTGACGGTTTCGAGCAAGGGAGTGGGGAAAACTGAGCAAACGTTAAGAGCGTGGGGATGGATGAGTAGAGCTAAGGAACCAGGGGCATAGATGTAAAAATCCCAAAGATATTACTCATATAAATAGAACAACCATTATTCTCTGATTTAAATGAATAATCGTCTCGCAATAAACAAGATCTAGATATAATGTTCATGTTCAACGCTGGCACCAAATAACAATTATTTAGGCCTAAAACTAATCCCGAAGGTAGATGTAGAGGTAGCGTGCCGACGGCGATCACATCGACTTTGGAACCATTTCCCACGCGCATCGTCACCTCGTCCTTAGCTAATCTTCGTTTAATTCGTAGACCCTGTTTCAAGTTACAAATATTAGCAACCGAACCAGTATCAAATACCCAGGTGCTACTACGAGCATTAGTAAGGTACACATTAATAACATGTATATCAAATATACGTTTGTTCACTTTGCCATCCTTCTTATCCACCAAATACTTGGGGCAGTTCCGCTTCCAGTGCCCAGTCCCTTTGCAGTAGAAGCACTCAGTTTCAGGCTTGGCTCCAGACTTGGGTTTCTTCGTGGGATTAGCAACTGGCTTGTTATTCTTCTTGAAGTTCCCCTTCTTTCCCTTGCCCTTTTTCTTGAAACTAGAGGTCTTGTTAACCATCAACACTTGATGCTCCTTTTTGATTTCTAGCTCCGCAGCTTTGAGCATAGCAAAAAGCTCGGGAATTGTCTTCTGCATCCCTTGCATATTATAGTTCATCACGAAGCCTTTATAGCTTGGTGGCAGTAATTGAGGAACTCTATCAATAACACTCTCTTCATCAACTTTGCATCCAAGTTGAGTCGTGTGATTGTAGTACGTACTCAGACATTCTGAGTAAGTGTTCACTGATAGTAATGCTCTCCTCCATCTTGCAGCTATAGAACTGAAAGTGCAACTAATCCCGGGGTGGTTTTGGCAATTAATAACAACATATATATCATTGAACTAATAGTTACTTGAAGATCATTTCAGAGAAGTTCAGTGATATGGGTATGGCAAGGACTGAAGAAGTGGACCCCTCAAAATGCTAAGGCAAGCATTGGCAAAAGCTCAAGACTCCATTTTTGGTTTAGTGATCCAAGATCACATTGAGTCCATAGGAAAAGCCAATACTATTAAAAGGGGATGAGGTTATGATGATGATCTGGTTGCTCAAGTGCTTAGTGATACATCTCCTAAACTATCAGCAACTTTCACTGCCATATACACTCATAAGTAATCTCGGTCCCACCGATATTCCAAACTCAGTCACACCGAGATGAACCACCTCAGCCATAAGCCAAACCCTAGTAAACTCGGATATTCCGATTCTGAAATCGGTTTCACCGAAACATGAGTTGCCAAGGTTCTGTAACCTTCTGTCATCAAATCGGTGTCACCGAGATGATGAAGTCGGTCCCACCGAAACTGGCATGCTCTTGTCATTGCACGAATTGGACTAACCGAGATTGTATATTCGGTCCCACCGAAAACCCCAACGTTCACATTATTTGAACTCTCGGTCTCACCGAGTTGTCCACTTCGGTCCCACCGAGTTTGCTCAAATGTGTGTAACGGTTGGATTTTGTGTGGAGGCTATTTATACCCCTCCACCCCCTCTTCATTCGTGGAGAGAGCCATCAGAAAGAACTACCACTCCTACCTTACATTTCTGAGAAGAGAACTACCTTACCCTTGTGTTGAGATCAAGTTGCTCCACTCCCACCATATGAAGCTTGATCTCTAACCTTCCCAAGTTGCTTTCCACTCAATCCTTTCTTCCACCACAGCCAAATCAGTGAGGAGAGTTGAGTGTTGGGGAGATTATCATTTGAAGCACAAGAGCAAGGAGTTCATCATCATCTACAACATCTATTACCTTTTGGAGGGTGGTGCCTCCTAGATTGGTTAGGTGTCGCTTGGGAGCCTCCGTCATCGAGATGTGGAGTTGAACCAAGAAGTTTGTAAGGGCAAGGAGATCGCCTACTTCGTGAAGATCTACCCCGAGTAAGGCTAGCGCTCCGTGGGCGTAGGCCATGATGGAATAGACAAGGTTGCTTCTTCGTGGACCCTTCGTGGGTGGAGCCCTCCGTGGACTCGCGCAGCCGTTACCCTCCGTGGGTTGAAGTCTCCATCAACGTGGATGTACGATAGCACCACCTATCGGAACCACGGGAAAAATCACCGCGTCTCCAAAATTGCGTTTGCTCTTCTCCACCTCTCTTTACTACATGTGCAATTTACTTTCCGCTGCCTATACTCTAGAATTGCATGTGTAGGGTGATGCTTGACTTGATCATAATTGTGAATCTGCCAAAAACTGTTCTTTGTCAAAAGGCAGAATTTTTATATTTACAAGTAGTCTAATCACCCCCCCCCCTCTAGACATACTTTCGATCCTACAAGTGGTATCAGAGCTTTGGTCTCCATTGTATTGGTTTCCATTGCATTGGAATCCATAAGCTTGGTTTCACAACCTAGGAGAGTATGGCGTCTAGTGAGGGTAATTTTCGTAGAGGTCCTTACTTTGATGGTACAAATTTTGCTAGTTGGAAGCATAAAATGAAAATGCATATTCTTGGTCATAACCCAGCCGCATGGGGCATTATTTGTGTTGGTATGCAAGGTGAATTCTTCGAGGAAGGAAAAGTTCCGGATCGCGAAGCTACACCGGAAGAATTGCGGATGTTGCAAAACAATGCTCAAGCTTGTGACATTCTCTTCAATGCCTTGTGTCCCGAGGAGTTCAACAAAATCAGCCGTCTTGAGAATGCAAAAGAGATTTGGGATACTTTGGTTGAAATGCACGAAGGTACCGAATCCGTGAAGGAATCAAAGCTAGATATTCTTCAAGGTCAACTTGACAAGTTCAAGATGAAGGATGGTGAAGGAGTCGCTGAAATGTACTCTAGGCTTGCTCTCATCACAAATGAGATTGCCGGCTTAGGAAGCGAAGAAATGACCGACCGATTCATCATCAAGAAGATTCTCAGAGCTTTGGATGGAAAGTATGACACCGTGTGCACTTTGATCCAAATGATGCCAAACTACAAGACTCTCAAGCCAACCGAAGTCATTGGAAGAATTGTTGCTCATGAGATGACACTTAAGGATAAGGAAGAGCTTCACAACAAGTCGAGTGGTGCTTACAAAGCTACAAGTGATGCTCCTACAACCTCAAGTGACAAGTTAGTTTCCAATGAAGAGATAAGCCTAATGGTTAAGAACTTCAACAAATTCTACAAGAATAGAGGCAAAGAGAGAAGCTCAAAGTCTAGATCATATGATGAAAAGAGATCTTCTAGTCGTGATCGAAACTGCTACAATTGTGGAAGACCCGGACACTACTCAAATGAGTGTACGGCTCCCCACAAGAGAAGAGAAGAATCTCCAAGAAGAAGAAGTTCAAGAGATGAGTCACCTCGGAAAGAGAGAAGGAGTAGAGATGATCGTTATGAACGAAGACCCTCTCGGAGAAGCAAGGATTCGGAGAGGAAAGACAAGTCATCAAGGAGCTACACAAGAAGAAAACATCAAGCTCATGTAGGTGAATGGGTTTCCGGCTCCGACTCCGACAATCAATCCGATGGAAGCTATCACTCCTACTCCGACTACAGTCAAGATGAAGGTGTTGCCGGTCTTGCTCTCGTATCCTCCAACTCCAACTCCTACGACTTATTTGATTCACCAAATGAGGGAATTGGAAGATGCTTCATGGCTAAAGGCCCCAAGGTATCATACCCTGAATTCATTGACTTCAATAGTGATGAGGATGACTTGCTTGGTGAAGATGAGCTCTTGCATGATAAATCCAGTGAGCCTAGTAACGATGAACATGCTAGTAGTCTTTATAGTCAAGAAGAGTCGAATGACAATGCTATGAAGGAGATTGAGCGTCTAACTAAAGAACTAAACACTCTTAAGTTAGCTCATGAAACAACTCAAGAAGATCATAGAGAGCTCCTAAGATCTCATGAGAAGCTACGCTTCGAGAAGCTCACTCTAGAGCAAGAACATGAGTTTTTAAAAGCAATCAATGACGATCTTCGAAAGAAGAGTTCTTCATATCTTGCCAAACGACTTCTCTTGTCTAATTTCTTGCCACTCATTAAGACTAAGCATGACAAGCATAAGAAAAATTCTTCCTCTAGTAGTAACAATAACCATGCTAAATCCAATGTTGTTGCTTCTAGTAGTTCTCTTGATTCCACTAACAATGTTTCAAGCCAAGTTACACTTGAGCAAGAGAATAGTTTATTGAAAGGGATCATAGAGAAAGGTGTCTACAAGAGCCTTGCCGGAAGCAAGAACTTTGAGGAAATTGTTCGCAAGCAAGGAAGGCACCGGAAGAATCAAGGAATTGGTTTTGAGCGAAAGTTCAACGCCGAAGGTGTTGAGTGGGAAGAAGGTCAATATCCTACTCCACAGTTTGTTTCTCAAAAGGAGAAGTATGATCCTACTTCTTCCAATGTGGAACAAGCTCAAGATGACCTTCCACCACAAGACCACAAGCTAAAAGCTAAGGACAAGCTTCAAGAAGAGATTGATGCATTCGTTGAAGCACCTCAAGCCATGGTCAAGTGGGTTCCCAAGGAAACGTCAAGTTCTACTTCGTCAAGCTCAACTACAACCCCAAGGATTCCCATCAAGATGATGTGGATCCCGAAGAAGAAGAACTAGAAAGTTCTTGAGGGTGACTCCGCCAACATTCTTCACTCACATTCATTTTGGCAAAGAACTTGTGCAATCAACTTCCACATCATGCACTAGTTCATGGAGTCACAAACCCTCTTGTTGGTAAGTCAAGGGACAAGGTAATCATTGCTTTCATGGACATCATCTATTGTGAACTTCAATCTATGTCCATGGATATCCTTGTTTGTTCCTTGTGGGACTAACCCATGTAGGTATTGAAAGTGCCCTAATCCAAAGGATAGCTCCCAACTCTTGATGATCTCCATCAACATTGAGCATCCACATCTTCAACATCTACATGAAGTCTTCTACGACAACCCAAGGTTAGTTTGACCCTTTAAAAGGGGTTCTCACATCTAGGGGGAGCTTTGCTCTAAAAAATTGAGCTAAAGCATCTTCAAATGATGTGAACACATCAATGCTTTATGTAAAAGTGGTAACCCCACTTGTGCTTAAACGATGAGTATGACCTATGATCAAATGTTCTCATTTGGCTCCTAAGTCAAAATACTCATATAAAGATGACCTAGTCATCGACAAATTGTGTGTTAGTTGCTAAAGTTTTGGTTGTGCATGTTTGACACATATTTCATTTGCTATCTTATTGTGTGAGCATGTTGGATGCATGATTTTATCCATTCGAGGACATCCATTTGTTGTTTTGGTCGTTTTGATTTTTCTGACCAAATGGATGGACAAGAATGCCTAAGTACCTCCCCTAGCTATCTATGCTTTCTTGTCTCAAATTCTATTCATGCTTACATCACAAACTTTGAACAAGTCATTTTCGGACCCTCCGGGTGAGGAGCACTCGGAGCCACCGATCCGTCTAGGGCTAATCTCCAAAACCTTCTAATTGATTTCGGTCAGACCAACCCACTCAAACTCGGTCGAACCGAAAGCTTTTAGACTGATCTAGGTTTTCATCTCGGTGAAACCGAGTTGTGATTTTCGGCGTGACCGAAGTGCATAACTGCCTAGCAGTTATCCATCTCGGTGCCACCGAGTTTTACAACTCGGTCCCACCGACAGCAAAGGGGTATATATTCCAAGGGCCGCGCGCGTTGATTCCTCCTTCAAACGTTTCGCCCCCACATCCCCTGCTGCCGTCACCTTGGTCTCCGGATCGTCGCCGTCGTCGCATGTGCGCCCTTGCCGCAGGTCTCCGTCGCCGTCAACGGGCATCTCCTCCGCGCCGTTGCCGCCGTAGAAAAACTCCACCAAGTTAGGGTGAGTTTTGATCCCACTCGTGCTCCCATCTCCGATTCAATGCACGTTTGGATTGCCTAGTATCTTGCCACGATTGAAATTCTCCTGTACACCAGATTGGTTCGTTTGAACTAGATTCGAGTAAAAAATTTAGGGTTAGGTTTCCACGGAACACATCTCGGTGAGACCGATTTTATAATTTCGGTGTGACCGATTTGGCCTATGGCCATTGCACTGCACCCTTCGGTCCAACCGAGTTGTGCAAAATCGGTGTGACCGAAATGAAGTTTTTGTGAAACCCTAGTGTTTTCGGCAGGACCGAAACCCACTTCGGTCAAACCGAAAGTGGTGTGCCAAGCTCCTGTTTAACACTTCGGATTCACCGAAACTTAAACTCGGTCTCACCGAAATGTCTTCTGTGAAAACTTAAAACTAGAATTTGAACTCATTTTTCTTGCAAAAACTTCTGCAGTTTGTGATAACTCTTCTTCTCTGCCTATACCTTATCTATTCACAGGTTGTCAGCCATGTCAGATACCAGTGACAGTCAGAACAGGTCAGAGACACCCATTGCAGACATTCCAGAGGCAGACACTAGTCCTGATCCTAGTAGCCCATTTGATGATGGTGAGAGGAGTACACCAAGTGGCATGCCTCCTGCAGCCACCAGAGCTAGAAAGGAGAAGAATTCCGATGATGAGGATTCAGATTTCGTTGTTGAGGAAGAGGTGACCTCCAAGCCTAAGAGGAAGGTTGTTGCCAAAGAGCAACAAGGTCAACAATCTAAGAAGGGCACCAGCAAAGTCAAGCAGTCAACTGTTGCTAAGAAGCTGAATTTGGGAGAGGCAGCTGCAAGCAAAATGAAGAAAACCTCCAAGAGAAAGAGGGTAGTGTATACTGATTCTCATGCAGATGCAGCAGTAGAGGATGAGGATGAGGAAGCACCCCAGCCTCCACCTCAGAAGCAGAAGCTCATGGGTGATGCCATTAAGGCTGGAGCCACATCCAAGCCCAAGAAATCTGCTCAAGCTAAGGCAGCTCCAGCAAAGCCTGCTGCCAAGCCCAAGAGGACCGTCAGAAACATTCCAGCGTCTGAAAAGAACAAGGATGATGTGCCACCAGCTGAGTCTGATGATGAAGGACAAGTGTTGCTGAAACTTCGTCCAAAACTGCCACTCCATAATGATGCTCATCCTCAAGCTGAGGATATGAAGGCAAGGAAAGATAGAGGTCTCAGGCTATGGAGACAAACTGACCCATATGCCGTGAGGAGAAGAACTGCTGTAGATCCCAGATTTCACACCAGAGAGCAGCAGGACTTCTATGAGACCGTGCTGATGGACAAGAAGCCCATAGTCGCAGACACCAGATATGTTGACTGGGAGTACATTGACAGCGAAGAGCGCAGAGATTTCTTTCCACATGTGCATGAAAGCTTCACTGCATGTGGAGTTGCAGATTTTGTAGGTCAGAAATTGACCGATTGGAACGATGAGATAATAATGCAATTTTATGCCACAGCTCACTTCTATCCTGATGGAAAGATTACGTGGATGACTGAAGGTCAAAGATTTTCTTCTTCTGTTGAAGAATGGGCAGAAATTCTGAATGCTCCAGTGCAACGAGAAGATGATATTGATGTATATGGGATTCCAAAGAAGAATCATGAATCCATGAAAAACATGTACAAAGAGATTCCAGCAGCGGATTTGGAAATCTGGAAGCTCGGCTCAGTCTACCATCTCCAGGCAGGCTTACCTACCACTAATACCATTTTGAGGCATACCTTGATGCCCAAGTCTGGAGATCATCGCATGATCAGAGGATACTCTATCAACATGCTGCATATACTTGATGAGAAAGCACCTTTCAAGGTGATGGACTTAATGGTAGAGACCATTAAGAGGACTGCAGCTGACCAGAAAAGGTCATGTGGATTTGCCCCGCAGATTCAGATGCTTATCAATGCCAAGTTTGGCACGGGCAAATTCTTGTTGGATAGAAAACATTTACCGCTGCAGCCAGAGCATGAAGGCAATGTTGTTGTGATGGATGAGGAGGATCCGACATCTGTTGAAGGTCAAGCCAAGATCGAAGCTGCTAAGAAAGCCAAAGCTGACAAAGAAGCAGCAGCAGCAGCAGCTAAACCAAAGAGTTTCGGAGAGCAAATTCTTGAAGCTACTCAAAGGATTGAACAACGCCTGGCCAGCATTGAACAGTCTCAGGAGAGCTTAGAGAGGATTGTTGACGAGAAGATCCACGCTCTGGACGTGAAGCTGACTGAAATACAAGTGACCGTCAACAAGCTAGAGGCAGACATTGAGGAAGCAAAGCAGGACAAGGCAGAGCTTACGCGTGAGTTGCAGGATGACTTAGTCCAGGATTCTCATCGACAGACTGCTCCGGTTCCCAAAGGATCCCGATCAGCTGCTATTCCAGTGACTGACACCAGGACTACAGCTTCAGCACCTCCCACAGTTCCAGCAGATACTCCAGCTCCAGCTCCAGTGTCCACTCCTCCGGCACAGACATCAGCTGAAGTCTTCGCCGATGCTGTCATATCTACTCCGACATCAACCCAGACGGGAGCCGCCAGCAGAGTCCACAGTGACGCTTAGCTCTATGCTTTTTCGAACTTTTTGGTAACTTGTTGCCAAAGGGGGAGAAATTGTATAGATCATAGGGCTTCGAGAGAGAGAGTGTTGTTATCTTTGCGCTTTTGCTCTTTCGTTCTTTTGCGGTTTCTTTGAGATACTTTTGGTTTTCGAGACTTTCAGTGTGCTTGATACTCCGTTTGATGCTACCTTAATGAGTGCTTAGTCGTACTATGCTTTAATGTGTGCTTAATGCTCATCATATGTCATTCCTATCTCGTATGACTATTTACTCATGTCTTGGTGATTGGGTGCATGCTGTTCATTCTTATCATTTTGTGCGCTCCACCAAGATGTATGTGACATGGAAGAGTGACCCATGATCCTAATCGATTGTGCATTTGCATTCAAACGCAAATCTTAAATAATGCACAAATTTAGGGGGAGCTCTTGCTTATCACATACTTCTCAAAGCGACGATATTATTCATTGATTATATCCTTTGTCGAAGCTTTGATCTATATGTTGTCATCAATTACCAAAAAGGGGGAGATTGAAAGTGCAACTAATCCCCGGGTGGTTTTGGCAATTAATAACAACATATATATCATTGAACTAATAGTTACTTGAAGATCATTTCAGAGAAGTTCAGTGATATGGGTATGGCAAGGACTGAAGAAGTGGACCCCTCAAAATGCGAAGGCAAGCATTGGCAAAAGCTCAAGACTCCATTTTTGGTTTAGTGATCCAAGATCACATTGAGTCCATAGGAAAAGCCAATACTATTAAAAGGGGATGAGGTTATGATGATGATCTGGTTGCTCAAGTGCTTAGTGATACATCTCCTAAACTATCAGCAACTTTCACTGCCATATACACTCATAAGTAATCTCGGTCCCACCGATATTCCAAACTCAGTCACACCGAGATGAACCACCTCAGCCATAAGCCAAACCCTAGTAAACTCGGATATTCCGATTCTGAAATCGGTTTCACCGAAACATGAGTTACCAAGGTTCTGTAACCTTCTGTCATCAAATCGGTGTCACCGAGATGATGAAGTCGGTCCCACCGAAACTGGCATGCTCTTGTCATTGCACGAATCGGACTAATCTTTCGGTCCCACCGAAAACCCCAACGTTCACATTATTTGAACTCTCGGTCTCACCGAGTTGTCCACTTCGGTCCCACCGAGTTTGCTCAAATGTGTGTAACGGTTGGATTTTGTGTGGAGGCTATTTATACCCCTCCACCCCCTCTTCATTCGTGGAGAGAGCCATCAGAAAGAACTACCACTCCTACCTTACATTTCTGAGAAGAGAACTACCTTACCCTTGTGTTGAGATCAAGTTGCTCCACTCCCACCATATGAAGCTTGATCTCTAACCTTCCCAAGTTGCTTTCCACTCAATCCTTTCTTCCACCACAGCCAAATCAGTGAGGAGAGTTGAGTGTTGGGGAGATTATCATTTGAAGCACAAGAGCAAGGAGTTCATCATCATCTACAACATCTATTACCTTTTGGAGGGTGGTGCCTCCTAGATTGGTTAGGTGTCGCTTGGGAGCCTCCGTCATCGAGATGTGGAGTTGAACCAAGAAGTTCGTAAGGGCAAGGAGATCGCCTACTTCGTGAAGATCTACCTCGAGTAAGGCTAGCCCTCCGTGGGCGTAGGCCATGATGGAATAGACAAGGTTGCTTCTTCGTGGACCCTTCGTGGGTGGAGCCCTCCGTGGACTCGCGCAGCCGTTACCCTCCGTTGGTTGAAGTCTCCATCAACGTGGATGTACGATAGCACCACCTATCGGAACCACGGGAAAAATCACCTCCGTGGGTTGAAGTCTCCATCAACGTGGATGTACGATAGCACCACCTATCGGAACCACGGGAAAAATCACCGCGTCTCCAAAATTGCGTTTGCTATTCTCCACCTCTCTTTACTACATGTGCAATTTACTTTCCGCTGCCTATACTCTAGAATTGCATGTGTAGGGTGATGCTTGACTTGATCATAATTGTGAATCTGCCAAAAACTGTTCTTTGTCAAAAGGCAGAATTTTTATATTTACAAGTAGTCTAATCACCCCCCCCCCCTCTAGACATACTTTCGATCCTACAAGAACTTATTGGAGACTTCATATCTCTCAATTAGGGCATTTGCTTGAAATATTAACTTCAACTCTTGGAACATCTCATATGCTCCATGACGTTAAAAACGTCTTTGAAGTCCCGATTCTAAGCCGTAAAGCATGGCATACTGAATTATCGAGTAGTCATCAAAACGAGCTTGCCAGACGTTCATAACGTCAGGAGTTGCTCCTGCAGTAGGCCTGTCACCTAGCGGTGCTTCAAGGACATAATTCTTCTGTGCAGAAATGAGGATAATCCTCAAGTTACGGACCCACTCCGTGTAGTTGCTACCATCATCTTTCAACTTAGCTTTCTCTAGGAACGCATTAAAATTCAAGGGAACGGTAGCACGGGCCATTGATCTACTACAACATAGATATGCAAAAACTATCATGATAAATTAAAGTTCAATTAATCATATTACTAAAGAACTCCAACTTAGATAGACATCCCTCTAGTCATCTAAATGGTCACGTGATCCAAATCAACTAAACCATGTCCGATCATCACGTGAGATGGAGTAGTTTTCAATGGTGAACATCTTATATTGATCATATCTACTATATGATTTACGCTCGACCTTTCGGTCTCCTGTGTTCTGAGGCCATGTTTGTACATGCTAGGCTCGTCAAGTTTAACCCGAGTATTCTGCATGTGCAAAAACTGTCTTACACCCGTTGTATTTGAACGTAGAGCTTATCACACCCGATCATCACGACGTGTATCGGCATGACGAACTTTCGCAATGGTGCATACTCAAGGAGAACACTTGTACCTTGAAATTTTGTAAGGGATCATCTTATAATGATATCGCTGAACTAAGCAAAATAAGAAGCATAATAAGATAAACATCATATGCAATCAAAATATGTGACATGATATGGCCATCATCATCTTGTGCTTTTGATCTCCATCTCCAAAGCATCATCATGACCTCCATCGTCACCGGCTTGACATCATGATCTTCATCGTAGCGTCGTGGTCGTCTCGCCAACTATTGCTACTACTACTATCGCTAACTCATAGTGATAAAGTAAAGCAATTACATGGCTTTCACAATTCATAGAGTAAAGAGACAACCATAAGGCTCCTGTCGGTTGCCGATAATTTACAAAACATGATCATCTCATACAATAACGTATAACTCATCACATCATGATCATATCACATCACAACATGCCCTGCAAAAACAAGTTAGACGTCCTCTACTTTGTTGTTGCAAGTTTTACGTGGCTGCTACGGGCTTAGCAAGAACCATTCTTACCTACGCACCACAATGATTTTTCGTCAAGTGTGCTATTTTAACCTTCACAAGGACTGGGCGTAGTCACACTCGACTCAACTAAAGTGAGAGAGACAGACACTCGTCGATCACCTTTAAGCAACGAGTGCTCGTAACAGTGAAACCAGTCTCGCGTAAGCGTACGCGTAATGTCGGTCCGGGCCGCTTCATCTCACAATACCGCCGAATCAAAGTATGACATGCTGGTAAGTAGTATGACTATTATCGCCCACAACTCATTGTGTTCTAGTCATGCATATCATCTACGCATAGACCTGGCTCATGATGCCACTGTTGGGGAACGTAGTATTTCAAAAAAAAACTCCTACGATCACGCAAGATCTATCTAGAAGAAGCATAAAACGAGCGGGGAGAGTTGTCCACGTACCCTCATAGACCGAAAGGGGAAGCGTGTAGTACCGCGGTTGATGTAGTCGAACGTCTTCGCGATCCACGGCACATCTGTGATCCAACTGATCAAGCACCGAACGCACAGCACCTCCGCGATCTGCACACGTTCAGCTCGGTGATGTCCCTCGAACTCTTGATCCAGTTGAGGCCGAGGGAGAGTTTCGTCAGCACGGCGGTGTGGTGACGGTGTTGATGAAGTTATCGACGCAGGGCTTCCCCTAAGCACTGCGACAATATGACCGAGGTGTGTAACAGTGAAGGGGGCACCGCACACGGCAATTGTCAACTTGTGTGTTCTAGGGTGCCCCCCTGCCCCCTTATATAAAGGAGCAAGAGGAGAGGCCGGCCAACCCCTATAGCGCGTGCCACAAGTAGGATTCCTACTAGGAATAGGAATCCTATTCCTAGTAGGTTTCCAACAAGGGAAGAGAGGGGAAGGAAGGAGAGGGAGAGGGAGAAGGAAAGGGGGCGCCCCCCTTCCCTAGTCCAATTCGGAACCAAGGGAGAGGGGGCGTGCGGCCTGCCCTATCCGTCCCTCTCTGTCTCCACTAAGGCCCATGTGGCCCATTAGTTCCCTCGAGGGGTTCCGGTAACCCTCCAGCACTCCGGTTTTATCCGAAACTTCTCAGGAACATTTCCGATGTCCGAATATAGTCGTCCAATATATCAATCTTTATGTCTCGACCATTTCGAGACTCCTCGTCATGTCCGTGATCTCATCCAGGACTCCGAACAACCTTCGGTACATCAAAACACATAAACTCATAATACAGATCGTCGTCGCACGTTAAGTGTGCGGACCCTACAGGTTCAAGAACTATGTAGACATGACCAAGACACATCTCCGGTCAATAACCAATAGCGGAACCTGGATGTTCATGTTGGCTCCTATATATTCTACGAAGATCTTTATCGATCAAACCGCACAACAACATACGTTGTTCCCTTTGTCATCGGTATGTTACTTGCCCAAGATTCGATCGTCGGTATCTCTATACCTAGTTCAATCTCGTTACCGGCAAGTCTCTTTACTCGTTCCGTAATACATTATCTCGTGACTAACTCATTAGTCATTTGCTTGCAAGGCTTATTACGATGTGTATTACCGAGAGGGCCCAGAGATACCTCTCCGACACTCGGAGTGACAAATCCTATTCTCGATCTATGCCAAAACCACAAACACCTTCGGAGACACCAGTAGAGCATTTTTATAATCACCCAGTTACGTTGTGATGTTTGATAGCACATAAGATGTTCCTCCGTTATTTGGGAGTTGCATAATCTCATAGTCAGAGGAACATGTATAAGTCATGAAGAAAGCAATAGCAGTAAAACTAAACGATCATAGTGCTAAGCTAACGGATGGGTTTTGTGCATCACATCATTCTCATAATGGTGTGACTCCGTTGATCAAATGACAACACATGCCTATGGTTAGGAAACATAATCATCTTTAATTAACGAGCTTGTTTAGTAGAGACATACTAGGGACATTCTGTTTTATCTATGTATTCACATATGTATCAAGTTTTCGGTTAATACAATTCTAACATAAATAAAAGACATTTATTATGATATAAAAGAAAATATAAATAACAACTTTATTATTGTCTTTAGGGCATATTTACTTCATGATACGCTTCCGGGCGTCTCGCAGACCATCCCCGTGGGTTCGCTCATCGAGCTTGTGGTGACACGATGAAGGCGGCGGATGACGAAGTCGAGTGGCTGGTTGCTCAGGCGTAGTGCTCCATGATTTATTATGCATCGTTGGAGAGTGTCATTGTGCAGCTTCTGCATCTTCCGACAAGTGGAGGAGCTAGCCGAGATGGCGCACGGGCTCACGTCCATCGGCCACCCTTAGTGTGGCTGGACAGCTTCGCGCGACGCGGCAGAGTCGTGGAGCCTGCCAAACCTTGGGCTCGCGTGCTCGTCCACGACGCGCCTGATGGAGCGCGGCCGTAGAGCATCGCACGTGCACTCGTAGTGGTGCAACAGATTGCCGTGCCTATTATGGTGAGCTCTTCTATATGTGTGATGTTGAAGATCGATGTGCGCATGCATACACGAGCTGCGTCCTGTATACGGGCGGGAAAGATACCGAAATACAACAATGTTTGCCTTTTTTATTGTGGAGAAAAGGATACGGGAGAGGAAAGCCGTTGGATGAAACAAAAGTGAGCGGGGCCACCGATGAGAGCATATCACCGGGGAAAGAGCAGCCAAAGGTTCCTCCACACACATCACGCTACATGAGTCCAACTTGGACTCATACAAAATTAGAACACGTCCACATAAAGAAGGCATGCACAAGTAAACCTGCATGTACCTGCACGAGCTATATTTGCCCCATTACATGTTCGTACGTCCAACTCAGGTATAAACAGGCCATCAGATACACAGTTGATCCAGATTTTAAGTTGTTTATTTTAATCTATTTTTACTCAATAAAAATCCAGTTCAATGCTCAAAATCAAATAGCAAGCTGATTGCTGAAAACATTTCATTCATGTTTCTACATATCTTGATAAAGCTAAATTTTACATGAATTGGGGATTTATTTTGGTTAAATAATTCTCACTAAATCCTAGTACATGCCATTTTTTCTTTACAGCTGCAGTGCACGGACTGGAATTTTGCAAGAAAAAATGTTGCCAATCAAACCAGTTTATTCTAGACTATAAGCCATGTCCTAAGCTTCACGTCGTGATCCGTGATCCTCGACCTGGCCAACCATGTTTCATAGGAAATGGTATTTTCTTTCGTTGCAACGCACGGGCATTTGTGCTAGTAGATACATAAAAGATTATGAACTTTAAAAAAACGTGATTTGTAAAAAAACATGGATTTGGAAAAATGTTGATAATTTTTTTAAATCACAAATTTGAATTTTTTCATGAATTCTTTCAAAAATCATTAATTATTAAAAATTGTTTGTAAATTTTAAAAAAAATAAAAATCTTCATGGCTTTTTAAAAGCCCAAATTTTAAAACATTTGTGAATTTGAAAACTATTCATAATATATTTAAAATTTCATAATTTTGGAAAAGTTAATCAATTTTTTGAAAATTCTCACTAATTGTTAGAAAATCTTGAGATGTAAAAATGTACACAAAGTTCAAAGAATGACTGCGAATTTTAAAAAAATTGTCATGAATTGAAAAGCTTGAACTAAAAAAGTTCATGAAAAAAATGAGTAAAAAGCGGACCAAAAACATAGACCAAAAACCATATCGAAAGCTTCCCAAAACTAAGATTATGTAAAGAAAAACAGGATCAAAGTCTTGTGGAAGCTTCCAAAAAGTGGGGACCGTGATAGAGCTTATATCGGCTGTAACATCTTAAAATTCTAAATTTTGAAATGCTATATTAGATAAATAATTAGGGTTGTTTGTTTGATTGTTGTGAGATTGACTGTGTGAAATTGAGTGAACTTTGAAACTTTTTGAAAGTTGAATGAGAGGGAATGAAATGACTTTTCCAACTATCACTTTGCATTTCGATCTCTAAGAATTCAAATCCATTTGATGGCTTCTCGCCCCTCGTTGGTTACCCCAAGTGGAAGGTTGAGATGTAGCGTAGCGGCAAATTTCCCTTGGCAAAGATACCAAGGATCGAATCCCGTGAGACTCCGAGGGTCGACAAGTAGGTGTTAACGGTGCCAGAAACTTAGCGGTTGACGGAACCTGCACACAGATACAGATAACTTTGCTCCCAACGAGTATAGAAAGGTTGTCAATCCCTCCGGCCTTGTTGTTTACAAAGGATCAAACACAAGAGATAATAATGATAGCTATGACTGCAACTAGGAAATAAAAATAGGAAGTAAATAGAAGGTGTGATCAGCGGTGGTAATATGGACCGGGGTCCCATGATGTTCACTAGTGATGTCTCTCTCCCAAAAGACGATAAAACAGCAAAGCGAGGTAAACAAATTACAGATGGGCAATTGACAGGATTATGTGTGCAAACCAATGCTAACTATGCTGCAAAGAAAGGTAGAGACTCAAAAGCATGGGCGGTACGCCAAGGCAAGTAGACCGAAATCCATCTGCATCTACTACTAATCATCCACCTTGAGATATCTATCCAGAACATCTCGCTGGTATTAAGTTGCGAATCCCACCCAAAGTGTAAACTCAAAGCAACAGACAACTGCATTAAAAGAACTTTGCGTAAAGTAAACAATCCTTGCACCCGCAAGTACAAGCACCGTTGTTTTCTCCCTTGTGGCAACAGCACATCCCCTAGACTCATGTTTCTGTCACTCAAGCTAGTCATCAGGGGGCATGAACCCACAATCAAGCAGAACGCTCCCTCTTGGAGTTACTACCTACTACTTGGCCAAAGCAATAAATAGCAACGGAGAACATGCAAGAATTACTCAAGAACAAAGATATAAAAGAGGTGAATCAAATATATTACTCAAACACAATCTGAACATAGTCTCATAATCCATCAGATCCCAGCAAACTCAGCAAAGCAAAAGTAGAAATATTACATATGTGCCTCGATCATGTAGGGCAGCTCACGAGGTCTAAACCATGAAGAGCAAAGAGGGGAGGAGAACATCACATAGCTACTGATCATGGACCCATGGTCCAAGGTGGACTACTCACGACTCATCCGGGAAGCGTCCATGGTGGTGGAGAAGCTCCCGGTGGTGGTTCTCCCCTCCGGCAGGGTGCCGGGAAGAGTTCTCCTGATGCTCCCGATCTTGGAAGCGCTGCGGCGGCGGAACAGAGGCGAGATCGCGAAAAAGGGTTCTGTCCTCGAGGGTTTCGGGACGAGAGGGATATATATGCGAAGGGGGGTAGCCAGAGGCGGAGCAGGGGCCCCAGGCGCCCCCCTGGCGCGGCCAGGGGTGGGGCCGCGCCAGGTGGCCGCCTGGGCCTCCCCTGGCTCCCCTCTGGCCCATCTTTGGTTCTTCGCGAAGCTTCCTGTACGCTGATTTTTCCTATATTTTTCCTGGAATTTTTGGAGCACTTTTAATATGGGGGAAACCTGAAATAGAAAAACAGCAGAAAACAGGAACTGGCACTGTGGTGCACTGGGTTAATAGCTTAGTCCAAATATGATCAAAAGTGCATGGAAGTGCATCAATATCATAGCAATATCACACAAAAGAAGCATGGAGCAAGCAGAAATTATAGATACCTTTTGGACGTATCAACATCCCCAAGCTTAATTCCTGCTTGTCCTAGAGTAGGTAAATGATACCAAGCATAATTTCTATGGTGACATGCTATCAACCATATAAGAACTTTTTAAGTAAAGCAATCAAGGCATGTAATTCAATTCAAGTCATAACAAGCAAGATTCTATATTAGCATTGTAACAAGCAACGTAAGAACATAAAGGTGCAAGAGCTCTCGCTGTCCGTGACTCGAATGTCTCCAAATGGTGTTTGCGTGCAAGAAAGGGGATAGGGATATACGAGAGAGTAAAACGTAGTTTTTGTATTGTTGAGAACTTAATCTACTAAAGTTTCACACTTGGTCTTCTTTGGAATCTTATCTTGACTCATCCCCAGACCACTAGCCAGGTACAAGCCAAAATTATCCACTCCCTTTCGATATTTTGAGCATTCATGCAATGGATGAGCGTAAGCAAGAAAGTTGACACTTAGGATGGCAAAGAGAAAAAAATGATGAAGGGGGAAGACAAAAAAGGTGTGAAAGGCTCACATCAATGAGGACAATTATAGGCGAGAGAAAGCCAAATGATAGATATGATGTGAGGAGTAGGGATTGCCATGCAACGGATGCACATATGAGCTAAGGTAAGCTCTTCAATGGAACTAGTGGGGGTGCATCCAACTTGCTCGCTCAAGAAGACCTAGAGCTCTTTTGAGGAGGCTCATCATTGGAATATACAAGCCAAGTTCTATAGTGTGAAGGTCCCCACATAGCTATATGCATGAATGATAATCTCTATGGAGTACAAGGTATAAGATGGAGTACGAGTGTGGATCTCTCAAAAGGAATAGTAGTGTGCCCCCTTCTCTCTTTTTATTTCTTTTTCTCTTTTTTCTATTTTTTTATTTTTTTGTGGCCTCAATGGCTCTTTCTATTTAACTCTCATTTTTCCTCTTTGGGATCTTTTGATTTTGTCCTCTTTGGGATCTTTTCCTCACTTTAGGGGCAACACTCTATATATTACAAGAAGTATAGAAGATCTTTCACACTTTACAAAAGTACTCAACATAAAGAAGATGAAACTATCATGATGTATGCAAATGTATGCCTCTGCAAGTGTAGCAGGATATGCAATGATACTAGCGCGTCATGTAGCAATGATTAGGGCAAGGCCCAACTAGCATGCGGCTCATCGATCAAGCAAAAAGCATGTATGACATGAAGATCAAGTCATGAGAAGATGGATGTTGCATGGCAATGTATCTCGGAAAGGCTATGGAAATGCCTTGATAGGTAGGTATGGTGGCTGTTTTGAGGAAGGATATAATGAGGCTTATGATGACAGAGCGTATCGTGCCAAGGATTTGGATGCACCGGCGAAGTATGCGCCAACTCTCGAGGTGAGAAAGGGCAATGCACGGTACCGAAGAGGCTAGAAAAATATGGCTAGGTGGAAGTGTCAACTTTCGAATACTCACATTAGTCCGAAGAACTCATGCACTTATTATCGGTAACTCTCAATCTAATTAGGAGGTTCACAAAGAGACAAGTACCCCAAGGAGGAGTGTATGGGGGTTTGGTTATCCTTGCGCATCCTCGACTCATGGTACGTGAGTGTACTCTAATATTCGATCCCTCCAAAGATTAGTGATCCATCTAGTAGCTAAAGTTCTCAACTATTTTGTAGGTTTTCGAAAATAAACACGGATTTCCCAAAATACGACATCTATCACTAATAGGCTAAAGCTCTTGACACCAAAAGTTCAGACATTACTCATGGCAATACCTCAAAACTATTGCAAGTTACTACTAAAATTAAATAGCAACCTCAATTACCTACTTTAAGTTAAGACACACAACTCAGTGCAACAGGCAAACTCTCTTAACAAGATAAACATGAAAACTCAAGAGAGTTCAGCAACCAACTAAACAAAAGCTCTTTAAAAAGAAAAGCATGAAAACTAAGAGCTAAACATGACAGCAGCTATGGAAAGACAAAGAACACACACAGCAAAGATAAGCATGAAAATCCTATGTTGTGTTCTAGGTCGAAGTGGAGCGTGTTTCTCTCCCACACAAAGAAAGCTGGGTTCTAACTTGTTATGAACAGCAAGCAAAGCTAAAGAAAACTAAAAAAAGGAAACTAAGAGCAAGACGCTCCAAGCATAGCACATAACGCATGAAGTGATAAGAATATAGTGGAACGAAAGACGAACTGATAATTGTTGATGGAGAAGGGGATGCATGGGGGCATCCCCAAGCTTAGACGCTTGAGTCTTCTTAAATATTTCTTGGGAGTGCACGGGGGCATCTCCAAGCTTGAGCGTTTGACCCTCCTGAATCTTCTTTTATCATCTTCCCTCGCACACTTGAAAACTCCCTTCATACATAACTCATCATAATCTGATTAGCGAGGTTAGTACCCACAATAAAATAATTTTTCCTACTGGAAATAAAGATAATCTTGAAGAGCTACTTTTTCTCAAGATTGCCAAAAGGTTTTTGCAAAGAAAAAGCAAGCTCAAGGTTTGCAAAACGAAGAAAAGGCAAAACAGGACAGAATCTGTGAAAAACAGACCAGCAGGTAGTAAATAATTTTTTCGGGGCACTTCTGCAACTCAAATCAAAAAACTCAGAACAGACGCTCGAAACCCAATTGTATAGAGCACGCTGTCAAAAAAATTCAGATCAAAAAGATGATCTGGTGATTTTATTCGAATTTTTCTGTCCAAGGACAGAATCTGTTTTCTGGACAGCACGTCACAACTTTTGAACTTTCTTGCAATCGGAGGCTAAACTTGGCACAAAGCTGAAAAGAAAAGATACAATGATGATGCTACTGTAGTAACAAACATCAAGACACAACAAAAGCAAAATAAAACCTAATTCATTGTGGGCTGCCTCCCAAAAGCGCTTTCTTTTATGCCTTTAAGCTAGGCATGATGCAAAAAGAGAATATCAAGTTTTATCAAGAGTAAGAGAATAGCTAGCCCGTGTAACGGACTCAAAAGGCAACTTAATCTTCTTCTAGGGAAGTGTTCCATCCCTTTCTTGAGAGTGAATTGGAATTTTATATTCCCCTCTTTCATGTCAATGATAGCACCAACGGTGCGAAGAAAAGGACGTCCCAAAATAATTGGACATGAAGGTTCACATTCAATATCCATAATAGTAAAATCAACGAGAACATAATTGTCATTGACAATGATAAGAACATCGTCGATCTTCCCCAAAGGTTTCTTTACGGAAGAATCAACAAGACGAACACCAAAAGAACAAGGATCAAAAGGTTTCAATTCAAACATATCATACATTTTTTGGGCATAACGGAGGTACTAGCTCCAACATCACATAAAGCATAGCAAGAGAAGTTATTCAACTTAATTTTAATCATAGGATCCCAACTATCTTCTAGCTTTCCAGGTATGAAGGCTTCTACCCTAAGCTTCTCCTCCCTAGCTTTGATGAGAGCATTAGTGATATGCTCCGTGAATGCAAGATTAAGTGTGCTAGTGTGGGGATCTCTAGAAATCTTGTGAAGAAAACCAATAACTTCAGAAAGGGTGCAATTATCAAAATCAAGGTCACTACTATCAAGTAAAGTGGTAGTGGTGTCCTTTAGGCTCACTTGTTTGGTAGCTTCTATGGTCATAGGAGTTTCTTCTTCTACGGTTGAGGTCATAGCATCACCATTAATAGGTCCAATGGGACTAGGAGTGCATTGGGTGCTAAGAGTTTGGATATCCTCAACAACTTGAATAGTAGCAACAGTGTGGTGGGTAGGAAGGCTCTTAATTCTATCTTCTTCCTCCTTTTCTCTAGCCCATCTCTTTTTAAGTTTAGCCATCATCCTAATGTTTTCATTAATTTGCACTTGAATAGCATTCATAGGAGTGGTCTTCCTCTCCTCGAGAGGAGAAGTTCTAATTTTAAGCAACTCTACCTCATGGGCTAAATTGTCTACCTTCGAAGAGAGATTATCTAGTTTGTCTAGTTTTTCTTCTACACTCTTATTGAAGGCCTTTTGGGTAGTGACGAAGTCTTTAAGTATAATCTCTAGTTCAGAAGTGGAGTTCTTGGTGCTAGGATAAGTATTGTTGTTCCCATAGGAATTAGAGGGGAACGGTCTAGGGTTGCTACCAAAATTACTCCTATAAGCATTGTTATTGAAATTGTTTCTAGAGATAAAGTTCACATCTACTTGATCTTGAGCAATCAAAGAATTTAAAGGAACATCATGAGGATCAATAGAAGATTGCTTGGAAAGTAGAGACATGATCTAGTCAACTTTTTCATTTAGGGAGGAAATCTCCTCGACAGAGTTTACCTTCCTACCTGTTGGAGCGCGTTCGGTGTGCCATTGGGAATAATTGGTCATCATCTCGTCGAGAAGCTTCGTGGCAGCACCAAGTGTAGTTGACATAAAGGTTCCTCCCGCGGCCGAATCTAACAAGTTCCGCGAGGTAAAGTTCAAGCCTGCATAAAAAGTTTGGATAACCATCCAAGTAGTCAAACCATGAGTAGGGCAGTTCTTGACAAGAGATTTCATGCGTTCCCAAGCTTGGGCAACGTGTTCATTATCCAATTGCTTAAAATTCATTATGTTACTCCTTAATTGGATAATTTTAGCAGGGGGATAGTACTTCCCAATAAAGGCATCCTTGCACTTGTCCCAAGAATCTATACTATTCCTAGGCAAGGATTGAAACCAGATTTTAGCTCCTCCTCTCAAGGAGAAAGGAAAAAGCTTAAGCTTAACAGTATCACCATCTACTTCTTTGTACTTTTGCATATCACAGAGCTCAACAAAATTATTTAAGTGCAAAGCAGCATCATCTCCAGCACCGGAGAATTGATCTTTCATAACTAGGTTCAGTAAAGCAGGTTTAATCTCATAAGAAGGTGCTGAAGTGGCAGGTGTAGCAATAGGCGTGCAGATAAAGTCATTGTTGTTATGACTAGTGAAGTCACACAACTTGGTGTTCTTGGTGGAACCCATAGCAGCAGCAGGCAAGATAACTATTTTTGTGATTTTTGGTAAGGGACACTAAAGCAAAAACTGAAAGGTAAACTAACAAGACTAAAAAGCAAAGATAAAAGATAGCGTGCAACTCCCCTATCTTGAAGAGTGGAGTCCCCGGCAACGGCGCCAGAAACTTGCTTGATGGCTTCTCGCCCCTCGTTGGTTACCCCAAGTGGAAGGTTGAGATGTAGCGTAGCGGCAAATTTCCCTTGGCAAAGAAACCAAGGATCGAATCCCGTGAGACTCCGAGGGTCGACAAGTAGGTGTCAACGGCGCCAGAAACTTAGCGGTTGATGGGACCTGCACACAGATACAGATAACTTTGCTCCCAATGAGTACAGAGAGGTTGTCAATCCCTCTGGCCTTGTTGTTTACAAAGGATCAAACACAAGAGATAATAATGATAGCTATGACTGCAACTAGGAAATAAAAACAGGAAGTAAATAGAAGGTGTGATCAGCGGTGGTAATATGGACCGGGGTCCCATGATGTTCACTAGTGATGTCTCTCTCCCAAAAGATGATAAAACAGCAAAGCGAGGTAAACAAATTACAGCTGGGCAATTGACAGGATTATGTGCGCAAACCAATGCTAACTATGCTGCAAAGAAAGGTAGAGGCTCAAAAGCATGGGCGGTACGCCAAGGCAAGTAGACCGAAATCCATCTGCATCTACTACTAATCATCCACCTTGAGATATCTATCCAGAACATCTCGCTGGTATTAAGTTGCGAATCCCACCCAAAGTGTAAACTCAAAGCAACAGACAACTGCAATAAAAGAACTTTGCGTAAAGTAAACAATCCTTGCACCCGCAAGTACAAGCACCGTTGGTTTCTCCCTTGTGGCAACAGCACATCCCCTAGACTCATGTTTCTGTCACTCAAGCTAGTCATCAGGGGGCATGAACCCACAATCAAGCATAACGCTCCCTCTTGGAGTTACTACCTACTACTTGGCCAAAGCAATAAACAGCAACGGAGAACATGCAAGAATTACTCAAGAACAAAGATATAAAAGAGGTGAATCAAATATATTACTCAAACACAATCTGAACATAGTCTCATAATCCATCAGATCCCAGCAAACTCAGCAAAGCAACAGCAGAAAGATTACATATGTGCCTCGATCATGTAGGGCAGCTCACGAGGTCTAAACCATGAAGAGCAAAGAGGGGAGGAGAACATCACATAGCTACTGATCATGGACCCATGGTCCAAGGTGGACTACTCACGACTCATCCGGGAAGCGTCCATGGTGGTGGAGAAGCTCCCGGTGGTGGTTCTCCCCTCCGGTAGGGTGCCGGGAAGAGTTCTCCTGATGCTCCCGATCTTGGAAGCGCTGCGGCGGCGGAACAGATGCGAGATCATGAAAAAGGGTTCTGTCCTCGAGGGTTTCGGGACGAGAGGGATATATATGCGAAGGGGGGCAGCCAGAGGCGGAGCAGGGGCCCCAGGCACCCCCCTGGCGCGGCCAGTGGTGGGGCCGCGCCAGGTGGCCGCCTGGGCCTCCCCTGGCTCCCCTCTGGCCCATCTTTGGTTCTTCGCGAAGCTTCCTGTACGCTGAATTTTCCTATATTTTTCCTGAAATTTTTGGAGCACTTTTAATATGGGGGAAACCTGAAATAGAAAAACAACAGAAAACAGGAACTGGCACTGTGGTGCACTGAGTTAATAGGTTAGTCCAAATTTGATCAAAAGTGCATGGAAGTGCATCAATATCATAGCAATATCACACAAAAGAAGCATGGAGCAAGCAGAAATTATAGATACGTTTTGGACGTATCACCATTTCAAATGCAAAACCCTACAATGAAGATAATATGACTCTTACATTTAAAGATATGAAAAAAGATATTTGAGAAGATTTGAATTCTATTTACAAAATATTTCATATCCATAAACTTTATGCAACTCAATGTTTTTCTATGAGGGAAGATAAAAATGACTTCTTAAAATTATATGAAATATGTGTTGGAAGTTTATAAAAATCAAACTGAAAGTTCCTTTGAAGGTATTTTGAATTTTCAAATTTCAAAACCTCTGGAAGTATTCAAAAAGAGAGAAGTAAGATAACACTTCAAATATTCAGAGGCATTTGATATATTTTGGCCAGAGGAAAATAGAAAAAATTTGAAATTGGTTGAAAATTCAAATTCAAATCCAATTGGGAGTTAATTGGTTTTACTCAAATTAATTTTCTCCAAAAAATAAAATATAAGAAAATTAAGTTAAAATTATTCACTACAATAGAAAATTGGAGAAAAGGGAATTGGAAATAATTTTGGTATTTTAAAACAATTTTATTTGAATTTTAAATGCAATAGTAGCATTGTTTGCATTATTAGAATTTGTGTGTATTTTATTTGAACTGGAAAATTACTTCATGTTTTAGGAAATCTTTTTCTGAACATTTTGATATATAATATGTGTAAATTTTTTATTTTCTCTTTATTTTAGTTTTCTTTTCGGTCCTTTAAAAAAAAATGGCTGAAGCCTAGTTAAGCACTAGCAGCCGGCCCAACTAGCTTCATCACATCTGAATATTTTCGGATCGACCACCCGATCTTTTTCCCGATTCTCGCTCTCCCTGAGCACTGGACCCCATCGCCCGACCAAATCCTCTCTCGTTCATCTCCTTCGTCCGCCGAAGATCCTAGACGCCATCGTCGGGATCCGCCGATATCCTTCTTCCGCGCACCAACCTCCTCTCCAAGCCATCTCGACTATAATAGCCGAGGCCCTCGCTCGATCCCGCCCCAAAGCCCTCTCGCCTGAGCTCAATCGCTGCCGAATCGCTCGTCGGAGTTCCTTTTCGTCGCTGCGTGCTGTTGATCGCCGCCGTCGACATAACCACCGTCGAGTCCACCCGCGGCCACCACTCGCCTCGCCTCACTCTGCTACACCCAACCGCCCACTCACTCGAGGCCAACGATCACTCGAGCACCCTTGCCATCGACTCTCGTACATCGCCTCCTCCCCGACCTCATCGTCGTTCAACTTCGTCGCCCCAAGCTCCACCAGTACCATCACCGTGCTCGGCATCGTCCCTTGTTTCTCGCCAATGATCGGAACGCCATCCTCGACTCGGTGCCGCCGCCGCTGACGACCTCCTCTGTAAGCTCCGGTCGCTCGCACCCCTCTCTCGCGGTGGACGTCTCCTACACCAGTAGATCCCAATCGGACGGCCACCATGGAACCGATTAGTTATAGAAAATAGTGAAGCATCTTGTTTTCTTATTTCGGTCGATCGCTTATTCCTCTCGCGCACTCACTAGCCTAGGACAATGGCGGAGTGCCACGTAGACCCTGACCGATGCGTAGTCGTTTCTTTTTTCTGTTTTATTTACAAAATACTTTTGATTTTAGATCTATTATATCTTTTAGGATATTTAGTGTTTTGAGTGATTCCGAATGCACCGTGTCATTCATCTAGTTTTTGCTGACGCCAAGTTTGGCCATATTTGCAAATTTGAAATTTGAGATTGCATGAATTTTGCTTCAAACCTTGTTATTGGGAATATCTTGAGATTAAAAATAGCTATTTAGCTAATTCTTTTTGCTAGTGATCAATTTATCTTTTGTTAATTTAGCAGTTTAGTATTTTCTTTGTTGTTAAGTTTTTACTTAGGACAAAATTATTTTTGTTGAGAAGACCAGTTCTAGAGTATTATTTAGTGTTTTCCTTTAGTTTTCTTAGAGGATTTTCTTTGAATTTTTATTTGGTTTTCCTATTGATTTTTATTTGTTGTTTTTTAATGGAATTTGAGTGTTAGAATTTTCTTGCTAGAAAGTATGCTTATGTGAATTTCATGTTTGTTATTATAGATTTCATAGGAGAGTGATGTATAGTGCTATCAAGTTTTTTTGAGAGCTTTATAATCTTCATAAAGTAATACCTGGCAAGTTCACTTTGAACATCTGTTTTTATTTAAATTTTATTTGCATGTAGTAGCACCCATTTCAAAAATTCTTTCAGTAGTGTTATTATATCTTGTAGTTGAGTAGAATGCATGAGGTAGGAACCCATCTCCCTGTTACCAAACCTAGGACATTGATTAGTTCAATGTTATGCTATAGTAGACATGGTATGGTATGAGTGTTCGAGAGTGGTTTGAGGAGGACTCTACATCGAAGACGACAACTTCATGATGGCATCGCCAAGGCCCGCATCTTCAAGACCTCAAGACTTCGAGACTTGAGACAAGTTTTCAGTACACACTACTGGGTGGACTAGTTGAAAGGCACCCTGGAGTACCCAGCGGATTCCTAGTGAGTTGGAGTAGGCATGTACTCATGAGCAAAGTTCCACCCAGACTCAAAGAGATGGTAGAATACTTCTTGCCCGGAAGCTTACCTGTGCAGCCACAAGTCGTTGTGGGCTCTGGCTTGGTTGACCTTAGTGGCGACTCTGGCTGGGATGGTGCTAGCAGATGTAGAGCTACGGTAGGATTGGATGGGCACCGAACAGTGGTCAGAAGAACTCTTCGGAAGACCATGTTTGGTTCGTCCAGTTCTGAAACACCCTGCAGTGCGAGGACATAAAAGGAGGGAATGAATCTTGTGGGTAAAGTGCACAACACTCTACAGAGTTAAAACCTAATCGATTAGTAGTGTCCCCAGTTATGGACAATTTGAGCCTCTAGACTTGGATCCATCTCGGAACTCTCAACATTGGACTGATAATTAATTGTGGGAAACTTCTAAGTGTTTTGGGCTATGAGACATCGGTTGGCGAAACCATGTCATGGTAGAAAACTCTGTAGTAAATAATCATATTACTTCTTTGATGCATGGAAAATAAAAGTAGCTTCTATGCAAACTAAACTCAGACACAGAGCCACAAAGCCATATTGAAATAGAATAGTTTTATCATTTGTTTCTCTTATTTGTGATCTTGTCGCTACATTCAATGTACTGACCTACACGGCTGCGACGTATCATGTTGCGGGTTTTTCTATGAAGAGTGAGTTTCGTTGTAGGGTTACGATCTACACTCAACTTGCCGATGGCATTGATGGGACTCCACACCCGTGTGACTGTTTCCGCTGAGACTTACGAGGTATATATCAGTTTTACATTATTTATTTACGTTATTACACATTGATATATACATTGATGTAATGTGTGTACCAGCATACTGTCGGGCCCGTGGGACTGGGGGTACCTAGGCCTGTCTGCCTCCGACCTAGGGCGCAATGCATATCCCTGGCTCGATGGAGGGCCCTACTCAGGGTTTCACACGCAAGACCCTTGCAAGGGCCCTGCCTCACGAGGGACGCATCAACAAGTGCCCAAGGCGGGTTGGAGGCATCACCAAGAGCCTCGCGATGCTCGCTCATGGGGTGGTCTCCCGAGGAGCCCTCTCGTGAGGCGCCCTCCCGAGGTGCCCTCACGGGACGCTCAGGTCAAGATCTGCTGAGCTCGGTCTCATGGCCTATAGCCTTCACGTGGATGATGAGTGCAGCTATAGGCCGCGCCAGAAGTCGTGCCAGTAGGCGCGGATGAGGAGGCTTTCCTCTTTTGTGCTAAGGGAGCAAGGCGAGCCACTGATTCCCAAAGAAATCCCGAAAGGTTTCCAGAACTGTGCAAGAAGACTAGGATAGAGAGTGTGCCAGGGCAAATGTCATTCCCGAGCCCACCAGCGCGTCACAGCAGGAAGCTTTAGCAGGCGAAGATCACCTTTAGTCAGGATAAGCTGCAACCTTGTCCCCCTTCAAACTGGCCATTGTGGCAACCCTTCCCGCCTTGTGTTTTCGTAGGAAGAGGACCAGAGGAAGTATAAGAAGAGGGCTAGGTGCAACCATAGAGCGGAGCTTAGGGGGTCGACCAAACCTCATCTCCTACACCCCATGTACACTTGTTTTCCTCCCCCACGAGGCGATCAAACCACCAAGCAAGAGTAGGGTCTTACATCGCAAGGTGGCCCGAACCCGGGTAAACTGTCGCGTGTGTGTTCATCTTCCTTAGCTCGTGCTCGCCATTGCGTCACTATGGAACTGGTGGAGTAGGGTATATCAGATGGAGAACAAGAGCAACCAAGTGTTCGAACCTCTAGGGTCTCTGGAGCCCCGATTCCAACATTTGGCGTGTCTGGTAGGGGTGCGCGGTTGTTCTTCCGTTGCTCTTCCGCTCCGCTTCGGCCCCCGCTCCACCCACTCCATGGCTGATGCCCGCACCGTGCATGCTGAGTGTCGGGCCACCCGCCTCACCCAGACGGAACATGTGAGCCCTGGCAATCATCCCCACGTGGATGGAGCTGCGGCTGCTACCGCCATCGACCTGGCCAGTCATGATCAGCAAGCCTCCTCCCCGCACCCTTCTGTGCATGCCAAGGACCGCTCGGCCTTGGCGTCATCCTCCCTCATCCGTCACGGGCCGCCAAATGCATAGGCCACGCTCCTCATGGCGTGAGAGCTCCTTCGCTATAGCCCCGTAGACGTCGGCTATGACGCTTGGCTTGGCCGCACCACCGAGCTCGTCAACGCTGCTGGAGTGGCCCCGATGCTCTCCCACCCCCATTCGTCCACCCTTCACCGTCTCGCATTGGGGACATGGCCCACGGCACACCTCCGCCTCCTCCCCAGTGCAGTGAGCTCGCTGAGCCCCAGCGCGACATGCACTAGCACAACCCACCGCACGTAGCGCCTGCACCAGCCAGGGATGAGGTGAGCTACCAAATCGTCCATCGCGCGCCGCCCGACGCATGCGTGCTCCTCAAGCAGCAACGCCAGCGCCAGGACCGGATCGTCCAGGAAGTCATGGCAGCCGGGCGCCAGAACCGTGCAGCCCTCGTGTGTGGTGTTCCCTCAAGCAGCCAGTGCTGCCGGCTTTCACTCAGGAGCTGTGGTGGGTAGTGTGGCCCATCAAGTTCAAGCCAGACCGGGCCGCCCGCTACGAAGGCATCCCTGACCCTACAGAGTTCCTTCATCTCTATGCCCTGAGCATTCAGGCCACGAACGGCGACAACAAGGTCATGGCGAACTGGTTTCCCATGGCTCTCAAGGATGGCGCATGCTCCTGGCTCATGAATATGCCCGAGGAGTCGATCTCTTCGTGGAGCGAGCTCTGCGACCAGTTCATCGCTAATTTCAAGGACACGTACGATCGCGCACTCACCATCAATGACCTGCGGCGCGTGAATCATTGCCCTGGCAAGACACGTCACAAGTACATCTAGCATTTCAGTCAGGTGCGCCACAAGATTCCCCGCACTTCAGATGTGGCCATCATCTTGGCGTTCTCCAACAATGTCATGGATGTTCAGGATGTGCGAGAAGCTCGCCATCAACGATGACCTGAGCATGGCGCTTGAGCTTTTCACCCTCGCTGACAAGTGTGCCAAGGCCGTGGAGGGCCGCCTCTTCATCCATAACGACCCTGATGCCACTCTCGATGATGGCAAGGCTAAGGCCAAGGAGGCCAAGCGCAAGGGCCCCGCCGTGTTTGCAGCAGAGCTTGAGTAGAAGCTTGGCCGCGACCGTGATGAACCCGAGATGGACCACCGCGCGCCATGTGTCTACCACAATGTGCGCACACATAACACCAAGGACTGTCAGGAGCTCAAGTCACTCCGTGACGAGCGCTTGGGCCGCCTTGGAGACCGCAATGACCGCGGAGGGGGCTGCGGTGGCAGCCGCTTGGATTGCCGCAACGGCAACCCCCGCCAGGGCTAGCGTGACCAGCCTCGCGAGGAGGCCTGGCGCGACCAGCCTCGTGAGGGTGCCTGGTGCGACCAGCCTCGGGAGGCGCGTCCTCGGGCCAATGCTGTCCTTTGGGCAGGCTCGGGGGCTTCCATCTAGAGAGCGTCTGACCTGACCAGCGTGCCGAGGGAGGTGCTCGGGCATCGTTTGGGAGTGCCTTAGTGCACGCCTCGTCAAGCAAGGAGAACATTGCTAGGCGTCGGACGCACAAGAGTTCATCTCCCAGAAGATTGCAATCTGGGAGATGCACGCACCATCCGAGGCGAGCGCCGCCATGCGTGTCATGCTAGCTCAGCTGACATTCCCGAGGAGCACGACAGGGTGCACATGTGCGTCGACTTTGTAGGTCTCAATAGGGTCTGCTCCGAGGATCTCTTTCGGCTGTCGCGCGCCTACCCAAGTAGGGACCTTGGCACCTACTACACTTGCATGCCTTTTGGCCCGGAGAACGCTACCGCCACGTTCCAAAGGCTGGCACGACTCACGATGGAGTCTCACGAGCGCCCCGCCCCTCGGGAGACCTCAATGCCTACTGGCCATGGCCTGTCCCTGCGTCCACCTACTTTTGGTCGTGTAGCTTACTGTGGGGACCCCAACTCATAAGTCGAGAACCAAATGCATGTGTATAGTGATCCTAGAGATCAATGCTCATTGAGCACACAGAAGCTGAATAACAAGAGTCTTACATCCATACATACTGTTTTACACAAGTAAGACCATTATGGTCAAGTCTTGAGAATATCATCGCAGCGGAAATCTTCAATAACGACTTGGACCCATGCCATCCGCCTTAACCCTACAGGCATTCTGACTGGGAAGTGTCCTAGCTCGCATGTTCGTCACCAAAGAAATTTTCATCTTACACCTGTTCTTTCATGCCAGGCCAATAAAATAACCAGTGGCAAGCCAATGAGTACTTTGAATGTACTCGCAAGCAACCCAAGTGTGATGACAGAATGATTATGCAAGGCTCTACTACTAAATTGGCATTTTTGCGTAAGGCTAGTTTTTCATATGCAAGTATGATCAACATATATCAAGGACATGCATGCGTCTGCAACAAGTATCAAGAGGTTACAGACATCAATATCTAGAAAGATTTATAAACAACTCATGCTCAAGCTCATCGTGACTTTCTCAAGAATCACATCATCAATATCACAGAATCGCGTTGTTTTCCTCAGACACACACCAGGTTTCGCAAACATTGGACGTAGCCCAAGAGCGGTTACCCAACTGTCCTTGACCGTGGACATGGCTATTCGAATAGTTTTTCACTCTGCAGAGGTTGCACACTTTACCCACAAGATCCGGGGAACTTCTGTGTCATCCACGACCCGTGGTACCTCAAGTACCCAGGGTAAGCACCCGGTCACTATCTTTCCCTAGACGACACTAACATAGAGTCCACTCGATTGGTAGTAACCCCCGTGCCCAACTTTTCACATCTTAAAATTTTGGAGTCATGCTCCCATATTTATCACATACCACAAGCACGTGGTACCAACGGTATGTCCGGTGCCCTGTAAAAATAGTCATGGCCGCCTATCCAAGCACGACCCCATCCCGAGATTGACCTCGTGTCACCCCCGTCACTAGTAATGTGGGCACCATGCTAGTATCGACATAGGTAATCAATAATGCCCTTTCCCATATAAGGGTAGAGTGGTTGCGCCTGTAAGGTTGGAATAACGGTCGCAACTTAAACCAATCCATTTTGCAAACCACACACACTTGCCTCGGTACACCACTTCGTCATCAAGTGGTTACCTAACTCATCATCTCCCTCGGGCATAAGTGTCACCCGACGGGGTTTCCGAAAAGTCTTTCAAAAGTACTCTGCCTCCATCACCATGCATATCCCCGTACCATTTGCGTAGCTACTACTATAACATCATATCTACTCCCACCCGCATAACCCTCATAGGAAGGTAGGGTCATGCTTGATGCAAGTTTCAATAGGAAAGTAACAAAGGTAACCAACCAAAGTGGTCACCTATCTCAACATGATTCCGATGCATCCATAATAAGGTGCTATATGACATGCTTAAAAAGGGTTTCTTAAACATGGTCAAAGGGATGCTTGCCTGGTTCATCAAAGTCTTCAAAGCTTCTGGTCCATCTCCAAGTGCTCCGTATACTTCGTTAACTAACGTCGGAAACAATCACAATAAGCAACAAAACAAGGCAAAAAATAAAAGTGCTCTAAAAATAGGAGTTTGACTTTTCTAGGACTTATCTGGTTATATGAAAAATAACTAGAGAGGTTTTATTGGATTTGGGTTAATAGATATTTTTTATCATTTCAATATGAGGGAAACAAAGGATTTAATGGATCTGCAAGGAGTCTACAGAATGCCTTTTTATAAAAATGAGTAAAGGTACCCATTAAATGCGGCATGATTTTAGAAACATTTATAAATTGGTCTCACTGGATTTGGAGTTGAAATGGACATAATATGGATTTTTGAAGTGGATTTATATGGCTAAATGACCTTTTTATTAGATCCAGGGGAAACTAGGCAGAGTAAAAATGTTCACTGTGGGTCATTATATAGATCTTGATTTATGGAGCCAGTAGAAATTTGAATCATCAAGTTTGGACACTATTTGACTTCTCTAGGGATTTTACAAGCTATCTGGGAAAAGAAAAAGAAAGAAGCAGACAAAGGCTTTACACTTAAGAGGCGCACAGGGTGAACATAGCAGCGTCGCAACTGGGCCAGCCCAGCGGCTCGGCCGCGCGCACAGGAGGGTGGTGACGTCGCTGGCGCCCTCGCTGAGTACGCTTCCAGGCGGGGAAGGCGGCTTCTCCTTGCCCCGCCTCCACTTAAACAGCGGGGGCCCGGCGCTGACCCACTGACGAGCGGGTTGATGATATTACGGACCTAGGGTAGGGTCACAGGCCTGACCCAGGTACCCCACCCAAGGTCACTACCCCAGAAGTTCAAGAGACAACTCGAAGACAACAAGAACGGTCGACTGTTATGGCCCAAGAGGACATATCACTCGACCGCATGCCCTCTCTCAGACGAGTCAACTCCACTCGATCATTCAAAGACACTCGACCCCCGAAGGTCAAAGGTCCCTTAGGACAGCAATGGTCCGGCATTCATTCTGTGAGAATTAATGCCTTTATCACTCTTTATTGCAGGCGTTATCAGTAACGCCCCGCCTTTATGTACATTGAACCCTTTGTAATGTGGGGATGGCTGGGGTCCTGCGCACTCTATATAAGCCACCCCCTCCTCCAGTACAATGGTTCGCACCCCCTGTGACTCAAACACACATATACATTCCAGTCGAGCGCCTCCGGGTACCGAGACGTAGGGCTTTTACTTCCTCCGAGAAGGGCCTGAATTCGTAAAACTCCTCGTGTACAACCTTGACGTAGCTAGGACCTTGCCTCCTCCTACGTACCCCCTACTCGTACTATCACACTTAGAACCACGACAGTTGGCGCCCACCGTGGTGCAGCTGTCTTAGCGACTTCCGGTGAGGTTGCAAACTTTTTCTCCGACCTCCATCATCATGGTTTCCGGCGGTGGTTTGGCGCTGGGCCACGAGATCCGACTCGGCGCGCTCGTCTTCGTCGCCGACGACTCTGCTTGGCTCCAGGTGGCCCCCCTCGACGTTGAGGCGTTGCCCGTCCGCGGGGCCACACACTTCCGTGCCAGCGCCTGCGGCGTCCTTCTCCGGCAGCCGTCGGCCCAGTATCGGCCGGCTCCTTCATCGTCCGTCGTCCCCGCTGGACGCCGCCACAAGCGATCTAGTTGTTTGCGGCTCCAGCGCTGGGTGAAACACGCGGCGGCCCGCCAAACGGCCACCCCTCAAGTTGTGGCCATCGAGCCTGACGAATACCTCTACAGGCTGGTCGATCCGTCGACTGAGCCCACATATTCGCTTTCCGAGTGCGGAAGCAGCGATCCCGCAGCTGAAGTTCTCATGGTCGACTCACGTCGCAGTCCGCCAGGGTACCCTCACGGCGGAGACGGCGGCAGCGGCAATGGTCAGTCCTACAACCACGACGGGTACATTCCCCAGCCCCTCACTGCCGAGCAGAGGGACGAGCTCTGCCGCCGCAATGAAGATGCACTTTACACCCCTATCATGGGAGATTCCCCAGAGGCTTAGGCCCTGGAAGCCACGCGCCTAGCCACCATGGCTGAGCGCGCGCGACTGGAAAATATCCAGCGCTCACTAGACGAACGGGCCCGCCGACTGATCCCCGGATCCAGTCGACGGCCACGGAAGTCGTTCTCGTGTGAAACTCAGGTGTTCCAAACGCCTATCGAGAACCTTGAAGCTGCAGCCCGCATCACAGATTCTATCCAGCCGTCTCAGTCGGAGGCTGGGAGAGGCTTCCAACAGATCCGAGCGCTACTCCAGATGGCGGGAGAGAAGAACATGGCTGTCTCTCAGTCGCGTAACAGGATGCACAGCAGATCAGTGGCGGCAGACACTGTATGGTCAGCTCACAGCCCAAGATCGCCCCCCAGGCGTGAAGATCGTGGGCCCCACCAAGACCGGCATTTGGGTCGGAATGATGAACAGTACGATCATTGACCCGGTCACAACGATCGTCGTCGAGTGCCTACGCCTCCTCTGGGAAGCAGATCATACTCGCCCAGGCGACATGAAGGCAGGCACTTGCGGGACGACGAGCAAAGGATTCCCCCAGATCCCAGAAGGCCCGGCTTTGACGCAAGATCTATCCTTGTGCAGGGCCTGGTCGATAGGAACCGAGCGTACAGAGAAGAGCAAGGCAGAGATCGTCCGAGTGGAAGCTGAGCGTCTGTCTCTGTGCCCGAATGCTTTAGCAGTGCTATCAGGGCTGCAGAGATCCCCCCCCCAACTTCAGATTGGCGGCGGGAGTGAGTAAGTTCACCGACGAGTCAAAGCCGGACACCTGGCTCGAGGATTACCGAGTGGCCGTGCAGATCGGTGGCGGCAATGACGATGTGGCCATGAAGCACCTCCCCCTGATGTTAGTGTGACGCCCGAGACTGACGTCCCAGAAGATTCCAGAAGTTTCCCGAAGATTCCAGATGTTCCGGGTTGCCCGTGTGTTCTTTGTGCTTGTTTTATTTATTTTTGCATTGCATCATGTCATCATACCATCATGTCATTCTAATTTGCATCTCAACCTAAATAATTCGTGTGGACCTTCGGTCCATTTAAATCGAGGGAAGATGACTTCTCTTTATAACATATAAAAGCCTCCTAATAATTATGGAGCTATATTAATAATTATTCCGTTGTTTGGAATTACCTAACACACTTGCATAATTTTCCTCATGTCTCTTAATTCTAGTTTCACCTTCTAAACCTCCTTTTAATTCTTTTCTCGTTGCTCGAGGTTCCTCCAAAAACCCTCCTTCTATTTTATTTTAAATCCTGACATTTTTGTGAGTCCAGGGATTTTTACCCCTTGCCCTAAGTCTTTTCCTAACTCCTCTTTACTTCTTTTCCCTCTTTTGTTTTTCTGTTTTTGTTAAAAAAAACAACAGCAGTTTTATTTAAAAGGAAGCCCAGCAGCCTCATCACTCCTCCAGGCCTCCCTTCAGGCCCACCTTCGGCTCCTCCATTCCCCAAGGCCACCAGCCCACTTGGGCCGCCTTGGCCCAGCAGCCACCCAACCCTAGGGCGCCCGAGCCTCGCAGCTCCTCCCTCCGTTCCTCCCACCGAGCGCCGCCAGGTTCCCTCGCTCATCTCGCGAGCCTCGTTCCCCTCGCACTTCTTTTTTTTCCCCGATCCTTCTCCCCAGCGCCCGACTCCCTTTCTTTCCTCTGGCCGAACCCCTCTCTCCCCTTCGCCCCAGCCTCGCCCGCATCTCCCTTCAGCGAGCCCCGCGCCCCGAGCCCTCTTCTCCCCGCGACCTTCGCCTCGACGCCGCGCCTAGCCAGGACCGGCCAGGCTCCGCCCTCCAGCGGCCAAGCGACGCCCAGGCCCGAGGCCCGAGCTCCCCGCGTCCCGACGTTCCCTCCAGTCCTCCTCGCCTCCTCGCCTCCTCGCCCGCTTCGATGGGGCCGGCCAGGAGCGCCGATGCCCTCGCGCAGGCCTGCCTCCCGACGCGCCGTGCGCCCTTGCTGGCTCCTCTCCAGGCCAGGCCGGCGCCCTGTTCCTCTCCCCTCGCCCCTGGCGGCCCAGCAAGAGGACCGCGCCCAGCGAGCCGTCGGGCAGGTCGGGAGCCCTCGACCGGCCTGCCTCGAACGTCCCCGTCTCCAGGAGCCAGGCGACCGCGCCCTCCTTCGCCGCGGGGTTCCCCTGCCTCTTCCTGCGCGCCTCGAGCCCGGCCCCGAGCGCCCTCTGTCTCGCGCGCGTCTGCGCGTTTACCTGCTGCTGCCGTGACCTCGTCGCCGAGCTGCCCTTGTTTTGCTGCTGTAGTATTTTTTTTGTGTTGTTTGGTTGCTGGCGTTGACCTTGACAGAGAACGGAACGACTACTCGACGACGACCGAACATCTACGGAAAACGAGCCCGTGAACGACTACATGTGTGATGCGCCAAGTACCACTACATCCGTGTACGACTACGCGAACGAGTACACGGCGACCCGACCAAGTACCCCTACGAACGCCGACACAAGACGACGCGACAAGTACCCTTCGGAGAAGTGAACAACTACATCCGTGTACGACTACGTGAACGAGTACCACGACGCCGCAAGTACCACTACCGTCGCCCGAACGTCTACCGTCGCCGGAGAACCGTGAACAACTACGGACGAGAACGACTTCATGGACAAGTACCCCTACCGTCGCCCCGTGTACCTCTACGGGATGTGAACAACTACTTCCTCTACGAGTTGCGGAACGGCTACTTCCTCTCCGACGTGAACGACTCCTTCCACTACGTCCCTCGACGTCTCGAACCGCCCCGAAACGCACGCTTCGAAGGTATACCGAAATGACCCCGTGGATGACCCGTGAGATGCATGCTTGCTTGTGTTGTATGAGTTGTTTCCCGTGTGTGCGTCGTGCCCGTTCCACCTTTTGTTGAGCTCCTCGGTTGCCTCGTCGCCGACTCGTGGGAACCCGGCAACGGGACCACCCCATCATCTTGTTCAACTCGTTCACTCCACCTTTTGTTTTGCACCGGTCCCTCACCGAGTTACCGGTACCGATATGATGCCATTGCCTCATTTCGGATCGTTGCCGTGGCACTCTTTTCTTTCCACCACGGTGACAAATGCTTCATATCTCTTTAAGCCAACCTTTAATTAATAACTTGCATAAACTTGATCATGTCATCCGCATCATGTAAACAACATCATATGTTAAATTGTTGTTTGCTTCTAATTATTAAACATGCTTATGGGGATTTTTCCGGACTTGTTGTTGTTATTTCCGGCCTCATTTAAATTGCCTAGTTAGTATAGTTTCTTTATGCTTCACCTCTTGCCATGTTAAAAACATTTAACCTTGTCTTGTTAATAACGAGAGTCAACTAAATAATTAAATGTGGTGTTTCGTCAATATGCAACTCGTTGCATATTGATCTCCACTTAACTTGTAGATTTGTTTGTGCACTTTGCCATGCCATGCCATGCATATTTAACCCGGACATGCATCATACTTGTTTGTGCATCGTATGCCATGTTTATGCTTGTGTGTTTACCGTGTTGTTTCTTTCTTTCCGGTTGCTTCTCTTGTTAGCTTCTGTTTCGTTCCGGAGTTGTGAGGATTCGCTCGTCTGCGTTGCTCCGTCTTCTTCTTGGATCTGTTCTTCTCCCTTGTGGAATCCCAGGCAAGATGACCGAACCCGGATACCATTACTATTTTTGCCTCTTGCTAGAGTCTCGATCTATAGTTTTGCCTCGATGCCCATGTCTTCTTGTCAGCCTCCTACTTGTAACCAATTGCCATGTTTAACCACCCTACCTACGCAAACCGTTGCTTGGCTATACGTAGGCTTGCTCAGCCCCTCTTATAGCATTGTTAGTTGCAGGTGAAGATTGAAGATGCTTGCTTCATGTTGAAGTTTGGTTGGGTTATATCACACTATATAAATGCTTAAAAATGAAATCATCTATATACTGGCAGGGTGGAAGGCTAAGCCTTTTGCTTGGTGTTTTGTTCCACTCATGCCGTTAGGAACCGTATAAACCGGTGTTATGTTCCTTGATTATGCGTTCCTAACACGGTTGGGGTGTATGGGACCCCCTTGATAAACCGCTAAGTGCTAAGTCTTTTCCAGCAAGTCCCAACATTTGGTACTATTTGCCTCATAATAACAACTTAATTAATTAATTAAATTTGCATAGAGGGTCGCTCCCTCGAGGATCCTTTATTTTCTACATAGCAGGGGGGGCCAGTGCCGATGGTGTTGGTCCCAAACGGGGGTCCTGCGGGAACCACCACGGGGAAACTCGAGGTTTGGGTCCTGTAGCATCACCCATCCGGTCGTGGCCTGAGACGAGATACGCGCGGCTACTATCAGGGTGTCGGCACGCCGGGAGGATTTGCTGGATTAGCCTTACCTTAGTTCGGTTTAACTTGAGCACGGGATTCCGAGAATACTCGGGTCTTCCCACCTATGGAGTTGCGACTCCGCGGATCGTGGGCTTGTGATGGGCCAAGTTGGAACACCCCTGCAGGGTTTGAACTTTCGAAAGCCGTGCCCGCGGTTATGTGGCAGATGGGAGCTTGTTAATTCCGGTTGTAGATAACTTGACACAATGTTCTAATACACTACCAGCGTGTGTACCGTGACTGTCAATTTCCGAATAGGGATTCGGGAGTTGAACACGGTGGGGTTATGTTTGACCGGCTTTAGCTAGGATCACTTCGTGATCATCTTTTGACCGAGGCACTTCTCTTCTCGCTCTCTATTACGTAAGTTAGTGCTAGTTGCTGCTGCAGACTCTTGTTTGTTCCTTCACCTCTCGTTCTTTCTTCAGCCTTGTCCTCACCCAAGGCTTAAATAGTCTTGTTACCCGGGAACGGGATTGCTGAGTCCTCTGTGGCTCACAGTTGCTTCACCACACCAGATGCAGGTTCAGCCGAGTTCGAAGCAGGTGAGGGTTCAGCACTTCACCAGGAGCTCGTTGAAGAGTGTGTCCGTTTGCTTGTGACGTTTCGATGTTCAGTAGTGGTTTCTACTAGGATTCGATCCTGACCTGTGGCTTTTTGTTGTTTTGGTATCTTTCTTTTGGATCTTCACCCGTAGTCGGGTTGTGATGTTTTGTATGATGATTGTTTATGTAATGTATTGTGTGAAGTGGCGAGTGTAAGCCAACTATCTCCTTTTACATTTTAATCCCTCTTTTACATGAGTTGTGCAAAGATACCAAACTTGAGATCATTCTAGGATGGATTTATGCCTTTAAGTCGTGCCTCGACACGTAGGAGGTATAACTCCATCCTGGGCATTACAAGTTGGTATTCAGAGCCTTCTCCGACCTAGAAGCCCCCACTGATTGATCGAATCGTTGACGGTTGAGTCTAGGCACACACTGAAAACTTTTTGAGTCCTATATTATATCGGAGAGTAGGATTTCTGTTTGCTTCTCATCCCCTTTCTCTCTGGTGAGGACTCCTGACGATTACTCTTTTCTCTTCTATTTTCAAAAATTGCACCAAATTTTTTTTAGGATCCCGCGAGTATTCTGGGATTGTTTCGATGTTCTTGTGACAAGGATATTGTTCTCGATGCCTCCTGTTACCGAGGAGTTGAGCTTCGGGGTATCATTGACACAAGCATATCGCGGCAGTACTAAATACTTAAGACGGCCGACATCGAAAATCTCTCCTATACGGCCAGTGGCAAGATAACCCCGACATCACCCAGTACTGGGGAGGTAGTTCGAGAGTATTGCCATAGCTTGTTATAGTGGATGCTTTTCGAAGGTCCGAGGTAAACAGTTTCCGAGAAAAACTGGTTATGTGTTGAAGGATGGATACACCTGGATGTAGGTTAGAGTTGATTGTGCGGTGCTTCCCGTGTATCCCCAACACCTGATTGCATAACTGGAAACTTTCGGAAATCTATTGGTGGGTTCATCAAGTAGTTCTAGGCATTCTTCCAACGGATGCACGATATGAAGTTTGGGGTTCTGCATTGAGTGAAGTGGTTTTATGGACTTGTTCTGATCGGGAGTTGCATCTTAAAGGGTCCTTGGCTATGCTGATCCGGGGATTGCAAAACCCTTTTGTAACACGTTCCATGAGCTTTCAGCACGAAGATGTGGGATGAAACTTCTATCTTGTATTTGTTCCATCTGATCCTTGTTCCTTTTTTATTTATTTTGTTCTCCAAGTGGCTTCTCGTCAAGCTGATGTACCTGCGGAATTCATTCGTTCAATCCTCTGTTCGGATGATATTGTGAAGATCATGTTGCATATCTACCCTTTGTTTTTGTTTTGATTCTGGTATTCGAGTTGCTTCGATGTCAAATGTTGATCCCATACATTCCTAATCGGTGTTCTCATACTTCTATGGGAGTGCTATTTCTTCTTGATCATCAAGATGGTCATGTTAAATTCTTTTCAACCGGTGCCCATTTTGTTCATCCCAAGTTGTCTTTGTTTTTTCCCACCCTCCCACCCTTCTTCTTCTTGGAGCCAGAAATTCTCAGATGAAATATCCATTTTATTCATGTGATGGTTCTTCATTCTTTCCTTCATTGTTCTTATCCGGTGTTTTATCGTGAAGTTGCTCAAGAGCTTCAAGTTCATCATTCTTTTGTTCTCAGATTCTTCCGGTGGATGTAATTCAAGATTTGGTGTTGATCTTATCCTTTTCCTCTTTTCACAATGCTTTCTTATTCCGGTGCACCAATTAATCATTCTCCTCTTGTTATTCATATCCGGAGTGTTGAAGATTCATAATTCCATTCTTAATCCGTTCAAGTTATTTTGAGCATTGTCTTCTTATTCAAGCCATTTAATTCAACCGGTGCAATATCTCTTAAGCAATCTTTTCCAACGGTGATTTCTTTTGAGTGGGCCCTAACCCACAGGTCTTTCTCCAGGATCTTACCTGACTCTTCTATTTTCTGGAGTTATTCTCAAATTCTTTTCAAAGTGTGACGTAAGTATGATTTCCATCAGTCACATGTCTTCTCCAAGATCGCTTTCAATTCTTTTTCATCTTTGTTTCAACCTTTTTTTTTAATTCTTCAATCCGGAGTGCTCAACAATTCTTCATGGCATTTCTCGTCTTCATTCTCAACATTTGAAGACCGGAGAAGTGTTTTCTCTTAAATCTTGGCCCATTCTCCCAAGATTTTCATGGATTCTTTTCTTTGTGATCCTCCGAAGGCCATCATTTTCAGAAGATTCTTCGTTCTCAGTTTTCAACTTCGTCCTACAACTATTCTTCATTGATGTCTCTTCGTTCGTCTCCATATTCTTACGGTGGTTCTTTCAAGTTTACCCTTCCGTTGTTATCATTTTAATTTACTTGTTCTTTTCACAATCCTATCGGTGCTTTGTTGAAGATTTACCCAAGCTTGGTTAGATCTCTCTTTAATTCCTTGCAATGAGAATAAGTAGTATGCCAAATCCTTGGGTTGTCATCAATTTAATTTGATGAAGGAGATGCATGACATAATTCTTATTCTTATTCCTTCAAGGTGATTTAATTCTTTTGTCTGGAGCTTGTTCATCTTATCATATCCTTGGTTCTAAATTCTTCATCTTGTTTTTCCGGAGATCCAAGCTATTTCAATTATATCATTTCAAAGTTCCATCTAATTCATCGCAAGCCTTAAATCTTATTCTTTCATCTTTCACTTCTCATGCTTTCATTACCGGAGTTCTCATGGTGGTTCATCATGTTTTAATTAATCCTTGAAGCCTTCATCAAGATTCTTGTTGGAGCTCAAGCATTCTTCTTCTTGCATTTCCAAGTGCAATTCTTTCTACCTTATCTTTTCAGATGGTGTATGTCATTCTTGTTAATTCCTTCATGTTTCATGATTCACGGGTTATTAAGAATGAGATAATTAAAACCATCATTCCTTTCTCTTTAGGAGATCCTTTCAACCCCTCATTTTTATCTCTTGGAGTTATCTTGGGTTGTATTTCACCTAAAAGCTTTCCCTAAGGATTGTTGTATTATGGTGCTTATAAATGACCCAAGTTCTTCATTTATCATTCTGGTGAAATAAGTTCTTCGTCTCCTTGTTGATCTCGATCCAAGCAATTGTTTCTGTTAGTGGATGGTTGTCACCTCTTAATTTTGAGATGTTTTCCATAAGCCCACATGAAGCTTATTCTTTTCGTTGTTGATTTTTCCAACAACTCTGTTCAACCCTTCTTCGTAAGATGCTCTTTCAAATTTAATTTTGGGAGAAGTTGTCATTTTCTTCTCTGTTCAATTCTTTCTTTCAGCTATATTCTATTCTTTCATTCCGGAGGCATTGTGATGTTGCTCTCTTTGACCATCATCTCGTTTTTATAAGGATCATGTTCTTACCCTTGTTTATCATTTAACCGGAGTGTTGTATTCTTCATTCAAGTTCCCTCTTCTTATCAAGTTTTGCCTATCCTTTTAACCGGAGTGCTGTCTGAGTCTTTCTTACCCTTGTGCCATTCTTTTAATTGTTTCAGAGGCTGTGTGTTGTTGATTTCATCAAGTATCATCTCAACTTGCCAAGTTCTTGTTAATTCCTTCCATTTTCAGACGGAGTGCTGCCGAAATTCTGTCATTCTTATTCCTTGGCTATACCATTGTGGTTCCTTATTCTTTCCGTCCGTAAGCTCTTGTTTCATGTCTTTCAACTATCAAGGTTCTCATAGTGCTCCTTGTTCCTCTTTTCTAACGGAGTGTTTTCATCTTCGTTCATCTCCGTTTCATTCTTTCTTTCAACTTGTTCAACCTCTCAAGGTTCCTGGTTTCACTCGTCTGTCAAAGAAGCAACTTTGTTTTACCTATTCCTCTTCCGTTTTTACCCGGTGATATCTCTAGGATCTCGGGTCGAGATTCTCTGTTAGTGTGGGAGAGTTGTGACGCCCGAGACCGACGTCCCAGAAGATTCCAGAAGTTTCCCGAAGATTCCAGATGTTCCGGGTTGCCCGTGTGTTCTTTGTGCTTGTTTTATTTATTTTTGCATTGCATCATGTCATCATACCATCATGTCATTCTAATTTGCATCTCAACCTAAATAATTCGTGTGGACCTTCGGTCCATTTAAATCGAGGGAAGATGACTTCTCTTTATAACATATAAAAGCCTCCTAATAATTATGGAGCTATATTAATAATTATTCCGTTGTTTGGAATTACCTAACACACTTGCATAATTTTCCTCATGTCTCTTAATTCTAGTTTCACCTTCTAAACCTCCTTTTAATTCTTTTCTCGTTGCTCGAGGTTCCTCCAAAAACCCTCCTTCTATTTTATTTTAAATCCTGACATTTTTGTGAGTCCAGGGATTTTTACCCCTTGCCCTAAGTCTTTTCCTAACTCCTCTTTACTTCTTTTCCCTCTTTTGTTTTTCTGTTTTTGTTAAAAAAAACAACAGCAGTTTTATTTAAAAGGAAGCCCAGCAGCCTCATCACTCCTCCAGGCCTCCCTTCAGGCCCACCTTCGGCTCCTCCATTCCCCAAGGCCACCAGCCCACTTGGGCCGCCTTGGCCCAGCAGCCACCCAACCCTAGGGCGCCCGAGCCTCGCAGCTCCTCCCTCCGTTCCTCCCACCGAGCGCCGCCAGGTTCCCTCGCTCATCTCGCGAGCCTCGTTCCCCTCGCACTTCTTTTTTTTCCCCGATCCTTCTCCCCAGCGCCCGACTCCCTTTCTTTCCTCTGGCCGAACCCCTCTCTCCCCTTCGCCCCAGCCTCGCCCGCATCTCCCTTCAGCGAGCCCCGCGCCCCGAGCCCTCTTCTCCCCGCGACCTTCGCCTCGACGCCGCGCCTATCCAGGACCGGCCAGGCTCCGCCCTCCAGCGGCCAAGCGACGCCCAGGCCCGAGGCCCGAGCTCCCCGCGTCCCGACGTTCCCTCCAGTCCTCCTCGCCTCCTCGCCTCCTCGCCCGCTTCGATGGGGCCGGCCAGGAGCGCCGATGCCCTCGCGCAGGCCTGCCTCCCGACGCGCCGTGCGCCCTTGCTGGCTCCTCTCCAGGCCAGGCCGGCGCCCTGTTCCTCTCCCCTCGCCCCTGGCGGCCCAGCAAGAGGACCGCGCCCAGCGAGCCGTCGGGCAGGTCGGGAGCCCTCGACCGGCCTGCCTCGAACGTCCCCGTCTCCAGGAGCCAGGCGACCGCGCCCTCCTTCGCCGCGGGGTTCCCCTGCCTCTTCCTGCGCGCCTCGAGCCCGGCCCCGAGCGCCCTCTGTCTCGCGCGCGTCTGCGCGTTTACCTGCTGCTGCCGTGACCTCGTCGCCGAGCTGCCCTTGTTTTGCTGCTGTAGTATTTTTTTGTGTTGTTTGGTTGCTGGCGTTGACCTTGACAGAGAACGGAACGACTACTCGACGACGACCGAACATCTACGGAAAACGAGCCCGTGAACGACTACATGTGTGATGCGCCAAGTACCACTACATCCGTGTACGACTACGCGAACGAGTACACGGCGACCCGACCAAGTACCCCTACGAACACCGACACAAGACGACGCGACAAGTACCCTTCGGAGAAGTGAACAACTACATCCGTGTACGACTACGTGAACGAGTACCACGACGCCGCAAGTACCACTACCGTCGCCCGAACGTCTACCGTCGCCGGAGAACCGTGAACAACTACGGACGAGAACGACTTCATGGACAAGTACCCCTACCGTCGCCCCGTGTACCTCTACGGGATGTGAACAACTACTTCCTCTACGAGTTGCGGAACGGCTACTTCCTCTCCGACGTGAACGACTCCTTCCACTACGTCCCTCGACGTCTCGAACCGCCCCGAAACGCACGCTTCGAAGGTATACCGAAATGACCCCGTGGATGACCCGTGAGATGCATGCTTGCTTGTGTTGTATGAGTTGTTTCCCTTGTGTGCGTCGTGCCCGTTCCACCTTTTGTTGAGCTCCTCGGTTGCCTCGTCGCCGACTCGTGGGAACCCGGCAACGGGATCACCCCATCATCTTGTTCAACTCGTTCACTCCACCTTTTGTTTTGCACCGGTCCCTCACCGAGTTACCGGTACCGATATGATGCCATTGCCTCATTTCGGATCGTTGCCGTGGCACTCTTTTCTTTCCACCACGGTGACAAATGCTTCATATCTCTTTAAGCCAACCTTTAATTAATAACTTGCATAAACTTGATCATGTCATCCGCATCATGTAAACAACATCATATGTTAAATTGTTGTTTGCTTCTAATTATTAAACATGCTTATGGGGATTTTTCCGGACTTGTTGTTGTTATTTCCGGCCTCATTTAAATTGCCTAGTTAGTATAGTTTCTTTATGCTTCACCTCTTGCCATGTTAAAAACATTTAACCTTGTCTTGTTAATAACGAGAGTCAACTAAATAATTAAATGTGGTGTTTCGTCAATATGCAACTCGTTGCATATTGATCTCCACTTAACTTGTAGATTTGTTTGTGCACTTTGCCATGCCATGCCATGCATATTTAACCCGGACATGCATCATACTTGTTTGTGCATTGTATGCCATGTTTATGCTTGTGTGTTTACCGTGTTGTTTCTTTCTTTCCGGTTGCTTCTCTTGTTAGCTTCGGTTTCGTTCCGGAGTTGTGAGGATTCGCTCGTCTGCGTTGCTCCGTCTTCTTCTTGGATCTGTTCTTCTCCCTTGTGGAATCCCAGGCAAGATGACCGAACCCGGATACCATTACTATTTTTGCCTCTTGCTAGAGTCTCGATCTATAGTTTTGCCTCGATGCCCATGTCTTCTTGTCAGCCTCCTACTTGTAACCAATTGCCATGTTTAACCACCCTACCTACGCAAACCGTTGCTTGGCTATACGTAGGCTTGCTCAGCCCCTCTTATAGCATTGTTAGTTGCAGGTGAAGATTGAAGATGCTTGCTTCATGTTGAAGTTTGGTTGGGTTATATCACACTATATAAATGCTTAAAAATGAAATCATCTATATACTGGCAGGGTGGAAGGCTAAGCCTTTTGCTTGGTGTTTTGTTCCACTCATGCCGTTAGGAACCGTATAAACCGGTGTTATGTTCCTTGATTATGCGTTCCTAACACGGTTGGGGTGTATGGGACCCCCTTGATAAACCGCTAAGTGCTAAGTCTTTTCCAGCAAGTCCCAACATTTGGTACTATTTGCCTCATAATAACAACTTAATTAATTAATTAAATTTGCATAGAGGGTCGCTCCCTCGAGGATCCTTTATTTTCTACATAGCAGGGGGGGCCAGTGCCGATGGTGTTGGTCCCAAACGGGGGTCCTGCGGGAACCACCACGGGGAAACTCGAGGTTTGGGTCCTGTAGCATCACCCATCCGGTCGTGGCCTGAGACGAGATACGCGCGGCTACTATCAGGGTGTCGGCACGCCGGGAGGATTTGCTGGATTAGCCTTACCTTAGTTCGGTTTAACTTGAGCACGGGATTCCGAGAATACTCGGGTCTTCCCACCTATGGAGTTGCGACTCCGCGGATCGTGGGCTTGTGATGGGCCAAGTTGGAACACCCCTGCAGGGTTTGAACTTTCGAAAGCCGTGCCTGCGGTTATGTGGCAGATGGGAGCTTGTTAATTCCGGTTGTAGATAACTTGACACAATGTTCTAATACACTACCAGCGTGTGTACCGTGACTGTCAATTTCCGAATAGGGATTCGGGAGTTGAACACGGTGGGGTTATGTTTGACCGGCTTTAGCTAGGATCACTTCGTGATCATCTTTCGACCGAGGCACTTCTCTTCTCGCTCTCTATTACGTAAGTTAGTGCTAGTTGCTGCTGCAGACTCTTGTTTGTTCCTTCACCTCTCGTTCTTTCTTCAGCCTTGTCCTCACCCAAGGCTTAAATAGTCTTGTTACCCGGGAACGGGATTGCTGAGTCCTCTGTGGCTCACAGTTGCTTCACCACACCAGATGCAGGTTCAGCCGAGTTCGAAGCAGGTGATGGTTCAGCACTTCACCAGGAGCTCGTTGAAGAGTGTGTCCGTTTGCTTGTGACGTTTCGATGTTCAGTAGTGGTTTCTACTAGGATTCGATCCTGACCTGTGGCTTTTTGTTGTTTTGGTATCTTTCTTTTGGATCTTCACCCGTAGTCGGGTTGTGATGTTTTGTATGATGATTGTTTATGTAATGTATTGTGTGAAGTGGCGAGTGTAAGCCAACTATCTCCTTTTGCATTTTAATCCCTCTTTTACATGAGTTGTGCAAAGATACCAAACTTGAGATCATTCTAGGATGGATTTATGCCTTTAAGTCGTGCCTCGACACGTAGGAGGTATAACTCCATCCTGGGCATTACAGTTAGGTGGCTCGGCCGGGGGTGGTTAAACCCGAGTGTTTATAAGGACCTTCGAAGGCACCTGCAAGCGACCCGCAGGGCTGGCGGAGTTGCAACATTGCGTACAGAAGCCGAATGAAACCCTGAGAGACTACATCCAAAGGTGGACCACCTTGCATAACACCAAGCAGTCTGCACCTTCAAGGTGGGCGTACGGTACAAAGAGCTGAACCTGAAGTTCAGTCGAACGGGAAATATGTCCCTGTCTCGGATGATAGAAATAGCCAGTCAGTATGCCAACGGAGAAGAAGTCGATCGACTCCGCAGTGGCAAGAAACCAGTCGGCCAGGATGAATAGAATTCCAATCGGAAGCTGAAGCACAAAGTAGAACCTGCAGTCCAAGGCAAAGCTGTAGTCGTTAACCAAGGGAAGGGCAAAGGGAAGCCTAAAGGCCCTTGGGTCCCCAAGAAAGTGAAAGATCAAGCAGGGAATGACGTGCTCGACCTGTCGTGTCCTATGCACAGGAAGAAAGATGAAGAGGGGAACTTGGTTTATCCCAAGCACACCACTCGACAGTGCCAGCTCCTGATCCAGAATTTCCAGAAAGATCAACCGACTGAGAAAGAGAAGGAATCAGAGGAGATCGAAGACAAAGAAGGGGATGGAGGTTACCCCCAGATCAACTCCACCCTGATGATTTTTTGCCGACGTTGAAAGGAAAAGTCGACTGAAAGTTATTAACAGAGAAGTCAACATGGTTTCCCCAGCAACAACGACGTATCTAAAATGGTCCAAGACCCCCATCACATTCGACCAATCCGACCATCTCACACACATTGCGACCCCTGGGCGGCAAGCATTGGTGGTCGATCCAGTTGTCGAGGGCACTCATTTGAGCAAGGTCCTGATGGATGGCGGCAGCGGCCTGAACATTCTGGTTGCTGAAACCCTCCGTGTGATGGGCATTCCGATGTCCAAGCTAAGCGAGAGTAAAATGAGATTTCACGGGGTCATCCCCGGAAATAAAGCCGACTCACTTGGCCAAATCTCACTCGACGTGGTTTTCGGCGATTCAAAGAATTTCCGCTAAGAGAAGCTGACGTTTGAGGTGGTGGACTTCCACAACGCCTATCATGCCATTTTGGATAGGCCCGCCTATGCCAGATTCATGGCTCAACCGTGCTATGTGTACCTCAAACTGAAGATGCCGGGCCCAACGGCGTTATAACCGTCACGGGGAACCGGTAGAAAGCGGAAGAGTGCTTCCATAAAGGCTCGAAAATTGCTGATGAGCATATGGAAGCAGTAGAGATGGAGGAGTACCAAAAGAATGTGGATCCGAGTGATTTGCTGCGGGCTAAGAAGCTAGCTTCCGAGTCAGCTTTCCAGTCGGTAGGGGAGACGAAGCCCGTGCACATTCACCCCACCGACCCCAATGCAACCCCGACCCACATCTCAACTACCCTCGACAGCAAATAGGAAGAAGCGCTCATCCAGTTCCTCCGTGAGAACTGGGACATCTTCACATGGAAACCATCCGACATACCAGGTGTACCCAAGGGACTGGCTGAGCACCGTTTGTGAGTCGACCCAAAGGTGAAGCCCGTAAAGGAACATCTCCCTCGGTCCGCCGCGGAGAAGGAAAAAACGATCGGCGAAGAAGTGGCTCGACTCCTGGCAGCTGAGTTCATCCGCGAGATCTACCACTCCGAGTGGCTCGTCAATGTGGTCATGGTTCCCAAGAAGGACAAATCCCTCCGCATGTGCATCGATTTCAAGCATATCAATCAGGCCTGCCCGAAAGATCATTTTCCTCTCCCCCGCATCGATCAGATAGTCGACTCGACCGCGGGATGCGAGCGTTTATCTTTTTTGGACGCATATTCCGGGTACCATCAGATCCGACTGTTTGGACCCGATGAAATCAAGACAACCTTCATCACCCCATTCGGGTGTTTCTGCTATGTCACCATGCCTTTCGGTCTCAAGAATGCCGGTGCTACCTTCATGCGCATGATTAAAAAGTGTCTGCTGAAGCAAATCAGTCGGAACATGGAAGCATACATGGATGACATCGTGGTCAAATCACGCAAAGGTTCCAACCTGCTGACTGACCTCGCTGAGACATTCGCAAATTTGAGAAGCTATGATATCAAGCTTAATCCGTCGAAGTGTACATTCGGAGTTCCGAGCAGTAAGTTGCTCAGTTTCCTTGTTTCAGAATGAGGAATCGACGCCAACCCAAAGAAAGTGAGTGCCATCCTCCGAATGAAGCGTCCCGTACGTATACACAGCGTCCAGAAGCTAATAGGGTGCCACATTGAGTCGATTCATTTCTCGTCTCGGTGAGAAGGCATTACCTCTCTACTAACTGATGAAGAAATCCGAAAAGTTCGAGTGGAATTCTGAAGCTGAAGCAGCGTTTGAAGAGCTCAAAGCCCTGCTTTCCACCCAGTCGGTGCTTGATGCCCCAGTCAACAAGGAGCCTCTTTTACTATACATCGCAGCCACCGGACAAGTTGTCAGCACTGTACTCATGGTCGAGCGGGAAGAAGAAGGCAAAGCCCACAAAGTCCAATGCCCAGTCTACTACATTTCTGAAGTATTGACTCCCTCCAAGCAAAGATATCCGCATTACCAGAAGCTTGTGTATGGGATTTACTTGACCACAAAGAAAGTTGCGCATTACTTCTCGGATCATTCAATCTCAGTCGTCAGCGACGCCCCACTATCAGAAATCCTGAACAACCGAGATGCAACTGTCGAGTGGCAAAATGGGTGATTGAACTCCTTTCGCTAGATATCAGGTTTGAAGCAAATAAAGCTATCAAGTCTCGGGCAATAGCAGATTTTGTGGCCGAATAGATCGAACAGGAGCAGCCGACTCAGATCCAGTCGGAGCACCGGACCATGTTCTTCGATGGATCCAAGATGTTGAAAGGATTTGGTGCAGGTGTGGTTTTGTGTCCCCCAGAGGTGACAAGCTCAGTTATGTCCTCCAAATCCACTTTGACTCTTCAAACAATGAAGCTGAATACGAGGCGCTTTTGTACGGGTTACGTATGGCCATCTCACTCGACGTCCATCACCTGATGGTTTACAGCGACTCATACTTTGTGGTCAATCAGGTGATGAAGGAGTGGGACGTCAGAAGCCCAGCAATGACCAGTTATTGCAGTGCAGTGCGGAAGCTGGAAAAGAAGTTTGAAGGTTTAGAGCTCCACCACGTGCCTAGGATCAAGAACCAGGTTGCTGATGATCTCGCGAAGATAGGGTCCACTCGGAAGCCTATACCCAAGAATGTGTTTTTGGAGCACTTGCACACCCCCTCAGTCAAAGAAGACCCCTTCAAGGAGGAGCCCCCGCAGCCAATCAGCGTGTCTGAGCCGACTGAAGTCGAAGTTCCTACGGTGGTCGACCTAATCAGGGAGATTTTGGTGCGCCCGACTGGATTGTGCCATACATAGCATACTTGCGCAGGCAAGAACTCCCTGAGGATGAAGAGGAGGCACGTCAGATCGTTCGTCGATCCAAAGCCTTCACTATCATTTAGGGTCAGCTCTTTAGGGAGAGTGTCACGGGAGTCGCTCAGCGCTGCATTACCCCAGAAGAAGGTCGACTGATTCTGAACGAAATTCACTCAGGAACTTGTGGCCACCACGCTTCCTCTCGGACTATTGTGGCCAAAGCATACGAGCTGGATTTTACTTGCCCCGAGCAAATGAGATGGTGAAGGGTATCGTAGACAAGTGCGAAGGCTACCAATTCTACTCCAACATGTCCCATAAACCTGCGTCTGCCTTGAAGACCGTCCCGTTGGTTTGGCCATTTGCTGTTAGGGGGTTGGACATGGTCAGTCCCTTCAAAACCGGGAGGAGCAGATTCACTCACTTGCTCGTGGCAGTCGACAAGTTTACCAAATGGATTGAAGCCAAGCCCATCAAGAACCTCGGCTCGAGCACCGCCATCAGCTTCATCAGAGAATTGATATTCAGGTATGGAGTCCCCCACAACATCATCACGGATAACGGCTCCAACTTTGACTCTGACGAATTCAGAGCTTTTTGTTCCTCCCAAGGTACGCGGGCCGACTACGCATCCGCAGCACATCCGCAGTCGAATGGACAAGCAGAAAGAGTGAATGGTTTGATCCTCCAGGGCCTGAAGCCGCGGCTTACGCGCGACCTCAAGCATGCCGCCGGAGCTTGGGTGACTGAACTGCCATCTGTCTTATGGGGACTAAGGACAACTCCGTACCGGTCGACTAACCGTACCCCCTTCTTCATGGTCTATGGAGCTGAGGCCGTGCTGTCGAGTGATTTGTTGCACAACGCCCCCCGAGTAGAACTCTTCTCCGAGGCAGAAGTAGAGCAAGCCCGTCAAGATGCAGTTGACCTCCTGGAGGAAGAGCGCGAGATGTCTTTGGTCCGCTCGACCATTTACCAACAGGACCTACGTCGATTCCATGCTCGCAATGTCCGGAGCCGAGCAATCAAGGAAGGAGACCTGGTTCTCCGAGTACGTCAGAAGCGACCGCACAAACTCGCCCCGTCTTGGGAAGGCCCCTTCATCGTCACCAAGGTACTGCACAATGGGGCGTATCACATCTACAACGTGGCCAAGAAGAAAGATGAACCCCGTTCGTGGAACGCGGACCTGCTCCGCCGCTTCTATACTTGAAGCGCTCGACCAGTCGAGTTGTAATAAGAATCTTCCAGTTTGTTTTCAAAAACAAGTTTGCAGCAACTCCTTAATGAATGTTGATTACAAAGATGCTTGTCCTCAAATCCCCTAGTGGGTGCTTAGCCGCGAATCCGATTCGCCTAAGTTACAAAAATTTCTCTGAGTGAAGAGCAACCCTCTCACTCAGGGGCTTAGCTGTGACCCCGTAATCGCCTAAGTTACAAAAATCACTCCGAGTGAAGAGCAACCCTCTCACTCGAGGGCTTAGTTGCGACCCCGTAATCGCCTAAGTTACAAAAATCTCTCCGAGTGAAGAGCAACCCTCTCACTCGGGGGCTTAGCTGCGATCCTCCGAGCTACGCCATAAGTACAACGTGGCTCTGTCCTCCGAGCTTCGCCGCAAGTACAACGTAGCTCGTAATCGCCTAAGTTTCAAAAATCTCTCCGAGTGAAGAGAAACCCTCTCACTCGGGGGCTTAGCTGCGGTCCTCCGAGCTAC
>LR738715.1:616313835-616350157 GCA_902687465.1 Secale cereale | reverse complement strand
CCGAGCTACGCCATAAGTACAACGTGGCGCTGTCCTCCGAGCTCAGCCACAAGTACAACATAGCTCATAATCGCCTAAGTTGCAAAAACCACTCCGAGTGAAGAGCAACCCTCTCACTCGGGAGCTTAGTTGTGGTCCCCTGAGCTACGCCATAAGTACAACGTGGCTCTGTCCTCTGAGCTCCGCCACGAGTACAACGTAGCTCGTAATCGCCTAAGTTCCAAAAATCACTCCGAGTGAAGAGCAACCCTCTCACTCGGGGGCTTAGCTGTGGTCCTCCGAGCTGCGCCATAAGTACAATGTGGCTTTGTCCTCCGAGCTCCACCACAAGTACAATGTGGCTATCAAGTGGCTCGACCCTCAGAGCTGTGTCACGAACACGACGTCGACTCGAAATCCAAAAGATCAAAGAGAGTCGGAAGCAAAGCAAACAAGCGAATGCAAAAGGAATCAAGTGCGGATAAAGCCCCGCAAGATTCGGGCAGAAGTACTCGGGCATCATGCCCGCAAGAGTTTAACGATTACAAAATCACTCTGCATACCGAGGCAAATTGAATCAGAGTATCAAAGTTTGTTCACTCCTCAGGGAGGGGAGGGCTTGCAGGCGCAATGAACTCGTGCAAGTCAATCCCGTCGGCAATGCAGGTAGCGGCCTCCAGGAAAGTCTCCATGAACGACTGGAACTGGAGTTTCTTCGTATTGGCAACCTTGAGCGCGACCAGCCTCTCCTCCTTCACCTCCTTGCAATGCACTCGAACCAAAGACAGCGCAACATTAGCTCCACAGCGGGCAGATGATTTGTTCCACTCTTGCACTCGATTGGGGATCTCATTGAGTCGAGTCATCAGAGACTCGAGGTCATTCTCTTGCACCATCCCCCTCCAGAGTACAGCGTTGATCCGAGACATCACTGCCTTCAGTCGACCGAGGTAGCCTGTGGTGCTGGTGAGGCGAGACTCTAGCCTCAAGATGTTCATAGTCGCTTCATCCTTGACAAGAGAGTTGGCGGGGTCCAGACCAGGCTCGACCCGCCCGGTTTCTGAAGGAAATATGCCCTAGAGGCAATAATAAATATGTTATTTGTATTTCCTTATATCATGATAAATGTCTTTTATTAATGCTAGGATTGTATTAACCGGAAACTTAGTACATGTGTGAATACATAGACAAAACAGTATGTCCCTAGTATGCCTCTACTAGACTAGCTCATTGATGAAAGATGGTTATGTTTCCTAGCCATAGACATGAGTTGTCATTTGATCAAACGAGATCACATCATTAGGAGAATGATGCGATGGACAAGACCCATCCGTTAGCTTAGCACTATGATCGTTTAGTTTTACTGCTATTGCTTTCTTCATGACTTATACATGTTCCTATGACTATGAGATTATGCAACTCCCGAATACCAGAGGAACACCTTGTGTGCTATCAAACGTCACAACGTAACTGGGTGATTATAAAGATGCTCTATAGGTGTCTCCGAAGGTGTTTGTGGTGTTGGCATAGATCAAGAATAGGATTTGTCACTCCGAGTGTCGGAGAGGTATCTCTGGGCCCTCTCGGTAATGCACATCATAATAAGCCTTGCAAGCAAATGACTAATGAGTTAGTCACGAGATGATGTATTACGGAACGAGTAAAGAGACTTGACGATAACGAGATTGAACTAGGTATTGAGATACCGACGATCGAATCTCGGGCAAGTAACATACTGATGACAAAGGGAACAACGTATGTTGTTATGCGGTTCGACCGATAAAGATCTTCGTAGAATATGTAGGAGCCAATATGGGCATCCAGGTTCCGCTATTGGTTATTGACCGGAGAGATGTCTCGGTCATGTCTACATAGTTCTCGAACCCGTAGGGTCCGCACGCTTAAACGTTCGTTGACGATATAGTATTTAATGAGTTATGTATGTTGGTGACCGAATGTTATTCGGAGTCCCGGATGTGATCACGGACATGACGAGGAACTCCGGAATGGTCCGGAGATAAAGATTAATATATGGGATAATAGTGTTTGACCTCCGGAAGGGTTCCGGAATTCACCGGAAGGGGTTCCGGATGTTTCCCGAAATGTTTGGGCACGAGAACACTTTATTTGGGCCAAAAAGGAAAGCACACAAGGTTTTTGGAAGGCGCAAAAGGAAGTTTTGTGGAGTCCAGGGGCCAGACGCCAGGGTCCCTGGCGTCTGGGTCCAGACGCCGGGAACCCTGACATCTGGCCCTGGAGTCCGAGAAGGACTCTTGCCTTTCGGGTGAAACCGACTTTGTGAAGGCTTTTACTCCAAGTTTCGACACCAAGGCTCAACATATAAATAGAGGGGTAGGGCTAGCACCCAAGACACATCAAGATACACCAAGCCGTGTGCCGGCAACCCTGACCCTCTAGTTTATCCTCCGTCTAGTTTCTGTAGTGCTTGGCGAAGCCCTGCAAAGATTGTTCTTCATCAACAACCGTCACCACACCGTCGTGCCGCCGGAACTTATCTACTACTTCGCCCGTCTTGCTGGATCAAGAAGGCGTGGACGTCATCGAGCTGAACGTGTGCTGAACGCGGAGGTGCCGTACGTTCGGTACTAGATCGGGACGGATCGTGAAGGTGCATGACTACATCAACCGCGTTGATAAACGCTTCCGCTTTCGGTCTACGAGGGTACGTAGACACACTCTCCCCTCTCGTTGCTACGCATCTAATAGATAGATCTTGCGTGTTCGTAGGAACTCTTTTGAAATACTATGTTGCCCAACAGTTTCCTCCTCGAAGTTGCGACAGAATTCTACACAAGCGAGAACACGACGAATTAGCGAGCAAATTATGAGTCGGCCGCCTTGATTCAGTCGAGCAAAAGGGACATACCTTCAAGCACAAGGTACCACTTCTTGGTGAGGTCGCTCAGATAAGCCTCCAACTCATTTTTCTTCCGGAAAAGGCCCCCAGACTTCTCGTCCAGAGCGGTGTTGGCCCTCTTCAGTCGAGTCACCTCCTGGTTGGCCGCACCAAGGGAATCCTTCAACCTGGCGATCTCCTCCTCAAGCATGCCGACCGAAGCCAGCTTCTGTTCTGCGAGCTCAGTTATTTCCTGCGCCTTCTGCTGTGCTGCTGCTGAGTCAAGGTCCTTCTGCTCCAGGGCTGCCTTCATTTGATCTACAAGGATTGTTACTAGACAGATGAACATAAGGATACACATGACACATTTGATGAAGATCAGTCGACAAGCTATACACTTTAATTACCAGATGCTTCATCCTGGGATTTCTTCAAATGATCCCTGGCCAGCTGCAGGTCAAGATTGAGTTGGACCTGTTTCTTATCAAGATCCGCGAATTTGGCTTCAAACTCGCAAGATTTCTACACCGACATAACAAGACAGAATTCTAAGACTAGAGCCGAGTCAAATACTCAACAGTAGTCTCGGGGACTACACCCAGTGGGTGCACGAAGCGTGCCCCCACTGGTTCTCACTCGGCCGGATCAGTCCTGCCCGAGCTAAAAAAAAGAGAGACAGATAGATTTTCTTCTTAGACCATGGCCGACTACGAGCAGTCGACCATGGTCTCGGGGATTACACCCAGTGGGTGCACTGAGCGTGCCCCCACTGGTTCTCACTAGGCCAAATCAGTCATGCGCGAGTAAGAAGAGTTTGAAGCAAATGAACAAGACAAATTCTAAAGACCACAGCCGACTAACTTCAGTCGACCGTGGCCTCGGGGACTACACCCAGTGGGTGCACTCAGCGTGCCCCCACCGGTCCAAACGATTCAAGACTAATTGGATTACAAGAGGTAAAGCTACAAGAAAACAAAGAACACCCACTGGGTGTAATATCATCTTACGAACAAAGCGGTGATTTTCAGAGCGAAGATTCCAACAACACAACAAGCCAGTCAGAAAAGACAAACATGGACATTGGTTCGAAGAGCCGAGCTGGCATTATAGGCAGCCATGCTAGCCTCATATGCTGCCTTCGTCCGCTCCATCATCAATCCCACCTGACGAACGGCCTCCTGGGCCGCACTCATGGGGTCCTCCGGGACGTGATGGGTGGTGAAAAGAACGGACGGCGGAGCAGTCGGAGCAGTCGCAGGGTCAGCAGCTAGATCAGTCGATGAAGAGGGATGTGCAGTCGACACAGGGACGGCAAAGGAGACCGTGGTCCGAGCCACGTCCCCCTGTTGCTGGGCCTCAGAGCCAGAGGGAGTCTTCCGACCCATCCTTCCTGTGCCTCATCGAGTCACCTCCGCGCAATCCTCCTCATCTTCATCGTCGTCAGGAAGCTCAATGACATTGGGTGGCCCTTCAGAAGACAATCAAGACATTCAGTTGGCTGACAAACCTAAATGGTAAAAGACAAAGCATGGTCGGGAATCCGCACCTGGGCGGGACGTGGCGGCGTCGGCGGTCTCCTCGTCGTCGCGACCCTTGTTAACGTCCATCGAAGTCACAAAAGCAGCAGCGCTAAAGATTTCGTAGAAAGTGAGTCGACAAAGGCAAACTTGGTCTCCAAAATGGAAGAAAAATGAAGCAGAGTAACACTTACATGGAGGCAATCAGGACGTCCACCTTGATCCTTGGCAAGGCCTTCCGGGGTTTGGCAGCGACGACCTTGGGCTGCTTTGGCGCTTTCTCAGTCGGAACTGGAGTGCATGTGCGAGTTCGTTTCTGCACCTGGGAGCTGGAAGGGCCCGCCCTGGTATGCACGGCTTCTGGGTCGTGCTTATCCTTGGAGCGCTTCTCGACGCGGGGAGGTGACTCGACCTCCTCGCCGCTGCTGGAGTCCTTGCTCTCCTCTTCCGTCTCCTCGCCAGACTTCCAGTTGGAAGCTTCGCGTACGCCTTCTTCCCCCTCCTGGACCTCCTCACCATTGGGCACCGAATACATTTCGGTATAGATCTACAGAAAAGAAGAATAATCATACGCCAGTTGGATTCATCAGACGTCCGCAAGCAGGAAACATAAAATCCACTCGAGGACTGAAACTGAACCTTGTCTGGTTGGTGGTCTGCGTTGAACGGGCGAACCCTTCCGGTCCCCCGAGGATTGTCCTTGTTCCCCGTCATGCACTTCAGGCACTGCTCCACCGTCTTCGCGACAGCTTCCTCCGGGTGGACCCGAGACGTGTCGTCGGCGCCCGAGTACATCCACATTGGATCGTCCCGAGCTTGGAGAGGCTGGATCCTCCTCTTGAGGAACACCTCGAGCAAATCCATCCTTGTGACCCCGTCGCGGACGAGCTGAACCACCCGCTCCACCAGCATATCTACCTCTACCCTCTCAGCCCGACTCACAAGCAACGTCGGTGCCTGGTTGACTCGACCCAAAGAAAATGGAGGAAGCCCGGTCGACTGACCTGGAGTCGGGACATCCCTACAATAGAACCAAGTCGACTACCATCCCCGGACCGACCCAGGAAGGATCATGGCAGGGAAAGTGCTCCTACCCCTAATCTGGATAGCCAATCCACCGCACATCTGGATGACATGCGTCTTCTCGTCACTCGGGTTCACTTTCTTGATAGTTTGGGAACAACAAGTGAAGATATGCTTAAACAGGCCCTAGTGCTGTCGGCACCCGAGGAAGTTCTCGCACATCGAAACGAATGCGGCCAAGTATGTGATGGTGTTGGGAGTGAAGTGGTGCAACTAGGCGTCGTAGAAAGCCATAAAACCGCGGAAGAAAGGGTGCGGGGGGCAAAGAAAAACCTCGGTCGATATGGGTCGCGAGGAGAACACACTCGCCCTCCTGTGGCTGGGACTCGAGCTCGTCCTCCGGCAGCCGCCAGGAGTCGCGGACGATCAAGCCCTCCTCCACCAGCTCCTCCATGTCCTCCGGCGTCATCGTGGACCTGATCCAGTCCCCCTGGATCTAGCCAGGCAGGATCCCAGACCTCGACGACGACCCTCCTCGGTTGGATCTCTTCCCCTTCACCATTGCCGCCGCCTTCTTCAAGCGCTCCAGAGCCACTGTCCTATCCTTGCCCATTGGGGGCGAGCCGGTGCAGACCGAGCGGCAGAAAGCAGAGAGCGGGGGCGCGGCGGAGGAGCAAAGGACGAAGAGGCAAGGATGGGGCGCACAGTGCCTCCGCCTCGGCCGCTGCGCGTACTTATAGCGCAACGGTTGAGTGACTGACTGGTGGCCCCAAGCTATCCCGTCAAATCCCGCAACAGGCGTGCACCCGATACATGGCGAAAAAGGCAGCGCGGAGATCGAGGCGCCCCGAGCGTATCCGATCCGATTGCCGCGGCACGACCCGTCCCGCGTGCTTCCCCAAATTTCCAATCCCGCAAAATCCAGGGGCTAGAGAACGGCCAATCGCGCTGAAAATTGTGCACCCGCCCGACGCTCAGAGCCACGCACAAAGTTCAATCGACGGACAACGCAAACAAGTACACTCGGTAGTTCTTGAAACGATTAAGGCGATCAAGTCAAGGTTGAAGAGTCAGCCTAGTCCACGGGCTCAAAGAAGGTCCCCCAGGGGCATCAAACCCGTGCCAAGGCCAACTTCAACTCTTTCCTCCACTCAAACCTCAATCCATTCGGGGGCTACCGATGATGTTACAGACCTAGGGTAGGGTCACAGGCCTGACCCAGGTACCCCACCCAAGGTCACTACCCCAGAAGTTCAAGAGACAACCCGAAGACAGCAAGAACAGTCAAATATTACGGCCCAAGAGGACATATCACTCGACCACATACCCTCTCTCAGACGAGTCAACTCCACTCGACCATTCAAAGACACTCGACCCCCGAAGGTCAAAGGTCCCTCGGGACAGCAATGGTCCGGCATTCATTCTGTGACAATTAATGCCTTTATCACTCTTTATTGCAGGCGTTATCAGTAACGCCTTGCCTTTATGTACATTGAACCCTTTGTAACATGGGGATGGCTGGGGTCCTAGCGCACTCTATATAAGCCACCCCTCCTCCAGTACAAGGGTTCGCACCCCAATGACTCAAACACACATATACATTCCAGTCGACCGCCTCCGAGCACCGAGACGTAGGGCTTTTACTTCCTCCGAGAAGGGCCTGAACTCGTAAAACTCTTCATGTACAACCTCGCCATAAGTAGGCCTTGCCTCCTCCTACGTACCCCCTACTCGTACTGTCAGACTTAGAACCACGACACGGGTCCCATCCGTCGAATTTGTCTCCCACCTCCTGCTCGAATAGATGCGAGGCAAGGGAGGCAGGCCCGAGCATTTGCGGGCGTGGCTCCGGTGGCACAGGCCACCCCCGGCGATGCTCGGCACACCGGTGGGTCCAGGAGGACATGCCGCATCCGCTGGGGCAGTCCACGGGGGAAGGGGTGGTCGGATACGAGCGCAGCATTGGCCACGGCGGGCGAGGTCGGCGGTGGAGATGGGCTCGACGACAGGGCCACGGGGAGGAGAGAAAAGGGCTCGGGAAATCTCCCTAGTGGTGGTGTTGATGCTCTGGAGTGGTTGGGTGGAGGGAAGGGGGCTCAGGCGAGGTGAATTTGAGCGATGAACGGCGGCTCGACTCTGGCCATGGGGAGCAACGGAGGGCTCGGCGAGAGGTGTGGGTTGATCCAGAGGGGCTTTAGGAGCGAGGGGGAGCAGATGGGGTGGAGAGGAGGACCCGGGCGGCCTTAAATAGAAGGGGGCGAGGTGCACCGCGGGGCCGTGCGTCGGTAAGGCCGTAGCTATCCCTGGAGGCCACGGGAGGGCTTGGCTTCGAGTTGGGGGTCTTCCTGGGTGTGGTCTATGACCAGGGAAAGAGGAAGGGGAGAGGAACGAGAGCGAGGTGGGCCAGGGACGCGGGCAACGACTGGCGAACGCGGGCGGTGCTCGGGCACGCGTGGCAGAGGTCGCCGGAGAGAGAAGGAGGAGGGGTCGACCGTCTTGCGTGTCCCGGACGCCGAGGCGGCCTCAGGGGACACGATCCCAACGCCCTAGGTGGTCGGGTGCCTCGGGCAGGACGCGGCTACAGTGCGGGAGCACGCTGTAGTGCGCTCCAGAGCGCCTGTTTGGCCGACATGGCCATGCTCCCACGCACTCTGGATGTGGCCACCTTGACTGGCTGGTCTGGAGATGCCCTCTGGTAGCTTAGGGTGTAAGCCAAGTGTAATAGTAAGAGGAGGGGACGACAGAAGATCTGCCATGGTGAAAACAGAGAGGTATATGAGGGTTTTACCCCCTCCAATGATTGAGCTGAGGGCATGGGTGAGTTATTGGGTGTAGAAGGTGACTAGGGAAGGCTCTGGTAAAAAGCTTAGCTCATGGAGAACAACGAAGGAGGTGAAAATAGCATTTTCGGAAAATCACCAGAAGGTGTTTGATGGTGTTTTTGGGCAAGCAAATGGATTTAATAGACAGGAGACTTAACAGGATAAAATGAAACATAGAAATAGGGTGCTCCACCAAGTTTGAGTCCATTTGGGTAAAGTTGTGATACGTCTCCAATGTATCTATATTTTTTTATTGTTCCATGCTATTATTTACGATGTTTTGGATGTTTAATGGGCTTTGTTATACACTTTTGTATTATTTTTGGGACTAACCTACTAACCCAAAGGCCCAGTCCAGATTGTTGTTTTTTGCCTGTTTTAGGGTTTTACAAAAAAGGAATATCAAACGGAGTCCAGACGGAATGAAACCTTCGGGAGAGATATTTTTGGAGCAAAATACGCACGGGAGACTTGAGAACCACAGAGTAGGGCTGACGTGGCATCCATGAGGGTGGGGGCGCCCCCCCCCCTATAGGGCGCGCCCGCCTGCCTCGTGGGCACATCGTCTGGCCCCCGGTGCCCTCCTTCCTCCTATATATACCTACGTATCCCGAAACTATCAGAACAACAGAGAAAACCCTAGTTCCACCACTAAAACCTTCTGTTCCCGTGAGATCCCATCTTGGGGCCTGTTCCGGAGCTCCACCGGAGGGGGGATCTTCCACGGAGTGCTTCTACATCATCATCATCACCTCACCATGAGTTGTGAGTAGTTTACTACAGAGCTTCGGGTACATAGCTAGTATCTAGATGGCTTCTTCTCTCTCTTTGGATCTCAATACCAAGTTCTCCTCGGTCTTTGAGGAGATCTATTCGATGTAATCTTTTTGCGGTGTGTTTGTCGAGATCCGATGAATTGTGGGTTTACGGTCAAGATTATCTATGAGAAATATTTGGTTCTTTTCTGAACTCTTTATGTATGACTATAATATCCTTGCGAGTCTCTTCGAATTATTGGTTTGGTTTGTCCTACTAGATCTATAGTTCTTGCAATGTGAGAAGTGCTTGGCTTTGGGTTCAATCTTGCGGTGTCCTTTCCCAGTGACAATAGGGGCAGCAAGGCACGTATTGTATTGTTGCCATCGAGGATAAAAAGATGGGGTTTATATCACTATGTTTGAGTTTATCCCTCTACATCATGTCATCCTTCTTAAGGCGTTACTCTGTTCTTATGAACTTAATACTCTAGATGCATGCTGGATAGCGGTCGATGTGTGGAGTAATAGTAGTAGATGCAAAATCGTTTCGGTCTACTTGTCTCGGACGTGATGCCTATATATAATTATCATGCCTAGATAGTCTCATAATTATTCGCTTTTCTATCAATTGCTCGACAGTAATTTGTTTACCCGCCATAGAATATCGCTATCATGAGAGAAGCCACTAGAGAAAACTATTGTGACGCCCGAGACCGACGTCCCAGAAGATTCCAGAAGCTTCCCGAAGATTCCAGATGTTCCGGGTTGCCCGTGTGTTCTTTTGTGCTTGTGTTATTTATTTTTTTGCATTGCTTCATGTCATCATGCCATCATGTTCTTTTATTTTTTGCATCTCAACGTAAATAAACCGTGTGGACCTTCGGTCCATTTAAATCGAGGGAAGATGTCTTCTCTTTATAACTTATATAAGCCTCTCAATATTTAGGGAGCTATATTGATAAATATTCCATTTGTTGGAATTACCCCAACACACTTGCATTTTTCCCCATGCCTTGTCTTCGCATTCCTGGCCTCAAACCTCCCTTTATTTCTTTTTCTCGTTCATCGAGGTTCCTCCAAAAAAAACCCCTCCAATAATTTTATTAAATCCCTGACATTTTGTGAGCCCGGGGAATTTTACCTCATGCCCAAATTCTGCCCCTATCCTTCCTTTTCTTTTCTCTCTTCTTGTTTTTTTTCCCTTCTTCTTTTCTTCTGTTTTTTTTGGGTAAGCAGAAGAGAGCCAGCCGCAGTGGGCCGCAGCACTCCCTGGCCCAGTCCCTTCTGGTCCTTCTCCTCCCAGCGCCTCCTCCTCTCTTCAGGCCCAGGCCCGAGGCCGCGGCTTCCCCGCATCCCTTCCCTCCTCGTCGAGCCGTCCGCGAGCCTGCGTCCTCACGTCGCCCGGCCACCGAGGCCTCCCCTCCGTCCTCGCCCATCCTCGCCTCGCCTGGCTGCCCCGCGAGCCGGCCCGGCCCGGCCAGGAGGCCGTCGCCGTCGTCCAGCGCCGCGGCCAGGCTCTCGCCTTGCCTCTGGCCCGAGTGCCTCGGTCGCCCCGCTTCGTCCCTTCCCTCCGTCCTCGACGCCAAGGCCAGGAGCTGCCGGCGTCCTTCTCCTCCAGGTGCCCGCAGCGCCGCGAGCTGCGCCCGTCCCCGACGCCGTGGCCGCGAGGATCTCCTTCGTCCAGCGCCGGCCGCACCTCTACCTGGCCTTCGTCCAGCCCGACGCCCTGCCGCGGGGCGTCTCTCCTGCCCCGTCCTGAGCCCCGACGGCCTCCAGTTCGAGCTAGCGGCAGCCGCAGCTCCTCCCTCCGCGGCTCCCAGCAGCTCCGCGAGCTCCTTCCAGTGCCCGCAGACTCGTCGCCCTTGCTGTTTTGGTTTGTGTTGTGTGCTGCCTTGTTTGGTTAACCTGACAGATGACCCGGAACGACTACTCGACGACGACCCCGTGTACAACTACGACACGACGACCGAACGAGACGATGACAAGAACATCTACGAACGGGAAAACGAGCTCCAAGTTCGACTACTTCACGGGACCCGTCAAGTCCGACTACTACATGAACGAGTACCCCTACGGCGTGAACGTCTACCGTCGACAAGTCCGAAGACCGGCAAGTACCACGACGTCCGAGCTCGTCCGACCGTGAACCAAGACGTGAACGTGAACAACTACATGACCCGACAAGTACCACTACATGTACAAGTACCTCGACGACCGCACGGCTACGAGCTCGAGAACGACTACTCGGAGACCCAAGTACCACTACCGTCGCCCGAACGTCTACCGTCGCCCGAACGTCTACCATCGACATGTACATCTACAAAACGACCTCGTGAACGCCTACCGTCGCCGAAGACCCGTGAACCACTACTTCCTCTACGAGTTGCGAGAACGACTACTTCCTCTACTTCCCTTACGTTCCTCGACGAACTCGAGCCGTCCCGAAACGAGTGTTTCGAAGGTATAACTCGAGACGATGACCCGTGTGATGCTTGCTTGCGTTGTATGAAATGTCTCCCGTGTGTGCTTCGTGCCCGTTCCACCTTTTGTCATGTTCCTCGGTTGCCTCGTCGCCGACCCGCGGGAACCCGGCAACGGGAACACCCCATCATCTCGTTTGACTCGCTTCGTCACCTTTTGCACCAGTCTCTCAACGAGATACCGGAACCGATATGATGCCGTTGCATCATTTTCGGATCGTTGTCGTGGCCCCCTTCCTTTCCACCACGGTGACAATACTTCATATCTCCTTTATGTCAACCCTTTTAATAAAACTTGCATAAAACTTGATCATGTCATCCGCATCATGTTAACAACCTTATATGTTTAATTGTTGTTTGCTTATAATTATTAAACATGCTCATGGGGATTTTCCGGATATGTTGTTGTTATTCTCCGGCCTCATTTAAATTGCCTTAATAGTGTAGTTTCTTATGTTTCACCTCTTGCCATGCTAAAAACATTTAATCTTGTCTTGTTAATAACGAGAGTCAACTAAATAATTAAATGTGGTGTTTCATCAATATGCAACTCGTTGCATATTGATCTCCACTTAACTTGTAGTATTTGTTTGTGCCCTTTGCCATGCCATGCATAATTAAACCGGACATGCATCATACTTGTTTGTGCATCGTACGCCATGTTTATGCTTGTGTGTTTACCGTGTTGTTTTCTTCTTTCCGGTTGCTTCTCTTGTTAGCTTCGGTTTCGTTCCGGAGTTGTGAGGATCCGCTCGACTGTTGCTCCGTCTCCTTCTTGGATCCGTTCTTCTCCCTTGTGGAATCCCAGGCAAGATGACCGAACCCGGATACCATTACTATTTTTGCCTATTGCTAGAAGTCTCGATCTATAGTTTTGCCTCGATGCCCATGTCTTTGTTGTCAGCCTCCTACTTGTAACCATTGCCATGTTTAACCACCCTACCTACGCAAACCGTTGCTTGGCTAAGTACGCTTCGCTCAGCCCTTCTTATAGCATTGCTAGTTGCAGGTGAAGATTGAAGATGCTTGCTTCATGTTGAAGTTTGGTTGGGTTATATCACACTATATAAATGCTTAAAAATGAAATCATCTATATATTGGCAAGGGTGGAAGGCTAAGCCTTTTGCTTGGTGTTTTGTTCCACTCATGCCGTTAGGATCCGTATAAGCCGGTATTATGTTCCTTGATTATGCGTTCCTAACACGGTTGGGGTGTATGGGACCCCCTTGATAAACCGCTAAGTGCTAAGTCTTTTCCAGCAAGTCCCAACATTTGGTACTATTTGCCTCATAATAACAACTTAATTAATTAATTAAATTTGCATAGAGGGTCGCTCCCTCGAGGATCCTTTTTTTTCTACATAGCAGGGGGGGCCAGTGCCGATGGTGTTGGTCCCAAACGGGGGTCCTGCGGGAACCACCACGGGGAAACTCGAGGTTTGGGTCCTGTAGCATCACCCATCCGGTCGTGTCCTGAGACTTAGATACGCGCGGCTACTATCAGGGTGTCGACACGCCGGGAGGATTTGCTGGATTAGCCTTACCTTAGTTCGGTTTAACTTGAGCACGGGATTCCGAGAATACTCGGGTCTTCCCACCTATGGAGTTGCGACTTCGCGGATCGTGGGCTTGTGATGGGCCAAGTTGGAACACCCCTGCAGGGTTTGAACTTTCGAAAGCCGTGCCCGCGGTTATGTGGCAGATGGGAGCTTGTTAATTCCGGTTGTAGATAACTTGACACAATGTTTCAATACACTACCAGCGTGTGTACCGTGACTGTCAATTTCCGAATAGGGATTCGGGAGTTGAACACGGTGGGGTTATGTTTGACCGGCTTTAGTTAGGATCACTTCGTGATCATCTTTCGATCGATGCTCTTCTCTTCTCGCTCTCTTTTGCGTAAGTTAGTGCTAGTTGCTGCTGCAGACTCTTGTTTGTTCCTTCACCTCTCGTTCTTTCTTCAGCCTTATCCACACCCAAGGCTTAAATAGTCTTGTTACCCGGGAACGGGATTGCTGAGTCCTCTGTGGCTCACAGTTACTTCACCACACCAGATGCAGGTTCAGCCGAGTTTGATGCAGGAGCTGGTTCAAGTACTTCATCGGGAGCTCGATGAAGAGTGTGGCCGTTTGCTTGTGACGTTTCGATGTTCAGTAGTGGTTTCTACTAGGATTCGATCCTGACCTGTGGCTTTATGTTGTTTTTGGTATCTTTCTTTGGTTCTTACCCGTAGTCGGGTTGTGATGTTTTGAATGATGTATTGCTTATGTAATGTATTGTGTGAAGTGGCGAGTGTAAGCCAACTATCTCCTTTTGCTTTTTAATCCCTCTTTTACATGAGTTGTGCAAAGATACCAAACTTGAGATCATTCTAGGATGGGCTTATACCTTTAAGTCGTGCCTCGACACGTAGGAGGTATAGTCCCATCCTGGGCAGTACAAGTTGGTATTCAAAGCCTTCTCCGGCCTAGAAGCCCCCACTGATTGATCGAATCGTTGACGGTTGAGTCTAGGCACACACTGAAAACTTTTTGAGTCCTATATTATATCGGAGAGTAGGATTTCTTTGCTTCTCATCCCCTTTCACTCTGGTGAGGACTCCTGACGATTACTTTTTCCTCTTCTACTTTCAAAAATTGCACCAATTTTTTTTTAGGATCCCGCGAGTATTCTGGGATTGTTTCGATGTTCTTGTGACAAGGATATTGTTCTCGATGCCTCCTGTTACCGAGGAGTTGAGCTTCGGGGTATCATTGACACAAACATATCGCGGCAGTACTAAATACTTAAGACGGCCGACATCGAAAATCTCTCCTATACGGCCAGTGGCAAGATAACCCCGACATCACCCAGTACTGGGGAGGTAGTTCGAGAGTATTGCCATAGCTTGTTATAGTGGATGCTTTTTGAAGGTCCGAGGTAAACAGTTTCCGAGAAAGACTGGTTATGTGTTGAAGGATGGATACACCTGGATGTAGGTTTAGAGTTGATTGCGCGGTGCTTCCCGTGTATCCCCAACACCTGATTGCATAACTGGAAACTTTCGGAAATCTATAGGTGGGTTTCATCTAGTAGTTCTAGGCATTCTTCCAACGGATGCTCGATATGAAGTTTGGGGTTCTACATTGAGTGAAGTGGTTTTATGGACTTGTTCTGATCGGGAGTTGCATCTTAAAGGATCCTTGGCTATGCTGATCCGGGGATGACAAAACCCTTTTGTAACACGTTCCATGAGCTTTCAGCACGAAGATGTTGAACGAAGCTTCTATCCTGTATTTGTTCTATCTGTTCCTTGTTCCTTTTTATTTTCATTTTGTTCTCCAAGTGGCTTCTCGTCTAGTTGACGTACCTGCGGAATTCATCCATTCAATTCTCTGTTCGGATGATGTTGTGAAGATTAGGCTGTTGCATATCTATCCTTTGTTTTGTTTTGATTCTGGTATTCGAGTTGCTTCCATGTCAAATGTTGATTCCATACCTTTCCTAAGCAGTGTTCTCATATCTCTATGGGAGTGCTAATTCTTCTTGACCATCAAGTTTTCATGTTAAATCCTTTTCAACCGGTGTGCCTTCTCTTCTAGTTATTCCATACAGACGTCGTTGAGAAATCTGACGATTTGTCTGTTTCATTCATCCCAAGTTGTCTTTGTTTTTCCCCACCCTCCCACCCTTTTCTTTATGGAGCTAGCAATTCTTAATGAAGTATCCATTTTTATTCATGTGATGTTTCTTCATTCTTTTCCTTCAATGTTTTTATCCGGTGATTTATCTTGAAGTTGCTCAAGAGCTTCAAGTTCATCATTCTTTTGTTCTCTAATTCTTCCGGTGGATGTAATTCAAGATTTCGGTGTTGATCTTATCCTTTTTCCTCTTTTCATAATGCTTTCTTATTCCGGTGCCCCAATTATTCATTCTCCTCTTGCTATTCATATCCGGAGTGCTGAAGATTCATAATTCCATTCTTAATCCTTTCAAGCTATTTTGAGGATTATCATCTTATTCTAGTCTTTTAATCCAACCGGTGCAATATCTTGTAAGCAATCTTTTCCAACGGTGATTTCTTTGAGTGGGCCCTAACCCACAGGTCTTTTCCCAGGATCTTACCTGACTCTTCTTTTCCGGAGTTATTCTCAAATTCTTTCAAAGTGTGACGTAAGAATGATCTTCATCAGTCACAATCCTTTTCCAAGATCGCTTTCAAATTCTTGTTCATCGTTGTTTCAACCTTTTTAATTCTTCATTCCGGAGTGCTCAACAATTCTTATGGCATTTCTCGTCTTCATTCTCAACATTTGAAGACCGGAGAAGTGTTTCTCTTAAATCTTGGCCCGTTCTCTCAAGATTCTTCATGAATTCTTTTCTTTGTGATCCTCCGAAGGCCATCATTTCAGAAGATTTCTTCGTTCTCAGTTTTCAACTTCGTCCTCCAACTATTCTTCATTAATGTCTCTTCGTTCGTCTCTATATTCTTACGGTGGTTCTTTCAAGTTTTCCCTTCCGTTGTTATCGTTTTAATTCACTTGTTCTTTTCATAATCCTACCGGTGGTTCGTTGAATAATTATCCGAGTTTGTGCGAGATCTCTCTTTAATTCTTGGCAACGAGAATAAGTAGTATGCCAAATCCTTTGGTTGTCATCAATTTAAATTGGTGAAGGAGATGCATAACATAATTCTTATTCTTATTCCTTCAAGGTCATTTAATTCTTTTGTCTGGAGCTTGTTCATCATATCATATTCTCGATTATAAGCTGTTCATCTTGTTTTTCCGGAGTTCCATGTTAATTCAATTATCATTTCAAAGCTCCATCTAATTCATCGCAGTCCTTGATTCATATTCTTTTCTTCTTTCACTTCTCATGCTTTCATTACCGGAGTTCTCATGGTGGTTCATCATGTTTTAATTCATCCTCGAAGTCTTCATCAAGATTCTTGTTGGAGCTCAAGCAGTCTTCATCATGCTCTCCATTTGCAATTCTTTATCTTTTCAGATGGTGTTATGTCATTCTCGACAATTCCTTCATGTTTCATGATTCACAAGTTGTCAAGATTGAGATATTTAAAACCATCATTTTTTCTTTGTTCAAGAGATCTTTCCAACCCTTCAATTTATTCATTGGAGTTATCTTGGGTTATATTTCACCTAAAGCTTTCCCTAAGGATTGTTGCTAATTATGGTGCTTATAAATGACCCAAGTTCTTCATTTATCATTCCGGCGAATAAGTTCTTCGTCTCCTTGTTGATCTCAATCCAATCAATTGTTTTCCGTTAGTGGCTGGTTGTCACCTCATAATTTTGAGATGTTTTCCATAAGCCCACATCAAGCTTATTCTTCTCGTTGTTGAATTTCCAACAACTCCGTTCAACCCGTCTTCGTAAGGATGCTCTTTCAAATTAATTTTGAGAGAAGTTGTCCTTCTTCTCCATTCTTTTCTTTCGTTGATCTATATTCTATTCTTTCATTACGGAGGCATTGTGATGTTGCTCTCTCCAAACCATCATCTTGTTTTCTTTTCAAGATCATGTTCTTTTCTTTTCTAGTCTTTAACCGGAGTGTTGTATTCTTCATTCTAGTTCCCTCATCTTATCAAGTTTGCCTCGCTTTTCAACCGGAGTGCTGTCTGAATCTTTCTTACTCCTTGTGCCATTCTTTTAATTGTTTCGGAGGCAATATGTTGTTGATTTCATCAAGTATCACTCCATCTTCTCTAGTTCTTGTTCAATTCCTTCCATTTGCAGACGGAGTGCTGCCGAAATTTCGTCATTCTTATTCCTTGGCTATACCATTGTGGTTTCTTATTCTTTTGGTTCGTAAGCTCTTGTTTCATGTCTTTCAACCTTCAAGGTTCTTGTAATGTTCCTCCTGCTTACCAGAGTGCTCTTAACTTCGTTCATCTCCGTTGTATTCTTTCTTTCAATTTTGTTCAACCTCTCAAGGTTCTTTGGTTTCACTCGTCTGTCAAAGAAGCAACTTCGTTTTACCTCTTCCTCTTCGTTTTTACCCGGTGATATCTCTAGGATCTCGGGTCGAGATCCTCTGTTAGTGTGGGAGAGTTGTGACGCCCGAGACCGACGTCCCAGAAGATTCCAGAAGCTTCCCGAAGATTCCAGATGTTCCGGGTTGCCCGTGTGTTCTTTTGTGCCTGTGTTATTTATTTTTTTGCATTGCTTCATGTCATCATGCCATCATGTTCTTTTATTTTTTGCATCTCAACCTAAATAAACCGTGTGGACCTTCGGTCCATTTAAATCGAGGGAAGATGTCTTCTCTTTATAACTTATATAAGCCTCTCAATATTTAGGGAGCTATATTGATAAATATTCCATTTGTTGGAATTACCCCAACACACTTGCATTTTCCCCCATGCCTTGTCTTCGCATTCCTGGCCTCAAACCTCCCTTTATTTCTTTTTCTCGTTCATCGAGGTTCCTCCAAAAAAAAACCCTCCAATAATTTTATTAAATCCCTGACATTTTGTGAGCCCGGGGAATTTTACCTCATGCCCAAATTCTGCCCCTATCCTTCCTTTTCTTTCCTCTCTTCTTGTTTTTTTCCCTTCTTCTTTTCTTCTGTTTTTTTTGGGTAAGCAGAAGAGAGCCAGCCGCAGTGGGCCGCAGCACTCCCTGGCCCAGTCCCTTCTGGTCCTTCTCCTCCCAGCGCCTCCTCCTCTCTTCAGGCCCAGGCCCGAGGCCGCGGCTTCCCCGCATCCCTTCCCTCCTCGTCGAGCCGTCCGCGAGCCTGCGTCCTCACGTCGCCCGGCCACCGAGGCCTCCCCTCCGTCCTCGCCCGTCCTCGCCTCGCCTGGCTGCCCCGCGAGCCGGCCCGGCCCGGCCAGGAGGCCGTCGCCGTCGTCCAGCGCCGCGGCCAGGCTCTCGCCTCGCCTCTGGCCCGAGTGCCTCGGTCGCCCCGCTTCGCCCCTTCCCTCCGTCCTCGACGCCAAGGCCAGGAGCCGCCGGCGTCCTTCTCCTCCAGGTGCCCGCAGCGCCGCGAGCTACGCCCGTCCCCGACGCCGTGGCCGCGAGGATCTCCTTCGTCCAGCGCCGGCCGCACCTCTACCTGGCCTTCGTCCAGCCCGACGCCCTGCCGCGGGGCGTCTCTCCTGCCCCGTCCTGAGCCCCGACGGCCTCCAGTTCGAGCTAGCGGCAGCCGCAGCTCCTCCCTCCGCGGCTCCCAGCAGCTCCGCGAGCTCCTTCCAGTGCCCGCAGACTCGTCGCCCTTGCTGTTTTGGTTTGTGTTGTGTGCTGCCTTGTTTGGTTAACCTGACAGATGACCCGGAACGACTACTCGACGACGACCCCGTGTACAACTACGACACGACGACCGAACGAGACGATGACAAGAACATCTACGAACGGGAAAACGAGCTCCAAGTTCGACTACTTCACGGGACCCGTCAAGTCCGACTACTACATGAACGAGTACCCCTACGGCGTGAACGTCTACCGTCGACAAGTCCGAAGACCGGCAAGTACCACGACGTCCGAGCTCGTCCGACCGTGAACCAAGACGTGAACGTGAACAACTACATGACCCGACAAGTACCACTACATGTACAAGTACCTCGACGACCGCACGGCTACGAGCTCGAGAACGACTACTCAGAGACCCAAGTACCACTACCGTCGCCCGAACGTCTACCGTCGCCCGAACGTCTACCGTCGACATGTACATCTACAAAACGACCTCGTGAACGCCTACCGTCGCCGAAGACCCGTGAACCACTACTTCCTCTACGAGTTGCGAGAACGACTACTTCCTCTACTTCCCTTACGTTCCTCGACGAACTCGAGCCGTCCCGAAACGAGTGTTTCGAAGGTATAACTCGAGACGATGACCCGTGTGATGCTTGCTTGCGTTGTATGAAATGTCTCCAGTGTGTGCTTCGTGCCCGTTCCACCTTTTGTCATGTTCCTCGGTTGCCTCGTCGCCGACCCGCGGGAACCCGGCAACGGGAACACCCCATCATCTCGTTTGACTCGCTTCGTCACCTTTTGCACCGGTCTCTCAACGAGATACCGGAACCGATATGATGTCGTTGCATCATTTTCGGATCGTTGTCGTGGCCCCCTTCCTTTCCACCACGGTGACAATACTTCATATCTCCTTTATGTCAACCCTTTTAATAAAACTTGCATAAAACTTGATCATGTCATCCGCATCATGTTAACAACCTTATATGTTTAATTGTTGTTTGCTTATAATTATTAAACATGCTCATGGGGATTTTCCGGATATGTTGTTGTTATTCTCCGGCCTCATTTAAATTGCCTTAATAGTGTAGTTTCTTATGTTTCACCTCTTGCCATGCTAAAAACATTTAATCTTGTCTTGTTAATAACGAGAGTCAACTAAATAATTAAATGTGGTGTTTCGTCAATATGCAACTCGTTGCATATTGATCTCCACTTAACTTGTAGTATTTGTTTGTGCCCTTTGCCATGCCATGCATAATTAAACCGGACATGCATCATACTTGTTTGTGCATCGTACGCCATGTTTATGCTTGTGTGTTTACCGTGTTGTTTTCTTCTTTCCGGTTGCTTCTCTTGTTAGCTTCGGTTTCGTTCCGGAGTTGTGAGGATCCGCTCGACTATTGCTCCGTCTCCTTCTTGGATCCGTTCTTCTCCCTTGTGGAATCCCAGGCAAGATGACCGAACCCGGATACCATTACTATTTTTGCCTATTGCTAGAAGTCTCGATCTATAGTTTTGCCTCGATGCCCATGTCTTTCTTGTCAGCCTCCTACTTGTAACCATTGCCATGTTTAACCACCCTACCTACGCAAACCATTGCTTGGCTAAGTACGCTTCGCTCAGCCCTTCTTATAGCATTGCTAGTTGCAGGTGAAGATTGAAGATGCTTGCTTCATGTTGAAGTTTGGTTGGGTTATATCACACTATATAAATGCTTAAAAATGAAATCATCTATATATTGGCAAGGGTGGAAGGCTAAGCCTTTTGCTTGGTGTTTTGTTCCACTCATGCCGTTAGGATCCGTATAAGCCGGTATTATGTTCCTTGATTATGCGTTCCTAACACGGTTGGGGTGTATGGGACCCCCTTGATAAACCGCTAAGTGCTAAGTCTTTTCCAGCAAGTCCCAACATTTGGTACTATTTGCCTCATAATAACAACTTAATTAATTAATAAAATTTGCATAGAGGGTCGCTCCCTCGAGGATCCTTTTTTTCTACATAGCAGGGGGGGCCAGTGCCGATGGTGTTGGTCCCAAACGGGGGTCCTGCGGGAACCACCACGGGGAAACTCGAGGTTTGGGTCCTGTAGCATCACCCATCCGGTCGTGTCCTGAGACTTAGATACGCGCGGCTACTATCAGGGTGTCGACACGCCGGGAGGATTTGCTGGATTAGCCTTACCTTAGTTCGGTTTAACTTGAGCACGGGATTCCGAGAATACTCGGGTCTTCCCACCTATGGAGTTGCGACTTCGCGGATCGTGGGCTTGTGATGGGCCAAGTTGGAACACCCCTGCAGGGTTTGAACTTTCGAAAGCCGTGCCCGCGGTTATGTGGCAGATGGGAGCTTGTTAATTCCGGTTGTAGATAACTTGACACAATGTTTCAATACACTACCAGCGTGTGTACCGTGACTGTCAATTTCCGAATAGGGATTCGGGAGTTGAACACGGTGGGGTTATGTTTGACCGGCTTTAGTTAGGATCACTTCGTGATCATCTTTCGATCGATGCTCTTCTCTTCTCGCTCTCTTTTGCGTAAGTTAGTGCTAGTTGCTGCTGCAGACTCTTGTTTGTTCCTTCACCTCTCGTTCTTTCTTCAGCCTTATCCACACCCAAGGCTTAAATAGTCTTGTTACCCGGGAACGGGATTGCTGAGTCCTCTGTGGCTCACAGTTACTTCACCACACCAGATGCAGGTTCAGCCGAGTTTGATGCAGGAGCTGGTTCAAGTACTTCATCGGGAGCTCGATGAAGAGTGTGGCCGTTTGCTTGTGACGTTTCGATGTTCAGTAGTGGTTTCTACTAGGATTCGATCCTGACCTGTGGCTTTATGTTGTTTTTGGTATCTTTCTTTGGTTCTTACCCGTAGTCGGGTTGTGATGTTTTGAATGATGTATTGCTTATGTAATGTATTGTGTGAAGTGGCAAGTGTAAGCCAACTATCTCCTTTTGCTTTTTAATCCCTCTTTTACATGAGTTGTGCAAAGATACCAAACTTGAGATCATTTTAGGATGGGCTTATACCTTTAAGTCGTGCCTCGACACGTAGGAGGTATAGTCCCATCCTGGGCAGTACAACTATGGCCCCCGGGTCTATTCTCAACATATCAATCTACAATCTACTTTACTTTTTCTCTTTTACTTTATGTTCTTATAACCAAAAATACAAAAAAAAAATCAAACTATCATCTCTATCAGATCTCACTTTCGTAATTGACCGTAAAGGGATTGACGACCCCTTATCGCGTTGGCTGCAAAGTTCTTATTTGTTTGTGCAGGTGCGAGGGACTCGCGCTTGGTCTCCTACTAGATTGATACCTTGGTTCTCAAAAACTGAGGGAAATACTTACGCTAGTGTGCTGCATCTCCCTTTCATCTTCGAGAGAATACGAAGCAAGCTCGAGAAGTAGCAAGAAGAATTTCTGGCGCCGTTGCCGGGGAGGCTTACGCAAAAGTCATATACCAATTACCTATCACAAACCCTTATCCTTCGCATTACTTTTTTTTGCCTCTCGTTTTCCTCTCCCCCACTTCACCCTTGCCGTTTTATTTGCCCTTCTTCTGTCGTGTGTTTATCGTTCGCTTGCTTCTTGTTTGCTAGTGTGTTGGATTGCTTGCTTGTCACTATGGCTCAGAACAATACCAAATTGTGTGACTTCTCCAATACCAACAATAATGATTTTATCAACACTCCGATTGCTCCTATTACCGATGCTGAATCTTGTGAGATCAATGCTGCTCTATTGAATCTTGTCATGCAAGATCAATTTTCCGGCCTTCCTAGTGAAGATGCCGCTACCCATCTAAACAACTTTGTTGATTTGTGTGATATGCAAAAGAAAAGGGATACAGATGATGATATTGTTAAATTGAAGTTATTTCCGTTTTCACTTAGAGATCGTGCTAAAACTTGGTTTTCCTATTTGCCTAGAAATAGTATTGATTCGTGGAATATGTGCAAAGATGCTTTTATCTCTAAGTATTTCCCTCCTGCTAAGATCATCTCTCTTAGAAACGATATTATGAATTTTAAGCAACTAGATCATGAGCATGTTGCACAAGCATGGGAGAGAATGAAATTAATGATACGTAATTGCCCTACACATGGTTTGAACTTATGGATGATTATTCCAAACTTTTATGCTGGCTTGAATTTTGCTTCTAGAAATCTTTTAGATTCGGTCGCAGGAGGCACTTTCATGGAAACTACCTTAGGAGAAGCTACCAAACTCCTAGATAATATTATGGTTAATTATTCTCAATGGCACACCGAAAGATCTACTAGTAAAAAAGTGCATGCTATTGAAGAGATTAGTGTTTTGAGTGGAAAGATGGATGAACTTATGAGATTATTTGCTGCTAAGAGTGCTTCTTCTGATCCTAATGATATGCCTTTATCCACGTTGACTGAAAATAACAATGAATCTTTGGATGTAAATTTTGTTGGTAGGAATAATTTTGGTAACAATGCTTATAGAGGGAATTTTAATCCTAGGTCTTTTCCTAGTAATTCCTCTAATAATTATGGTAATTCCTACAACAACTCTTATGGAAAGATGCCTTCTGAATTTGAAACTAGTATTAAGGAGTTTATGATTTCGCAAAAGAATTTCAATGCTGTGTTTGAAGAAAAATTGCTTAAGATTGATGAATTAACTAGAAGTGTGGATATAATTACTCTTGATGTTGATTCTTTGAAACTTAGATCTATCCCACCTAAGCATGATATCAATAAGTCTCTCAAAGGCATGAGAATTTCCATTGATGAATGCAAAGAAAGAACCGCTAGGATGCGTGCTAAAAGAGAGAATTATATAATAGCGTGTTCTTCTAGTTATCATGAAAATAAAGATGAAGATCTGAAAGTTATTGATGTGTCTCCTATTAGATCCTTGTTTTCTAGTATAAATCTTGATGAAGATAGGATGGGAGATGATTCTACTTTAAGGTGTCCCAATGATTCGGAGTTTTTAGATCTTGATGTTAAAATTGTTAAAAGTGAGAGTGAAGAGATTAAAACTTCGCATAGTGATGAACCCACTACTTTGGATTTCAAGGGATTCAATTATGATAATTGCTCTTTGATTGATTGTATTTCCTTGTTGCAATCTGTACTAAACTCTCTGCATGCTTATAGTCAAAATAAAGCTTTTACCAAACACATAGTTGATGCTTTGATGCAATCTTATGAAGAAAAACTTGAGTTAGAAGTTTCTATCCCTAGAAAGCTTTATGATGAATGGGAACCTACTATCAAAATAAAATTAAAGATCATGAATGCTTTGCTTTGTGTGATTTGGGTGCAAGTGTCTCCACTATCCCAAAAACTTTGTGTGATTTGCTAGGGTTCCATGAGCTTGATGATTGTTCTTTAAATTTGCATCTTGTGGATTCCACTATTAAGAAACCTATGGGAAGGATTAATGATGTTCTTATTCTTGCCAATAGGAATTATGTGCCCATAGATTTCATTGTTCTTGATATAGATTGCAATCCTTCATGTCCTATTATTCTTGGTAGACCTTTCCTTAGAACGATTGGTGCAATTATTGATATGAAGGAAGGAAATATTAGATTACAATTTCTGTTAAGGAAAGGCATGGAACACTTTCCTAGAAAGAAAATCAAATTATCATATGAATCTATTTTGAGAGCCACGTATGGATTGCCTTCCAAAGATAGCAATACCTAGATTTATCCATGTATCATGCCTAGCTAGGGGCGTTAAACGATAGCGCTTGTTGGGAGGCAACCCAACTTTATTTTTGTTCTTTGCTTTTTGCTTCTGTTTAGGAATAAATATTGCATCTAGCTTCTGTTTAGATGTGGTTTTGTGTTTTAATTAGTGTTTGTGCCAAGTAGAACCTTTGGGAAGACTTGTGTGAAGTTTATATGATCGTACTGTGCAAAACAGAATCGTTAGCGCTCGCTAGAATGGTCACCATATTTTACTGAAGCGTGCTATTTAGTTGATTGTTTTTGCAGATGATTAATAGAAAAATTCCTCACGTTTACAAATTTAGTTCAATTTTTTGGAGTTACAGAAGTATGCGAAAACTGCAGATTACTACAGACTGTTATGTTTTTGACAGATTCTGTTTTTCGTGTGTTGTTTGCTTATTTCAGTGCATCTATGAGTAGTATTGGGAGGTATGAATCATAGAGAAGTTGGAATACAGTAGGTTTAACACTAATATAAACAAATAATGAGTTCATTACAGTACCTTTGAGTGGTGGTTTGTTTTCTTATACTAACGGAGCTCACGAGATTTTTGTCTAAGTTTTGTGTTGTGAAGTTTTCAAGTTTTGAGTATTGCTTTGATGGACTATGGAACAAAGAGTGGCAAGAGCCTAAGATTGAGGATGCCCAAGGCACCCCAAGGTAAAATTCAAGGACAACCAAAAGCCTAAGCTTGGGGATGCCCCGGGAAGGCATCCCCTCTTTCGTCTTCATCCATCGGTAACTATACTCGGAGCTATATTTTTATTCACCACATGATATGTGTTTTACTTGGAGCGTCTTGTATAATTTGAGTCTTTGCTTGTTAGTTTGCCACAATTATACTTGCTGGACACACCTATTTGAGAGAGTTAAATATGGCCTAGGAATTGATAGAACACTCTATGTGCTTCACTTATATCTTTCGAGTTGAATAGTTTTTGCTCCAGTGCTTCACTTATATCTTTTAGAGCATGATAACCCACAAGTGTAGGGGATCAGTTGTAGCCTCTTTCGATAAGTAAGAGTGTCGAACCCAACGAGGAGCTAAAGGCAGAACAAATATTCCCTCAAGTTCTATCGACCACCGATACAACTCTACGCGTGCTTGACGTTTACTTTACATAGAACAAGTATGAAACTAGAAGTACTTTGTGGTTTTTGTGGGATAGGTGTAATGCCCAGGATGGGACTATATCTCCTACGTGTCGAGGCACGACTTAAAGATATAAGCCCATTCTGGAATGATCGCAAGTTTGGTACCTTTGCACATCTCATGTAAAAATAGGGATGGAAAACTGAAAAGATAGTTGGCTTACACTCGCCACGTCACACAAATTCATTACATGTTCAAACATCATTCAGATAAACATCACAGCCCATCTAAGGGTAAAGATCCAAATGACAAGATACCAAACATAACATTAAACCACAGGTCTAGATCAAATCCTAGTAGAAGCTCTACTGATCAACCGGATAGTTCACATAGTAACGGCTACGCTCGTCGTCGTACTCCCAGTCTAGCTCGGTGCCATCGCCTGTGTAGCTCACCATCGTACCTGCATCTGGGGTGTTGAAGTAACTGTGAGCCACAGAGGACTCAGCAATCCCGTTCCCGGGTAACACGACTATTTAAGCCTTGGGTGTGGAACAAGGCTGAAGAAAGAACAAAAGTCTGCAGCAGCACTAGCACTAGCTTACGTAAAAGAGAGCGAGAAGAGAAGGTGCCTCGGTCGAGAGATGATCACGAAGTGATCCTAACTAAAGCAAGTCAAACATAACCCCACCGTGTTCATCTCTTGAAACCCCTTTCGGAAAATGACAGTCACGGTACTCACGCTGGTAGTGTATTGGAACATGGTGTCAAGTTTTCTACAATCGGATATTAACAAGCTCCCATCTGCCACATAACCGCGGGAACGGCTTTCGAAAGTTCAAAACCCTGCAGGGGTGTTCCAACTTGGCCCATGACAAGCCCACGATCCGCGGAGTCGCAACTCCAAGGTGGGAAGGCCCGAGTATTCTCCGAATCCCGTGCTCAAGATACTCCGACTAAGGTAAGGCTAATCCAGCAAATCCTCCCGGCGTGCCGACACCCTGATAGTAGCCTCACGTATCTCGTCTCAGGCCACGACCGGATAAGTCATCCTACGGGTTTTTACCAGACCTCGAGTTTCCTTGAGGTGGCCCCGAAGTCTGCTCATTTCGGACCAACACTCATGTGGAGCACTGGCCCGGGGTTGTTGATTAAGAAAGAGGGTTAACTACTCCCTATGCAAGTTTTTAGTTATTAGGCAAATAGTACCAATGTTGGGACTTGCTGGAAAAGACTTAGTACTTAGCGGTTTATCGAGGGGGTCCCATAACCCCAACCGTGTGAGGAACGCATAATCAAGGAACATAACACCGGTTTATACGGTTCCTAACGGCATGAGTGGAACAAAACACCAAGCAAAAGGCTTAGCCTTCCACCCATTACCAATATATAGATGATTTCATTTAATAATTAATATAGTGTGATATCCCAACAAGCTTCAACAAGAAGCAAGAATCTTCAATCTTCACCTGCAACTAACAATGCTATAAGAGGGGCTGAGCGAAGCCTACGTATAGCCAATCAAAGGTTTGCATAGGTAGGGTGGTTAAACGGGTTCATGGTTACAATAGGAGGCTGACAGGAAAAACATGGGCATCGAGGCAAAACTATAGATCGAGACTTCTAGCAATAGGCAAAGATAGTAATGTTATCGGGGTTCGGTCATCTTGCCTGAAGAGTTGTCGATGGGATCGTAAGAGAGCTCCTCGTTCTCAACCTCGGTAGTAACCTCGTTCTCGTACTCGTACTCAGCTTCCGGCTCTACTCAAACACAAGAACACAAGGCAACGAATCAAACAAGATGCAATGCGCAGAAAAATTACTGGATGCATGACTGATGCACTATGGAAGCAAAACAGATGCACTATGGAAGCACAGAAAGTCTACTTAGGAAGCACAGTGTTATAGCACAACAATATGCATCAAGCAAAAATGCTTCAAAACATGTTAACAATAGGATATTATGAATCTACATGAAAAATCACACAAGTTTCATATAGGACTTGCTCAAAACGGAGCAACGGGCTACAAGTTACGCCCGAAACAATAAACAAGCACAAGCTGAAAATAACAGCCACATAGCAACTTCGGGGCAAGAGATAAATGGCCTACAGCACTCAAACATCATGGCAATGAGCATGGACATAAACTAGACATATCCTACAGCAAACAAGTCCATTGGAGCACCCCCAAAGGAGCCATGGATCAATAGCAACAAGCTATGACATATTGAACTTGACAACAAAATCCTGACAGCAGTAATTTGTTGCAACTTGGGAGCAAGAGTTAAATATGCTACAGCCACTCAAATAAGCATGTGAGAGCATGAATGGATAGCCAACAATATATACTACAAGGAATCATCAAGAGTCACCCCAAAACTATCATGGATTGGCCTAGAACAACAAGCAAACATGGCATCTGGAAATTACACATTCCAGACTTAGTGAAATTTCACTAAGTGTTAAAACAGTAGTTTTATCATGGCATCTTTCTGAGCAAGTTTAAGTCACCTCAAAGCTAAACATGGAAAGTGGTAAGCACCACAGCAAAGTACACATGTTGGTGAATCCAAAACATCTAAGCATGCATCAAGGGGACAAACACAACGATAGCAACGAGTTCCTCTACGAGGCATCTCGTAACAAGTTTAATGACATAACAGCCACATAGCACTTTGCAAAGGGGATAAACATGGCAAGATTAATTCTATCATGCAAGCTAAAGCGATCAACATGTAGAGCATCTCAAGACGAACATGTGGACATATCATTTGCATCATTTTGGATAAACATGCACCAAGTTATCACATTGCAAAGATGGCATGAAAACAACTACAAACAGCAGTTTTTAACAAGTTGCTCTCTTCCAACAGATATTTAAGCATCTAGATGACCTCAAACATGCATGGCACAAAGGAACAAAACGTAGTACAAGTCTCCACGAACATTTTGACATATCATTCACTCAAATCGGACCATCACACAAAAAGTTATCCACAATCTAAAATAGCATCAGACAGGTAAAATCTGGGGACTTAGTGGATAAAAGAAGCAACCTCCGAAGTCAACGCAGTCAAACGGGCGGCGGTCAAACGGGTGGCTGGGCGGCTAGCGGATCGGTCAACGGTGGCGATGTGGGTCGGGTCCGCCGGGCTAACGGGTCCCGATCTGGGCCCGTTAGGGTTGTTCGCTGGGAGGATGGAGCCCGCCTCCCTCGAGCGCCTGAGGCGCGGCGGCTGATGGTGGATCGGCCTCGGTCGCGGCGGCCCACCTGGCCCAGCAGAGCGGCGATTCGGGGCGGCAGGGAGAGGCCCGCGGGGCGCCTCGGCCCAGGAGGGGTTGACCGCTCGGCCTGAGCGCGGGAGGAGATCGAGCTCGGGATCGGGAGCCTCCTGCTCCTCGATCCGATCGCAACGGCGGCGGCGCCCGACAGGGGACCGGCGGGAGATGGCCGGAGGGGTGGCCGGGCGCGGTGGCGGTGGCGCCGGCCGGCGAGGGAGTGAGGGCGAGGGGCGTCGGCGGTGAGGAGGCCCGGGGCGGCGACTGCCTACGGGCCGGCGGCGGGGCAAGGTGGTGGTGCGGCGGCGGCGCGGATTCCGGCCGGCGAGCTCCGGCCTGGTGTGGAGGAAGGTGGCTGGAGGAAGGGGATGAAGGGGCTAGGGTTTTTTTATTTAGGGCAAAAATCGGGGAAGTTGGACAAATATATAGGCACAAGGAGCTAGGGTTGTCCAAATGAGGTGTGGTTTTCGGCCACGCGATCAGAATTGGATGGCCTAAATGAAGGGAGGGGTTTGGGTTGGTTTGGTGGGCTGTTGGAGGGGTGTCTTGGGCCTCAAAGAGGGGGTACTTTTAGCCCACGAGAATAACTGTTGGAGTAGCAAACGAACTCCGAACGCGACGAGATTTGACAGGCGGGTTACACACACCAAAACAACAACACACGACAAGTCTCACGCCAAACCGGAAACGTTACACGGCCAAACACCAAAGTAGGCCTCGGGAATGCCGCGGACACGTGAGAAGGCTCCGGAACTCGAAACGGACAACGGAAAGAAACGAGTGGGACCGGATGCAAACAACAACACAAATGCAATGCGATGCACATGACTACATGATATGGATGAATGCCACACACGCACATGACAAAAGAACGAAAACCCGAAAAGACAAAGAACCCGGAATGGAACTGTTGAAGCCAGAGATATATTATATTACCCAAAAGGGAAAGTATTACATTGATACGTCCAAAACGTCTCTATAATTTCAGCTTGCTCCATGCCTCTTTTGGGTGATATTGCTATGATATTTATACACTTCCATACACTTTTGATCATATTTGGACTAACCTATTAACTAGGTGCACCCCAGTGCCAGTTTCTGTTTTCGGCTGTTTTTGTATTTCAGGTTTTCACGTTACGAGAACTGCCAGGAAAAATCCAGAAAAATTATATAAAAAATCAGCGTTCCAGAAACTACCGTGCGCCCGAAGGACAGCCGGGGGGGCACCAGGGCTCCAGGCGCCCTAGCGGCGCCCCCCCCCCTGGGCCGCGCCGGGGGGGCTCCTGGGCCCCTCGAGGCTCCTCCGATGCCCCCTTTGGCATATAATTAAAGCGTCTCCCGAAACCCTGGAGGGAGGAACTCTTTTCGCGATCTCATCTCTGTTCCGCCGCCACCGCCGCTTCCAAGATCGGGAGCACCAGGAGAACTTTTCCCGGCACCCTGCCGGAGGGGAGGATCACCACCGGGAGCTTCTCCACCACGATGGACGCCTCCCGGATGAGTTGTGAGTAGTCTCCCTTGGACCATGAGTCCATGACCAGTAGCTATGTGATGTTCTCCTCCCGTTCTTGTGCTTCACTAATTAGTCCTCGTGAGCTGCCCTACATGATCGAGGTACATATGTAATCCTTATGTTGTTGCTATGATGAGTTTGCTGGGATCCGATGGATTACGAGATTATGTTCAGATTGTGCTTGAGTAATATAGTTGATCTACCTCTTTTATATTTATGTTCGTAAGTAATTCTTGCATGTTCTCCGTTGTTATTTATTGCTTTGGCCAAGTAATAGGTAGTGACTCCAAGAGGGAACGTTATGCTTGATTATGGGTTCATGCCCCTCGATGACTAGTTTGAGTGACAGAAACATGAGTCTAGGGGATGTGATGTTGCCACAAGGGGGAAAACAACGGTGCTTGTGCCCGCGGGTGCAAGGATTGTTTACTTTACGCAAAGTTCTTTTAATGCAGTTGTCTGTTGCATTGAGTTTACACTATGGGTGGGACTCGCAACTTAATACCAGCGATATGTTCTGGATAGATATCTCAAGGTGGATGATTAGTAGTAGATATTGATGGATTTCGGTCTACTTATTTTGGCGTACCGCCCATGCTTTGAACCTCAACCTTTCTTGCAATGTAATCAGCATTGGTTTGCGCACATGGTCCTGTCGATTGCCCAGCTGTAATTCGTTTACCTCACATAGCTGTTTTATCGTCTTTTGGGAGAGAGACATCACTAGTGAACATCATGAGACTCCAGTCCATATTACCATCATTGATCACATCCGCTATTTACTTTTCGCTATTTACTTACTATTGCAAAACACTATCTATCACTACTATCATTTGCTTTTAATCCTTTGTGAACTACAAGGCCGGAGGGATTGACAACCTCTCTGTACTCGTTGGGAGCAAAGTTATTTTTATCTGTGTGCAGGTCCACGTTGATTGCTAATATCTGGCGCCGTAGTAGTTGACACCTTCTTGTTGAACCTAGGAGTCTCTGGGGATTCGATCCTTGGTATCTTTGCCAAGGGAAAAACTTCCGCAACACTACATCTCACACCTTCCACTTGGGGTAACCAACGAGGGGCGAGAAGCCTAGCAAGGAGTTTTTCTGGCGCCGTTGTCGGGGACTCCACTCTTCAAGATAGGGGAGTTGCATGCTATCTTTTACCTTTGCTTTTAGTCTTGTTAGTTTACCTTTCAGTTTTTGCTTTAGTATCTTTTATCGAAAATCACAAAAATAGTTATCTTGCTTGCTTGCTACTATGGGTTCCACCGAGAACACCAAGTTGTGTGACTTCACTAGTCACAACAACGATGACTTTATCAGCACACCAATCACTACACCTGCCACTTCAGCACCTTCATATGAAATTAAACCTGCTTTACTGAATCTAGTTATGAAAGATCAATTCTCCGGTGCTGGAGATGATGATGCTTTACACTTGAACAACTTTGTTGAACTTTGTGATATGCAAAAGTACCAATAAATAGATGGTAATATTGTTAAGCTTAAGCTTTTTCCTTTCTCCTTGAGAGGGGGAGCTAAAATTTGGTTTCAGTCTTTGCCTAGAAATAGCATAGATTCATGGGACAAGTGCAAAGATGCTTTTATTGGAAAATACTATCCACCTGCTAAAATTATCCAACTGAGAAGTAACATAATGAATTTTAAACAATTGGATAATGAACACGTTGCCCAAGCTTGGGAACGTATGAAATCTCTTATCAAGAACTGCCCTACTCATGGGTTGACTACTTGGATGGTTATCCAAACTTTTTATGCAGGCTTCAACTTTACCTCGCGGAACTTGTTAGATTCGGCCGCGGGAGGAACACTTATGTCAACTACACTTGGTGCTGCCACGAAGCTTCTCGATGAGATGATGACCAACTATTCCCAATGGCACACCGAACGCGCTCCAACAGGTAGGAAGGTAAACTCTGTCGAGGAAATTTCCTCCCTTAATGAAAAAGTTGACTTGATCATGTCTCTACTTTCGAAGCAATCCTCTGTTGATCCTCGTGATGTTCCTTTAAATTCTTTGATTGCTCAAGAACAAGTAGATGTGAACTTTATCTCTAGAAACAATTTTAACAACAATGCTTATAGGAGTAATTTTGGTAGCAATCCTAGACCGTTCCCCTCTAATTCTTATGGGAACAACAATGCTTATCCTAGTGCCAAGAACTCCAATACTGAACTAGAGATTATGCTTAAAGATTTCATCACTACCCAAAAAGCCTTTAATAAGAGTGTAGAAGAAAAACTACATAAACTAGATGATCTCTCTTTGAAGGTAGACCATTTAGCGAATGAGATAGAATTGCTTAAAATTAAAACTTCTCCTCTTGAGGAGAGGAAGGTCACTCCTATTAATGCTACTCAAGTGCAAATTAATGAAAATATTAGGATGATGGCTAAACTTAAAGAAAGATGGGCTAGAGAAAGGGAGGAAGAGGATAGAATTAAGAGCCTTCCTACCCACCACACTGTTGCTACTATCCAAGTTGTTGAGGATATCCAAACTCTTAGCACCCAATGTACTCTTGGTCCCATTGGACCTATTGATGGTGATGCTATGAGTATAGAAACTACCAAACATGTGAACCTAAAGGACACCACTACCACTTTACTTGATGCTAGTGACCTTGATTTTGAGAGTTGCACTCTTACCGGAGTTATTGATTTCCTTCACAAGATGTCTAGAGATCCCCGCACTAGCACGCTTAACCTTGCCTTCACAGAGCATATCACTAATGCTCTCATCAAAGCTAGGGAGGAGAAACTTAGAGTAGAAGCCTCCATACCTAGAAAGCTAGAAGATGGTTGGGATCCGATGATAAAAATTAAATTGAATGACTTCTCTTGCTATGCATTATGTGATGTTGGAGCTAGTACCTCTGTTATGCCCAAAAGACTATATGATATGCTTAAATTGAAACCTTTGATTCTTGTTCTTTTGGTGTTCGTCTCGTTGATTCTTCCATAAAGAAACCTTTGGGGAGGATCGACGATGTTCTTATCGTTGTCAATGATAATTATGTTCCCGTTGATTTTACTATTATGGATATTGAATGTGATCCTTCTTGTCCAATTATTTTGGGACGTCCCTTTTTACGCACCGTTGGTGCTATCATTGACATGAAAGAGGGGAATATAAAATTTCAGTTTCCTCTCAAGAAAGGGATGGAACACTTCCCTCGAAAGAAGATCAAGTTACCTTTTGAGTCCGTTGTACGGGCTAGCTATTCTTTTACTCTTGATAAAACTTGATCTATATGCATTATGCCTAGCTTAAAGGCATAAAAGAAAGCGCTTTTGGGAGGCAGCCCACATGAATAAATTTATTTTGCTTTTGTTGTGTCTTGATGTTGTTACTACTGTAGCATCATCATTGTATCTTTGCTTTTCAATTTTGTGCCAAGTGTAGCCTCTGATTGCTAGAAAGTTCAAAAGTTGTGAGGTGCTGTCCAGGAAACAGATTCTGTCCTTGGATAGAAAAATTCGTATAAAATCATCAGATCATCTTTTTGGTCTGAATTTTTTCGACAGCGTGCTCTATATAATTGTCTTTCGTGCGTCTGTTCTGAGTTTTTTGATTAGAGTTGCAGAAGTGCCCCGAACAAATCAATTACTACCTGCTGTTCTGTTTTTCACAGATTTTGTCCTGTTTTGCAAACCAAGAGCTTGCTTTTTCTTTGCAAAAACCTTTTGGCAATCTTGAGAAACAGTATACCTTCAAGAATATCTTTATTTCCAGCAAGGTATAATTATTTTATTATGGGTACTAACCTCGCTAATCAGATTATGATGAGTTATGTATGAAGGGAGTTTTCAAGTGTGCGAGGGAAGATGATAAAAAGATTCAGGAGTGTCAAGCGCTCAAGCTTGGGGATGCCCCCATGCACCCCCAAGAAATATTCAAGGAGACTCAAGCGTCTAAGCTTGGGGATACCCCCGTGCATCCCCTTCTCCATCAACATTATCAGTTCGTCTTTCGTTCCACTATATTTTAATCACTTCATGTGTTATGTGCTATGCTTGGAGCGTCTTGCTTTTAGTTTTCTTTAGTTTTTCATAACGAGTCGGAACTCAGCTTTCTTTATGTGGGAGAGAAACACGCTCCACTTCTACCTAGAAACATAACATAGAATTTTCATGTCTATCCTTGCTGTGTGTGTTCTTTGTCTTTTAATAGCTACTATCATGTTCAGCTCTTAGCTTTCATGCTTATCTTTTCAAAGAGCTTTTGTTTAGTTGGTTGCTTGAACTCTCTTTAATTACCATGCTCACCTTATTAAGAGAGTTTGCTTCCGTTGCATTGGTTGATATGTCTATGATAAAGATGATACGTGCATGATGGCGCTTAGTAGTTCATGTTTTCTTATGGTTAGTCTCAAATAGCTGGAGGGTTCCCAATGTGTTATTGGAATACCAACATGATTTGTTTGCCTATGATGTGGTATGGTTTAGTAATATCTTCCTTCGAGAATTTATTTTGATTGACTTGGCGTATGCTCACGCATATTTAAGACTGTAAAGAAAGTCTGTCAAGCCTTGATGATCTTTTGTTTCTGAGTAGCGATATAACTACCATGCCTGATTCAATGTTGCTTTGTCGCTCTGCATGATTATGACCGTCATTGCTCTCTTAGTTGGTCGATCCCAGTCTTTTGCTAACCTTCGCCTGTACTAAGCGGACTGACTGCTTGTTGATGGGCCTCGAACCCCTCGTTGGTTACCCCAAGTGGAAGGTGTAAGATGCAGTATGTAGAAGTGTTTTCCCTTAGCAAAGATGCCAAGGATCGAATCCCCATAGACTCCTAGGTTCAACAAGTAGGTGTCAACTGCTAACGGCGCGTATTAGCAATCAACGTGGACCTGCACACATATACAAATAACTTTGCTCCCAACGAGTACAGAGAGGTTGTCAATCCCTCCGGCCTTGTAGTTCACAAAGGATTAAAAGCAAATGATAGTAGTGATAGATAGTGTTTTGCAATAGTAAGTAAATAGCGAAAAGTAAATAGCGGATGTGATCAATGATGGTAATATGGACTGGAGTCTCATGATGTTCACTAGTGATGTCTCTCTCCCAAAAGACGATAAAACAGCTATGTGAGGTAAACAAATTACAGCTGGGCAATTGACACGACCACGAACGCAAACCAATGTTGATTACATTGCAAGAAAGGTTGAGGTTCAAAGCATGGGCGATACGCCAAAATAAGTAGACCGAAATCCATCAATATCTACTACTAATCATCCACCTTGAGATATCTATCCAGAACATATCGCTGGTATTAAGTTGTGAGTCCCACCCATAGTGTAAACTCAATGCAACAGACAACTGCATTAAAAGAACTTTGCGTAAAGTAAACAATCCTTGCACCCGCGGGCACAAGCACCGTTGTTTTCCCCCTTGTGGCAACAGCACATCCCCTAGACTCATGTTTCCGTCACTCAAGCTAGTCATCGAGGGGCATGAACCCACAATCGAGCATAACGTTCCCTCTTGGAGTCACTACGTATTACTTGGCCAAAGCAATAAATAACAACGGAAAACATGCAAGAATTACTTATGAACATAAATATAAAAGAGGTAGATCAAATATATTACTCAAGATCAATCTGAACATAATCCCATAATCCATCGGATCCCAGCAAACTCAACATAGCAATAGCATAAGGATTACATATGTGCCTCGATCATGTAGGGCAGCTCACGAGGACTAATTAGTGAAGCACAAGAACGGGAGGAGAACATCACATAGCTACTGGTCATGGACTCATGGTCCAAGGGAGACTACTCACGACTCATCCGGGAGGCGTCCATGGTGGTGGAGAAGCTCCCGGTGGTGATCCTCCCCTCCGGCAGGGTGCCGGGAAGAGTTCTCCTGGTGCTCCCGATCTTGGAAGCGGCGGCGGCGGCGGAACAGAGATGGGATCGCGAAAAGAGTTCTTTCTGAGGGTTTCGGAGGACGCTTTAAATATATGCCAAAGGGGAGCATCGGGGAAGCTTCGGGGGGCCCAGGCGCCCCCCCGGCGCGGCCCAGGGGGCGCGCCGCCAGGGCGCCTGGAGCCC
>LR738715.1:616272829-616298316 GCA_902687465.1 Secale cereale | reverse complement strand
TTTTTATATAATTTTTCTGGATTTTTCCTGGCAGTTCTCGTAACGTGAAAACCTGAAATACAAAAACAGCCGAAAACAGAAACTGGCACTGGAGTGCACTGGATTAGTAAGTTAGTCCAAATATGATCAAAAGTGTATGGAAGTGTATGAATATCATAGCAATATCACCCAAAAGTGGCATGGAGCAAGCATAAATTATAGATACGTTTTGGACGTATCACTTGTGCATCCACATCCTTTAATCCAGTTATGCCATATGAGTCCACCATACCTTCCTACATGGTATTTACCTGCCATTCCTAACGGAGACTTGCATGTGCCATCTCGAAATTATTCAAAGAAAAAGCATTCTTATTTTGTGCCTCTGTTGTAAGTTCATGAGGAAGTAGTGGTTAATTCATGACCTTTTTAAGTTGGACAAGCTTCACCCCAGGATTGCATGTCTAATGTGCAAACCCATAATACGAGAAGGAATTGGCATTGAGTGCGCCCGGCTCAAAAAGATAATATAACAAACAAACCCTCCTTCACGCTTTGTTCATGAGAAATCAGAAAACTTTGGCAGTGATAAACAAAGGAGATTAAGAGGATGTGATCGTCCTCATTCAGGAGCCGTTCCTCGAAACTTGTCCATCTCTAAAAGTGATTGAGTTGTCTGCTAGCATTCGTTGACGAAACATGCATGATCTAAAATAAATTATTACCTCTGTTTTAAAGCCAAGAGCTCTGGTACATGTTTTGTCTTTGTTTCCGACTATGGGTTTTCAACCTTGCCAACAAAAGCCACGGTTCGAGAGTCTCCACCTTCTTTTAAAAGCATCAACTACTGAGAGCATGATTGTCATTCTGAGTGTAATGTGCATTGTCCCAAAGTAGCATTATCTTTTGCATGATTGTGATATCGTTTATTCTGAAATCATTGTATCTAGTCATCACTTAAACCTTGGAGGTGCCCCTGCATTTATGTTTTGCTTCACTAAAGGGGGCAAGCTAGATATCACTTTATCATATTTGCACATCATGTTCATTGCAAATCTATTTGATGTTTCAGTATCATATTGTAAAACTTTCAGTCCTTTGTGATTTTCTCATGAGGCAACTTAATTACTATAGATTCATTGTCTCAGTAAGCTTTTGTCATATGACTATGAAAAAGTCCTATATGGTTAATAGCATGTCACCACAGAAATTATTCTTGTTATCATTTACCTACTCGAGGACGAGCAGGAATTAAGCTTGGGGATGTTGATACGTCCAAAACGTATCTATAATTTTTGCTTGCTCCATGCCTCTTTTGGGTGATATTGCTATGATATTTATACACTTCCATACACTTTTCATCACATTTGGACTAACCTATTAACTCAGTGCACCCCAGTGCCAGTTTCTGTTTTCGGTTGTTTTTGTATTTCAGGTTTTCACGTTACGAGAACTGCCAAGGAAAATTCAGAAAAATTATATAAAAAATCAGCATTCCAGAAACTACCGTGCGCCCGAAGGACAGCCGGGGGGGGCACCAGGGCTCCAGGCGCCCTGGCGGCGCGCCCCCCCCTGGGCCGCGCCGGGGGGGCGCCTGGGCCCCCCGAGGCTCCTCCGATGACCCCCTTTGGCATATATTTAAAGCATCTCCCGAAACCCTGGAGGGAGGAACTCTTTTCGCGATCTCATCTCTGTTCCGCCGCCGCCGCCGCTTCCAAGATCGGGAGCACCAGGAGAACTCTTCCCGGCACCCTGCCGGAGGGGAGGATCACCACCGGGAGCTTCTCCACCACCATGGACGCCTCCCGGATGAGTTGTGAGTAGTCTCCCTTGGACCATGAGTCCATGACCAGTAGTTATGTGATGTTCTCCTCCCGTTCTTGTGCTTCACTAATTAGTCCTCGTGAGCTGCCCTACATGATCGAGGCACATATGTAATCCTTATGCTGTTGCTATGATGAGTTTGCTAGGATCCGATGGATTATGAGATTATGTTCAGATTGTGCTTGAGTAATATATTTGATCTACCTCTTTTATATTTATGTTCGTAAGTAATTCTTGCATGTTCTCCGTTGTTATTTATTGCTTTGGCCAAGTAATAGGTAGTGACTCCAAGAGGGAACGTTATGCTTGATTGTGGGTTCATGCCCCTCGATGACTAGTTTGAATGACAGAAACATGAGTCTAGGGGATGTGATGTTGCCACAAGGGGGAAAACAACGGTGCTTGTGCCCGCGGGTGCAAGGATTGTTTACTTTACGCAAAGTTCTTTTAATGCAGTTGTCTGTTGCATTGAGTTTACACTATGGGTGGGACTCGCAACTTAATACCAGCGAGATGTTCTGGATAGATATCTCAAGGTGGATGATTAGTGGTAGATATTGATGGATTTCGGTCTACTTACTTTGGCGTACCGCCCATGCTTTGAACCTCAACCTTTCTTGCAATGTAATCAGCATTGGTTTGCGCACATGGTCCTGTCAATTGCCCAGCTGTAATTCGTTTACCTCACATAGCTGTTTTATCGTCTTTTGGGAGAGAGACATCACTAGTGAACATCATGAGACTCCGGTCCATATTACCATCATTGATCACATCCGCTATTTACTTTTCGCTTTTATTTACTATTGCAATTATATCTATCACTACTATCACTTGCATTTAATCCTTTGTGAACTACAAGGCCAGAGGGATTGACAACCTCTCTGTACTCGTTGGGAGCAAAGTTATTTGTATCTGTGTGCAGGTCCACGTTGATTGCTAATATCTGGCGCCGTAGCAGTTGACACCTTCTTGTTGAACCTAGGAGTCTCTGGGGATTCGATCCTTGGTATCAACTTCCGCAACACTACATCTCACACCTTCCACTTGGGGTAACCAACGAGGGGCGAGAAGCCTAGCATACATCCGGGGCATTACAAACTCTCCTCCACTACAAAAAGATGTCGTCCCGAGATCTAGGACTGGAAAAAGGAAGGGTACTCGGAACGAAGATGATCTTCTCGTTCCCATGTAGCTTCTCGGCCGGTATGGTGTGACCACTTGACTTTCAAGAATTTGATGGACTTGTTGCGGGTCTTGCGCTCGGTTTCTTCGAGAATAGCAACGGGATGCTCTTGGTAAGACAAATCTTGTTGAAGATCAATCTCTTCAAACGGAATCATGCATTCAGGAGACTTGAATCACTTGCGGAGTTGAGACACATGAAACACATCATGAACATTGGAGAAGTTGGAAGGGAGCTCAAGTTGATAGGCTAGATCGCCTCTTTTGCCAATAATCTTGAAAGGCCCGACGTATCTAGGAGCAAGCTTTCCTTTGATACCAAATCTTTGGGTGCCTTTCATTGGAGAAACACGGAGATAAACATGATCCCCAATGTTGAAAGCCAAATCACGATGCTTGCCGTCATAGTAGCTCTTCTGACGCGACTGAGCGGCCTTGAGATTCTCACGTATGACTTTGCACATTTCTTCGGCTTCTGAGATCAAGTCATTGCCAAGAAGTTGACGTTCACCAGTCTTGGACCAGTTGAGAGGGGTACGGCACTTTCTGCCATAGAGGATTTCAAACGGAGCTTTGCCGGCACTTGCTTGGAAGTTGTTGTTGTACGAGAACTCGGCAAATGGAAGGCAATCTTCCCATTTCATGCCAAAAGATATGACACAGGCTCTGAGCATGTCTTCTAGAATCTGATTCACTCGCTCGACTTGACCACTAGTCTGAGGGTGAAATGCAGTGCTGAAACGAATCTTAGTGCCCATGGCAGACTGAAAGGAGTCCCAGAACTTTGAAGTGAACAAACTTCCACGGTCTGAGGAGATAACTTGAGGAATGCCATGTAAGGACACAATTCTGGAAGTGTACAATTCTGCCAATTGAGCTGCATTGATTGATTCTTTGACTGGAAGGAAGTGAGTGACTTTGGTAAGCTTGTCAATCACCATGAAGATAGAATCGTTCCCTCTCTTGGACTTAGGAAAGCCAGTGACTAAATCCATTTAAATGTGGTCGAATTTCCACTCGAGAATAGGAAGAGGTTGGAGAAGACCGTCTGGACGTGGATGCTCTGCCTTCACTCTTCTGCAGACATCACATTCATTCACGAATTGGGCAATCTCCCTTTTCATGCGTGTCCACCAGTAAGATTGCTTGAGGTCTTGGTACATCTTGGAACTGCCAGGATGAATGGAAAGGAGGGAATCATGTGCTTCTTCCATTATGAGCTTCCTGAGATCACCTTTGGGAACCACGAGTCTGTCCTCAAAGAACAAGGCATCTCTCTCATCAACGCGATAGCACTTGTATTTAGGAGTACCCTTTGCAATACCATGTTTCACTTTCTGCACCATAGCATCACTGAGTTGGGCCTCACGGAACTGATCTTCCAAGGTAGGAGCAACTTGAAGATTTGCAAGAAAACCTTGCGGAACAACTTGGAGGTTGAGCTTCCTGAATGCTTCACAAAGCTCAGGCTGGAACGGCTTGATAAGGAGGCTGTTGCAATATGCCTTTCTGCTCAAAGCATCTGCAATCACATTCGCCTTGCCAGGTGTGTATTCGATGCTTGGATCATACTCTTGGATCATTTCGACCCAACGAGTCTGGCGGAGGTTCAGATTCGGCTGTGTGAAGATGTACTTCAAGCTCTTGTGATCGGTGAAGATGTCGACTTTTCTGCCCAACAGGAGGTGTCTCCACGTAATCAAAGCATGTACCACAGCTGCTAGTTCAAGATCATGTGTGGGGTAGTTCTTCTCACTTGGCTTCAGCCGATGAGAAGTGTATGCCACAATTCTATTGTCCTGCATAAGCACACCACCAAGTCCTTGAAGGGAAGCATCACAAAATACTTCGTAGGGCTTGGACTCATCTGGAGGAGTTAGAACTGGAGCAGAGACGAGCTTTTCTTTAAGAGTTTTGAATGCCACTTCGCAATCTGGAGACCAGTAGTACTTGACATTCTTTTGCAGCAAGTTGGAAAGAGGCTTGGCAATCTTGGAGAAGTTCTCAACGAACCTTCTGCAATAGCTGGCAAGACCAAGGAAGCTTCGGAGTTGCTTGACGTTCTGAGGAGCTTCCCAGTTGACAATTGCTTCAACTTTCTCGGGGTTTACCGCAATACCGTCAGCGGAGATGATATGGCCCAGGTACAAGACCTTATCGAGCCAAAATTCGCACTTGGAGAACTTGGCATAGAACTTATGTTCACGGAGTCTGTCGAGAACGAGACGGAGGTGCTTTTCGTGATCTTCTTCATTCTTGGAAAATACCAAAATGTCATCCAGATACACAAGCACAAACTCGCCGGTGTAGGGGTTGAAAATGTAGTGCATCATTCTCGAGAAGGTAGGTGGAGCATTGGCGAGACCAAAGGACATGACTGTATACTCATATGAGCCGTAGCTCGTTTTGAAGGCAGTCTTGGGGATATCTTCTTCTCGAATGCGAATTTGGTGATAGCCCATTCGGAGATCGAGCTTAGAGAACACTTTAGCTCCTTTGAGCTGCTCGAACAGTTCGTTGATGTTGGGGAGCGGATACTTGTTCTTTATTGTCTTCTTGTTCAATGGCCGGTAATCAACGCAGAGACGCTCCGTGCCATCCTTCTTCTTGACAAATAAGACACCACAGCCCCAAGGAGACGTACTAGGCCTGATCAGACCCATACGCTCATGTTCATCAAGTAGCTTCTTCAACTCCTTCAACTCTTTAGGAGAGAGCTTGTACGGACGCCGGCATGCTGTCTCGGTACCCGACTCGAGTTCAATGACGAATTCCACTTGACGGTGTGGAGGCATGCCTGGAAGTTCTTCAGGAAGGATGTCTTCGTATTCGTTAACCACCGGAATTTGAGATATGGCATTCATCTCGCCCTTGTCATTGAGAGAGAAAAGCCTGATTGTGTTATCCCTGGAGGCGAAGATAATCACATCTTCATCAGGATGAGTAATCTTGACTTCCTTGTTTGCACAATCAATTTGAGCATCATGCTGAGAAAGCCAATCCATCCCGAGGATGAGGTCGATGTCGGAATTGCCGAGAACAATTGGATTAGCCAGAAAGCGATAATCACCCATGCGAACAGATACATTCGGAGCCCTCAAATTTGAAGTCATGCACTTGCCTAGAGAAATAATTTGCAACTTCTTATCAAGAAATGCCGAAGTGAAATTATGCTTGGTAAAGAATGGCCTTGATATGAAGCTGAGAGAAGCACCAGAATCAAACAATACTTTTGCAGGGATAGAGTTAACTGAGAGGTTACCCAAAATCACATCAGAAGAATTCTCCGCTTGCGCTGCATTCATCAGATTCACCCTTGCTTGCTTTGGATTATGCTTGACAATAGCTATGCTGACAGGTGGAGGAGGCGGAAGGCGCCTTGGGTTGGGGCACTTGTTAGCATAGTGACCTTTCTGAGTGCACTTGTTGCAGACCACTTCTGAGAGAGGACGAAAATGAGAACCACTTGACTTGGAACCTTGAGACTGAAACTGATTCTTCGACTGGTTGCTCGGGTTGGGTGGGTGGGAGAAACCACGTCCACTAGAGTTCTTGTTGCTGTTGTAGGGAGCTCGAATCACTGGAGGAGGAGGAAGCCAAAATTTCTGTTGCTTCGCGACGACTTGAGAAGATGAGGAGGAGTGAACAGCATCTCGAATCCTATTTTTGGAAGCCTCCATCTTGAGCTGGGTTGCCTCTTGCTTGAGCACCATGTTATAGAATTTGTCAAACTCATCGGGCTCGAACAAGGTGAGAGCAAGTTGAAGTTCATCTTTGAGACCTCCACGGAACTGATAGATCTTGCTCTTGGCATCCGGAATGTCTTGCTTAGCATAGCGGGCGAGGTTTTGGAACTTGACATTATACTGGTAGACAGTCATTGAGCCCTGCTTCAGGTTGCGGAATTGCTCACGCATACCCTCGATGACACTTGTTGGAATGTGATGAGAGCGAAAGTCCTTGCAGAAATCATCCCAAGAGATCACACGCCCTTCTCTGGAGTCTTTGTACTACTGCCACCAGTCAGCTGCTTGGTCCTTGAGTTGGAAGACTCCAAACTTCACATAGTCCTCTTCCCTTACGTTGTTGCACTCAAAATGCTTCTTGATATCAGTGATCCAATCTTCAGCATCGAGAGGGTCGACGCAGTAACTGAAAGCCTTTGGTTGATTGGCCAAGAACTGGTTGAGCGTAGCATGGTGCTGTTGGTTGAAGAAATTGCCTTGGTTCCCTGGAGCACCCTGATTTGCTTGCATTTGCTGCATCATCTGCATCAACATCTGGGTGTTCTGATTTGTAGTCTGCATAATCGCTCTCCAGGCCTCAGACGGAGGAGGAGGGGAAGGAGGACGATCTGGAACCTCTTCACCCTCTGGGTTAGCGTTGGGAACCCGTTTCGAAGCCATCCTGAAATAGATGACCACGAATCAGCAATTTGATTGAAAGAAGATATAAGCTGAAACAACAGATAGAAATGCAACATAGTCTTCACAAGAATCATTCGACAAGAGGAACGAATGAAATTCTCAGTTAAATGATAACAACAATCTTCACGAGAAGCCACTGGGAGACACAAGGTAAATAAGAAAAACACAAGGTACAGAAGGAACAAACACAAGATAGGAGCTTCGTTTGACATCTTTGTGCTGTAAGATTATGGAACACGTTACGAAAGGGTTTTGCAATCCCCGGATCAGCATAGCCAAGGACCCTTTAAGATGCAACTCCCGATCGGAACATCGGCCATAAAACCACTTCACTCAATGTAGAACCCCGAACTCGCTAACCTGCATTCGTTGGAAGAATGCCTACGATCTACTGGATAAACCCACCTATTAATTTCCGAAAGTTTCCAGTTATGCAATCAGGTGTTGGGGATACAGGGGAAGCACCGCGCAATCAACTCTAAACCTACATCCGGCTGTATCCATCCTTCAACACATAACCAGTCTTTCTCGGAAACCGTCTACCTCGGACCTTCGAAAAGCAGCCACTATACAAGCTATGGCAATACTCCCGAACTACCTCCCCAGTACTGGGTGATGTCGGGGTTATCTTGCCACTAACCGTATAGGAGAGATTTTCGATGTCGGCCGTCTTAAGTATTCTAGTACTGTCGCGATATGCTTGTGACGACAATACCCCGAAGCTCAACTCCCCGGGACATTGCCACAACCCCTAATGTCAGGAGGCATCGAGAACAATATTCTCGTCACAAAGACATCGAAACAATCCCACAATACTCGCGAGATTCCTAAAAAAAATTGGTGCAATTTTTGAAAGTAGAAGAGGCAAGAGTAGTCGTCAGGAGTCCTCACCAGAGTGGAAGGGGATGAGAAGCAAAGAAATCCTACTCTCCGATATAAATATAGGACTCAAAACATTTTCAGTGTGTGCCTAGACTCGACCGTCAACGAATTGATCAAGGGGCTTCTAGGTTGGAGAAGGCTCTGATACCAACTTGTAATGCCCAGGATGGGACTATATCTCCTACGTGTCGAGGCACGACTTAAAGATATAAGCCCATTCTGGAATGATCGCAAGTTTGGTACCTTTGCACATCTCATGTAAAAATAGGGATGGAAAACTGAAAAGATAGTTGGCTTACACTCGCCACGTCACACAAATTCATTACATGTTCAAACATCTTTCAGATAAACATCACAGCCCATCTAAGGGTAAAGATCCAAATGACAAGATACCAAACATAACATTAAACCACAGGTCTAGATCGAATCCTAGTAGAAGCTCTACTGATCAATCGGATAGTTCACATAGTAACGGCTACGCTCCTCGTCGTACTCCCAGTCTAGCTCAGTGCCATCGCCTGTGTGGCTCACCATCGTACCTGCATCTGGGGTGTTGAAGTAACTGTGAGCCACAGAGGACTCACCAATCCTGTTCCCGGGTAACACGACTATTTAAGCCTTGGGTGTGGAACAAGGCTGAAGAAAGAACAAAAGTCTGCAGCAGCACTAGCACTAGCTTACGTAAAAGAGAGCGAGAAGAGAAGGTGCCTCGGTCGAGAGATGATCACGAAGTGATCCTAACTAAAGCAAGTCAAACATAACCCCACCATGTTCATCTCCCGAAACCCCTTTCGGAAAATGACAGTCACGGTACTCACGCTGGTAGTGTATTGGAACATGGTGTCAAGTTTTCTACAACCGGATATTAACAAGCTCCCATCTGCCACATAACCGCGGGCACGGCTTTCGAAAGTTCAAAACCCTGCAGGGGTGTTCCAACTTGGCCCATGACAAACCCACGATCCGCGGAGTCGCAACTCCAAGGTGGGAAGGCCCGAGTATTCTCGGAATCCCGTGCTCAAGATACTCAGACTAAGGTAAGGCTAATCCAGCAAATCCTCCCGGCGTGCCGACACCCTGATAGTAGCCGCGCGTATCTCGTCTCAGGCCACGACTGGATAAGTCATCCTACGGGTTTTTACCAGACCTCGAGTTTCCTTGAGGTGGCCCCGCAGTCTGCTCATTTCGGACCAACACTCATGTGGAGCACTGGCCCGGGGTTGTTGATTAAGAAAGAGGGTTAATTACTCCCTATGCAAGTTTTTAGTTATTAGGCAAATAGTACCAATGTTGGGACTTGCTGGAAAAGACTTAGCACTTAGCGGTTTATCGAGGGGGTCCCATAACCCCAACCGTGTGAGGAACGCATAATCAAGGAACATAACACCGGTTTATACGGTTCCTAACGGCATGAGTGGAACAAAACACCAAGCAAAAGGCTTAGCCTTCCACCCATTACCAATATATAGATGATTTCATTTAATAATTAATATAGTGTGATATCCCAACAAGCTTCAACAAGAAGCAAGAATCTTCAATCTTCACCTGCAACTAACAATGCTATAAGAGGGGCTGAGCGAAGCCTACGTATAGCCAATCAAAGGTTTGCATAGGTAGGGTAGTTAAACAGGTTCATGGTTACAATAGGAGGCTGACAGGAAAAACATGGGCATCGAGGCAAAACTATAGATCGAGACTTCTAGCAATAGGCAAAGATAGTAATGTTATCGGGGTTCGGTCATCTTGCCTGAAGAGTTGTCGATGGGATCGTAAGAGAGCTCCTCGTTCTCAACCTCGGTAGTAACCTCGTTCTCGTACTCGTACTCAGCTTCCGGCTCTACTCAAACACAAGAACACAAGGCAACGAATCAAACAAGATGCAATGCGCAGAAAAATTACTGGATGCATGACTGATGCACTATGGAAGCAAAACAAATGCACTATGGAAGCACAGAAAGTCTACTTAGGAAGCACAGTGTTATAGCACAACAATATGCATCAAGCAAAAATGCTTCAAAACATGTTAACAATAGGATATTATGAGTCTACATGAAAAATCACACAAGTTTCATATAGGACTTGCTCAAAACGGAGCTACGGGCTAAAAGTTACGCCCGAAACAATAAACAAGCACAAGCTGAAAATAACAGCCACATAGCAACTTCGGGGCAAGAGATAAATGGCCTACAGCACTCAAACATCATGGCAATGAGCATGGACATAAACTAGACATATCCTACAGTAAACAAGTCCATTGGAGCACCCCCCAAAGGAGCCATGGATCAATAGCAACAAGCTATGACATATTGAACTTGACAACAAAATCCTGACAGCAGTAATTTGTTGCAACTTGGGAGCAAGAGTTAAATATGCTACAGCCACTCAAATAAGCATGTGAGAGCATGAATGGATAGCCAACAATATATACTACAAGGAATCATCAATAGTCACCCCAAAACTATCATGGATTGGCCTAGAACAACAAGCAAACATGGCATCTGGAAATTACAGATTCCAGACTTAGTGAAATTTCACTAAGTGTTAAAACAACAGTTTTATCATGGCATCTTTGTGAGCAAGTTTAAGTCACCTCAAAGCTAAACATGGCAAGTGGTAAGCACCACAGCAAAGTACACATGTTGGTGAATCCAAAACATCTAAGCATGCATCAAGGGGACAAACACAACGATAGCAACGAGTTCCTCTACGAGGCATCTCGTAACAAGTTTAATGACATAACAGCCACATAGCACTTTGCAAAGGGGATAAACATGGCAAGATTAATTCTATCATGCAAGCTAAAGCGATCAACATGTAGAGCATCTCAAGACGAACATGTGGACATATCATTTGCATCATTTGGATAAACATGCACCAAGTTATCACATTGCAAAGATGGCATGAAAACAACTACAAACATCAGTTTTTAACAAGTTGCCCTCTTCCAACAGATATTTAAGCATCTAGATGACCTCAAACATGCATGGCACAAAGGAACAAAACGTAGTACAAGTCTCCACGAACATTTTGACATATCATTCACTCAAATTGGACCATCACACAAAAAGTTATCCACAATCTAAAATAGCATCAGACAGGTAAAATCTGGGGACTTAGTGGATAAAAGAAGCAACCTCCGAAGTCAACGCAGTCAAACGGGCGGCGGTCAAACGGGTGGCTGGGCGGCTAGCGGATCGGTCAACGGTGGCGATGCGGGTCAGGTTCGCCGGGCTAACGGGTCCCGATCTGGGCCCGTTAGGGTTGTTCGCTGGGAGGATGGAGCCCGGCTCCCTCGAGCGCCTGAGGAGCAGCGGCTGATGGCGGATCGGCCTCGGTCGCGGCGGCCCACCTGGCCCAGCAGAGCGGCAATTCGGGGCGGCAGGGAGAGGCCCGCGGGGCGCCTCGGCCCAGGAGGGGTCGACCGCTCGGCCCGAGCGCGGGAGAAGATCGAGATCGGGATCGGGAGCCTCCTGCTCCTCGATCCGATCGCAACGGCGGCGGCGCCCGACAGAGGACCGGCGGGAGATGGCCGGAGGGGTGGCCGGGCGCGGTGGCGGTGGCGCCGACCGGCGAGGGAGTGAGGGCGAGGGGTGTCGGCGGTGAGGAGGCCCGGGGCGGCGACTGCCTGCGGGCCGACGGCGGGGCAAGGTGGTGGTGCGGCGGCGTCACGGATTCCGACCGGCGAGCTCCGGCGAGCTCCGGCCCGGTGTGGAGGAAGGTGGCTAGAGGAAGGGGATGAAGGGGCTAGGGTTTTTTTATTTAGGGTAAAAATTGGGGAAGTTGGACAAATATATAGACACAAGGAGTTAGGGTTGTCCAAATGAGGTGTGGTTTTCGGCCACACGATCAGAATTGGATGGCCTAAATGAAGGGAGGGGTTTGGGTTGGTTTGGTGGGCTGTTGGAGGGGTGTCTTGGGCCTCAAAGAGGGGGTTACTTTCAGCCCACGAGAATAACTGTTGGAGTAGCAAACGAACTCCAAACGCGACGAGATTTGACAGGCGGGTTACACACACCAAAACAACAACACGCGACAAGTCTCATGCCAAACCGGAAACGTTACACGGCCAAACACCAAAGTAGGCCTCGGGAATGCCACGGACACGTGAGAAGGCTCCGGAACTCGAAACGGACAACGGAAAGAAACGAGTGGGACCGGATGCAAATAACAACACAAATGCAATGCGATGCACATGACTACATGATATGGATGAATGCCACACACGCACATGACATTAGAACGAAAACCCGAAAAGACAAAGAACCCGGAATGGAACTGATGAAGCCAGAGATATATTATATTGCCCAAAAGGGAAAGTATTACATCCGGGGCATTACAATAGGTTTGCAAGAATATAAAGAACAAGCAAATAAAACTAGGGGCTGTTAAGACAAGGAAACAACTAAAGTAGTAATAACGAGTGTGGAAAAGTGGTGGTAGGAGTTGCGAAATTGCCCCCTAAGCAATTGACTACGTTACTTGACCGATAGCAAGTTTTATGTGGGAGAGACCACTGCTAGCATGTCATCCCTTACTTGGAATTCTATGCACTTATGATTGGAACTATTAGCAAGCATCCGCAACTACTAACGTTCATTAAGGTAAAACCCAACCATAGCATTAAGATATATTGGTCCCCCTTCAATCCCGTATGCATCAATTTCTACGCTAGGTTGAAGCTTCTGTCACTCTTGCCCTCCAATACGTAGTCCTATCAACATACAACTAACCCTATGGTGTGATCCACGCGCGCGCTCATATGATGGGCACCAAAGGACAGCAACATTGTTGGGGAACGTAGTATTTTAAAATTTTCCTACGATCACGCAAGATCTATCTACCAGATGCATAGCAACGAGAGGGAAGAGTGTGTCTACGTACCCTAGTAGACCGGAAGCGAAAGCGTCAAGTGACGCGGTTGATGTAGTCGAACTTCTTTGCGATTCAACCGATCAAGCACCGAACGTACGGCACCTCCGCGTTCAGCACACGTTCAACTTGATGACGTCCCACGAGCTCTTGATCCAGTTGAGCTTCACGGGAGAGTTTTGTCAGCACGACGGCGTGGTGACGGATATGATGTATTCACCGGCGCAGGGCTTCGCCTAAGCACTGCGACGGTATGACCGAGGTGTGTTTCTGTGGAGGGGGGCACCGCACACGGCTGGAACAATTCAACTTGTGTGTCTTTGGGTGCCCCCCTGCCCCCGTATATAAAGGAGCAAGGGGGGAGGCCGGCCGGCCCTTCTATGGTGCGGCTAGGGGTGCAATCCTACTAGGAATAGGATTGCAATCCTATTCCTAGTAGGAACTACCAAAGAAGGAAGAGAGGGAAAGGAAAAGAGGGAGAGGTGGCGCCCCCCAATCCTAGTCCAACTAGGAACTAGGTGGGGCGCCGGCCAGCCCCTATGGGCTGCCTCTCTCTTTTCCATAAGGCCCACTATGGACCATCCCCCCTCGTAGGGGGTTCCGGTAACCCCCTCCGGCAATCCCGTTAAATCCGAAACTTTTCCGGAACACTTCCGGTGTCCGAATATAGTCGTCCAATATATCAATCTTTATGTCTCGGACATTCCGAGACTCCTCATCATGTCCGTGATCTCATCCGGGACTCCGAACTACCTTCGGTACATAAAAACTCATAAACTCATAATACCGATCGTCATCAAACGTTAAGCGTGCGGACCCTACGGGTTCGAGAACTATGTAGACATGACCGAGACTCATCTCCGGTCAATAACCAATAGCGGAACCTAGATGTTCATATTGGCTCCTACATATTCTACGAAGATCTTTTATCGGTCAAAACCGCATAACAACATACGTTGTTCCTTTTGTCATCGGTATGTTACTTGTCCGAGATTCGATCGTCGGTATCTCTATACCTAGTTTAATCTCGTTACCGGCAAGTCTCTTTACTCGTTCCGTAACACATCATCTCATGACTAACTCATTAGTCTTTTGCTTGCAAGGCTTATTGTGATGTGTGTTATCGAGAGGGCCCAGAGATACCTCTCCGACACTCGGAGTGACAAATCCTAATCTTGATCTATGCCAACACCACGAATACTTTCGGAGACACCTGTAGAGCATCTTTATGATCACCCAGTTACGTTGTGACGTTTGATAGCACACAAGGTGATCCTACGGTATTCGGGAGTTGCATAATCTCATAGTCATAGGAACATGTATAAGTCATGAAGAAAGCAATAGCAGTAAAACTAAACGATCATAGTGCTATGCTAACGGATGGGTCTTGTCCATCACATCATTCTCCTAATGATGTGATCCCGTTGATCAAATGACAACTCATGTCTATGGTTAGGAAACATAACCATCTTTGATCAATGAGCTAGTCTAGTAGAGGCATACTAGGGACACTCTGTTTTGTCTATGTATTCACACATGTACTAAGTTTCCGGTTAATACAATTCTAGCATGAATAATACACATTTATCATGATATAAGGAAATATAAATAACAACTTTATTATTGCCTCTAGGGCATATTTCCTTCAGTCTCCCACTTGCACTAGAGTCAATAATCTAGCTCACATCGCCATGTGATTTAATACCGATAGTTCACATCGTTATGTGAATAACACCCATAGTTCACATCACCATGTGACCAACACCCAAAGGGTTTACTAGAGTCAATAATCTAGTTCACATCGCTATGTGATTAATACCCAAGAGTAATAAGGTGTGATCATGTTTTGCTTGTGAGAGAAGTTTAGTCAACGGGTCTGTCACATTCAGATCCGTATGTATTTCGCAAATTTCTATGTCTACAATGCTCTGCATGGAGCTACTCTAGCTAATTGCTCCCACTTTCAATACGCATCCAGATTGATACTTAGAGTCATCTGGATTTAGTGTCAAAGCTTGCATCGGCGTAACCCTTTACGACGAACTCTTTATTACCTCCATAATCGAGAAACATTTCCTTAGTCATCCAGTTACTAAGGATAATTTTGACCGCTGTACAGTGATCTACTCCTGGATCACTATTGTACCCCCTTGACAAACTCATGGCAAGGTACACAACATGTTTGGTACACAGCATGGCATACTTTATAGAACCTATGGCTGAGGCATAGGGAATGACTTTCATTCTCTCTATATTTTTCTGCCGTGGTCTGGCTTTGAGTCTTACTCAACTTCACACCTTACAAGTCAGGCAAGAACTCCTTCTTTGACTGATCCATTTTGAACTACTTCAAAATCTTATCAAGGTATGTACTTATCGAAAGTCTTATCAAGCGTCTCGATCTATCTCTATAGATCTTGATGCCCAATATGTAAGCAGCTTCATCAAGGTCTTTCTTTGAAAAACTCCTTTCAAACACTCCTTTATGCTTTCCAGAAAATTCTACATCATTTCCGATTGACAATATGTCATTCACATATACTTATCAGAAAGGTTGTAGTGCTCCCACTCACTTCTTGTAAATACAGGCTTCACCGTAAGTCTGTATAAATCTATATGCTTTGATCAACTTATCAAAGCGTATATTCCAACTCCGAGATGCTTGCACCAGTCCATAGATGGATCGCTGGAGCTTGCACATTTTGTTAGCACCTTTAGGATTGACAAAACCTTCGGGTTGCATCATATATAATTTTTCTTTAATAAATCCATTAAAGAATGCAGTTTTGTTATCCATTTGCCAGATTTCATAAAATGCAGCAATTGCTAACATGATTCGGACAGACTTAAGCATCGCTACGGGTGAGAAAGTCTCATCGTAGTCAACTCCTTGAACTTGTCGAAAACCTTTCGCAACAAGTCGAGCTTTGTAAACAGTAACATTACCGTCAGCGTCGGTCTTCCTCTTGAAGATCCATTTATTTTCGATGGCTTGCCGATCATCGGGCAAGTCAACCAAAGTCCACACTTTGTTCTCATACATGGATCCCATCTCAGATTTCATGGCCTCAAGCCATTTTGCGGAATCTGGGCTCATCATCGCTTCCTCATAGTTCGCAGGTTCATCATGGTCTAGTAACATGACTTCCAGAACTGGGTTGCCGTACCACTCTGGTGCGGAACGTACTCTGGTTGATCTACGACGTTCAGCAGAAACTTGATCTGAAGTTTCATGATCATCATCATTAGCTTCCTCACTAATTGGTGTAGGAATCACTGGAACTATTTTCTGTGATGTTCCTCTTTCCAATTCGGGAGAAGATACAATTACCTCATCAAGTTCTACTTTCCTCCCACTCACTTCTTTCGAGAGAAACTCCTTCTCTAGAAAGGATCCATTCTTAGCAACGAATATCTTGCCTTCGGATCTGTGATAGAAGGTGTACCCAACAGTCTCTTTTGGGTATCCTATGAAGATTTACTTCTCCGATTTGGGTTCGAGCTTATCATGTTGAAACTTTTTCACATAAGCATCGCAGTCCCAAACTTTAAAAAAATGACAGCTTAGATTTCTTGTCAAACCACAGTTCATAAGGTGTCATCTCCACGGATTTAGATGGTGCCCTATTTAACGTGAATGTAGCTGTCTCTAATGCATAACCCCAAAAGCAATAGTGGTAGATCGGTAAGAGACATCATCGATCGCACCATATCTAATAAAGTACGGTTATGACGTTCGGACACACCATTACACTATGGTGTTCCAGGTGGCGTGAGTAGTGAAACTATTTCACATTGTTTTTACTGAAGGCCAAACTCGCTAACTCAAATATTTTACCTCTACGATCATATCGTAGAAACACTTATTTTCTTGTTACGATGATTCTCCACTTCACTCTGAAATTCTTTGAACTTTTCAAATGTTTCAGACTTGTGCTTCATTAAGTAGATATACCCATATCTGCTCAAATCATCAGTGAAGGTCAGAAAATAACGATTCCCGCCGTGAGCTTCAACACTCATTGGTCTGCATACATCAGTATGTATGATTTCCAACAACTCTGTTGCTCGCTCCACAGTTCCGGAGAACGGAGTTTTAGTCATCTTGCCCATGAGGCATGGTTCGCAAGCACCAAGTGATTCATAATCAAGTGATTCCAAAAGTCCATCACTATGGAGTTTCTTCATGTGTTTTACACCAATATGACCTAAATGGCAGTGCCACAAATAAGTTGCACTATCATTATTAACCTTGCATCTTTTGGCTTCAATATTATGAATATGTGTATCACACGATCGAGATCCAACAAACTATTTTCATTGGGTGTATGACCATAGAAGGTTTTATTCATGTAAACAGAACAACAATTATTCTCTAACTTACATGAATAACCGTATTGTAATAAACATGATCAAATCATATTCATGCTCAACACAAACACCAAATAACACTTATTTAGGTTCAACACTAATCCCGAAAGTATAGGGAGTGTGCGATGATGATCATATCAATCTTGGAACTGCTTCCAATACACATCGTCACTTCATCCTTTAACTATTTTCTGTTCATTATGCAACTTCCATTTCGAGTTACTACTCTTTAGCAACTGAACTAGTATCAAATACCGAGGGGTTGCTATGAACACTAGTAAAATACACATCAATAATCTGTATATCAAATATACCTTTGTTCACTTTGCCATCTTTCTTATCCGCCAAGTATCTAGGGCAGTTCCACTTCCGGTGACCATTTCCTTTGCAGTAGAAGCACTTAGTTTCAGGCTTGAGTTTAGCTTTGGGTTTCTTCATGGGAGTGACAACTTGCTTGTCATTCTTCTTGAAGTTTCCCTTCTATACCTTTGCCCTTTACTTGAAACAAGTGGTCTTATTAACCATCAACACTTGATGTTCTTTCTTGATTTCTACCTTCGCCGATTTCAGCATTGCGAAGAGCTCGGGAATTACCTTCGTCATCCCTTGCATATTATAGTTCATCACGAAGTTCTACTAACTTGGTGATAGTGACTAGAGAACTTTGTCAATTACTATCTTATCTGGAAGATTAACTCCCACTTGATTCAAGTAATTGTAGTACCCAGACAATCTGAGCACATGCTCACTGGTTGAGCTATTCTCCTCCATCTTGTAGGCAAAGTACTGTCAGAAGTCTTATACCTCTCGACACGGGCATGAGTATGAAATACTAATTTCAACTCTTGGAACATCTCATATGCTCCGTGGCGTTCAAAACGTTTTTCAAGTCCCGGTTATAAGCCGTAAAGCATGGTGCACTAAACTATCAAGTAGTCATCATATCGAGCTTTTGTCAAAACGTTCATAACGTCTACATCTGCTCCTGCAATAGGTCTGTCACCTAGCGGTGCATCAAGGACATATTTCTCTGTGCAGCAATGCGGATAATCCTCAGATCACGGAACAATTCCGCATCATTGCTACTAACATCTTTCAACTTAGTTTTCTCTAGGAACATATAAAAAAATAAACGGGGAGCAACATCGTGAGCTATTGATATACAACATAGATATGCTAATACTACGAGGACTAAGTTCATGATAAATTAAAGTTCAATTTAATCATATTACTTAAGAACTCCCACTTAGATAGACATCCCTCTAGTCATCTAAATGATCACGTGATCCAAATCAACTAAACCATGTCCGATCATCACGTGAGATGGAGTAGTTTCAATGGTGAACATCTTATGTTGATCATATCTACTATATGATTCACGCTCGACCTTTCGGTCTCCAGTGTTCCGAGGCCATATCTGCATATGCTAGGCTCGTCAAGTTTAACCCGAGTATTCTGCGTGTGCAAAACTGGCTTACACCCGTTGTATTTGAACGTAGAGCTTATCACACCCGATCATCACGTGGTGTCTCGGCACGACGAACTTTCGCAACGGTGCATACTCAGGGAGAACACTTATACCTTGAAATTTAGTAAGGGATCATCTTATAATGCTACCGTCGTTCTAATCAAAATAAGAAGCATAATAAGATAAACATCACATGCAAATCAAAATATGTGACATGATATGGCCATCATCATCTTGTGCTTTTGATCTCCATCTCCAAAGCACCGTCATGATCACCTTCGTCACCGGCGCGACACCTTGATCTCCATCGTAGCATCGTTGTCGTCTCGCCAACTATTGCTTCTACGACTATCGCTACCGCTTAGTGATAAAGTAAAGCAATTACATGGCGATTGCATTTCATACAATAAAGCGACAACCATATGGCTCCTGCCAGTTGCCGATAACATTACAAAACATGATCATCTCATACAAAACCGTATAACTCATCATGTCTTGACCATATCATATCACAACATGCCCTGCAAAAACAAGTTAGACGTCCTCTACTTTGTTGTTGCAAGTTTTACGTGGCTGCTACGGGCTTAGCAAGAACCGTTCTTACCTACGCATATAAAACCACAACGATGTTTCGTCAAGTATGTGCTGTTTTAACCTTCACAAGGACCGGGCGTAGCCACACTTGTTTCAGCTAAAGTGAGAGAGACAGACACCCGCCAGTCACCTTTAAGCAACGAGTGCTCCTAACAGTGAAACCAGTCTCGCGTAAGCGTACGCGTAATGTCGGTCCGGGCCGCTTCATCTCACAATACCGCCGAAGCAAAATATGACATGCTGGTAAGCAGTATGACTAGTATCGCCCACAACTCATTATGTTCTACTCATGCATATCATCTACGCATAGACCTGGCTCATGATGCCACTGTTGGGGAACGTAGTATTTTAAAATTTTCATATGATCACGCAAGATCTATCTACCAGATGCATAGCAACGAGAGGGAAGAGTGTGTCTACGTACCCTAGTAGACCGGAAGCGGAAGCGTCAAGTGACGCGGTTGATGTAGTCGAACTTCTTTGCGATTCAACCGATCAAGCACCGAACGTACGGCACCTCCGCGTTCAGCACACGTTCAGCTTGATGACGTCCCACGAGCTTCACGGGAGAGTTTTGTCAGCACGACGGCGTGGTGACGGATATGATGTATTCACCGGCGCAGGGCTTCGCCTAAGCACTGCGACGGTATGACCGAGGTGTGTTTCTGTGGAGGGGGGCACCGCACACGGCTGGAACAATTCAACTTGTGTGTCTTTGGGTGCCCCCCTGCCCCCGTATATAAAGGAGCAAGGGGGGAGGCCGGCCGGCCCTTCTATGGTGCGGCTAGGGGTGCAATCCTACTAGGAATAGGATTGCAATCCTATTCCTAGTAGGAACTACCAAAGAAGGAAGAGAGGGAAAGGAAAAGAGGGAGAGGTGGCGCCCCCCAATCGTAGTCCAACTAGGAACTAGGTGGGGCGCCGGCCAGCCCCTATGGGCTGCCTCTCTCTTTTCCATAAGGCCCACTATGGACCATCCCCCCTCGTAGGGGGTTCCGGTAACCCCCTCCGACAATCCCGTTAAATCCGAAACTTTTCCGGAACACTTCCGGTGTCCGAATATAGTCGTCCAATATATCAATCTTTATGTCTCGGACATTCCGAGACTCCTCGTCATGTCCGTGATCTCATCCGGGACTCCGAACTACCTTCGGTACATAAAAACTCATAAACTCATAATACCGATCGTCATCAAACGTTAAGCGTGCGGACCCTACGGGTTCGAGAACTATGTAGACATGACCGAGACTCATCTCCGGTCAATAACCAATAGCGGAACCTGGATGTTCATATTGACTCCTACATATTCTACGAAGATCTTTTATCGGTCAAACCCGCATAACAACATACGTTGTTCCTTTTGTCATCGGTATGTTACTTGTCCGAGATTCGATCGTCGGTATCTCTATACCTAGTTCAATCTCGTTACCGGCAAGTCTCTTTACTCGTTCCGTAACACATCATCTCGTGACTAACTCATTAGTCTTTTGCTTGCAAGGCTTATTGTGATGTGTGTTACCGAGAGGGCCCAGAGATACCTCTCCGACACTCAGAGTGACAAATCCTAATCTTGATCTATGCCAACACCACGAATACTTTTGGAGACACCTGTAGAGCATCTTTATGATCACCCAGTTACGTTGTGACGTTTGATAGCACACAAGGTGATCCTACGGTATTCGGGAGTTGCATAATCTCATAGTCATAGGAACATGTATAAGTCATGAAGAAAGCAATAGCAGTAAAACTAAACGATCATAGTGCTATGCTAACGGATGGGTCTTGTCCATCACATCATTCTTCTAATGATGTGATCCCGTTGATCAAATGACAACTCATGTCTATGGTTAGGAAACATAACCATCTTTGATCAATGAGCTAGTCTAGTAGAGGCATACTAGGGACACTCTGTTTTGTCTATGTATTCACACATGTACTAAGTTTCCGGTTAATACAATTCTAGCATGAATAAAAGACATTTATCATGATATAAGGAAATATAAATAACAACTTTATTATTGCCTCTAGGGCATATTTCCTTCAAACATAACCACAAGTAATTTATACCAATCATAGCAATTCATCAATCACCGATAGGACAACGATAATCTACTCAGATATCATAGGATGGCAACACATCATTGGATAATAATATGAAGCATAAAGCACCATGTTCAAGTAGAGGTACAGTGGGTTGCGGGAGAGTGGACCGCTGTATATAGATGGGGGAAGGTGATGGAGATGTTGGTGAAGATGACGGAGGTGTTGGTGTAGATCGCCGCCACACGATGATGGCCCCGGTAGCACTCCGGTGCCACCAGAAGCGAGGGGGAGAGAGCCCCCCTCCTTATTCTTCTTCCTTGACCTTCTCCCTAGGTGGGAGAAGGGTTTCCCCTCTGGTCCATGGCCTCCATGGCGGCGGAGGAGCGAGAGCCCCTCCGAGATTGGATCTGTCTCTCTGTCTCTCTATGTTTCTGCGTTCCTAGATTATGTCCCTTCACCGTTTCTTATATTCCCGGAGATCCGTAACTCCGATTGGGCTGATTTTTTGACACGATTTTTATCCGAATATTAGCTTTCTTGCGGCGAAAGAAGGGAACCAACCGCCTTACGGTGTGGGCTCGAGGGCCTAGGGCGCGCCCTGGGCAGGGGGGCGCGCCCCCCACCCTCGAGGCCCACTCGGGTATCGTCTCGTGTTAGTTCGGCTTCCCAAAATTCACATATATTTCAAAAAAAATCTCCGTCCGTTTATATTCCGTTTGGACTCCGTTTGATATGGATATTCTGTGAAACAAAAAACTTGCAACAAATAAGAACTGGCACTGGATCAATATGTTAGTCCCAAAAAATAGTATAAAAAGTTGGCAAAAGTATATGAAAGCTGTAGAATATTGGCATGGAACAATCAAAAATTATAGATACGACGGAGACGTATCAGCATCCCCAAGCTTAATTCCTGCTCGTCCTCGAGTAGGTAAATGATAAAAAGATATTTTTTTGATGTGGAATGCTACCTAGCATAATCTTGATCATGTAATCTAATCATGGCATGAATATTAAGACACGAGTGATTCAAAGCAATAGTCTATCATTTGACATTAGGACAATAATAATTCAAGCATACTAATAAAGCAATTATGTCTTTTCAAAATAACATGACCAAAGAAAGTTATCCATACAAAATCATATGGTCTGGCTATGCTCCATCTTCACCACACAACGTATTTAAATCATGCACAACCCCGATTGGAGGCGCATAGGGAAGGAGGCGAGGGGAAAGAAGAAACATGGCCAGGGGAAGGATGGGGCTGGAGGTAGGGGATGAAGACGTGTGGCTGAGAAAAGGATAAGGAGGGAGGAGTGGTCCACGTGGGGCCGAAAAAAAAACAAATCTCACGTGGGCAAGCGCCAGAAGCCAGCGTGGCTAGCGACCGGTCCAAGATTCGGCCGGCGCCCCGGCCAGAAACGATTCCCTTAAATTAAGGTAAATGTTTCCACCCGGTGCGCCGGCCGAAACGTCGCGCCGGACACACGCGAGCCTCTCGATCCATCTCGATCGCGCGCGCACGCATCCAACGTGGGCCCATGTGTCCAGCGTCTTCCACCCCCTTATCCTCTCTCATCCACACATTTCTTCCTTCCCCACCACACGAGCTACACACTCCCTTCCTCTCTAGCTTCTCGTCGCCTCCGTAGATTCTCGTCGCATCCACCTTCCAGTAGTCTTCGGCGAGCTCCCGAGCCACGGCAAACGATGCTGATTCAAGGTTGGATATGTAGCTCCGATGGGAGGGCAGGAGCTGCAATGGCGGAGATGGGGGAGAGATTTTTTTGCGCCAGATGCGGAGATGGGGGAAAGATCTGCCTGATTTTTTGTGCTAGTCGGTTGTAGCTTTTTGAATCGCCGTTTTGTAGCTTCTGCTAAACTAGTTGCATCTTTTTGGAATCATTTCGTTCAAGCTTTTTTCTTCAACTCCAGATTTTGCTTCCATATTTATTTTTGCTGGAACCAGTGTACTAATTTGTTACCATCGTCTTCGTTTTTTGCTAGAACAAACCAAATTAGTCTGCCATGTTTTTTGCTGGAATAATTTCATACCACTTTTTTGCTACAACAGTTCTGGTTTTTTGCTACTACCGGCACTATCGTTTGTTACATCCTTTTTCATGAGGTTGTCGAGACCCTACGACTATGTGTTTTGCTACAACCTTGTACACTTTTTGCTACGATCTTGTGCATTTTTTGCTACTACCAGAGAAGCCCCTAGCTGGACCACAAGTTGTTTTTGCTACAACCATTTTATTGGTTTTTGCTGAACCGACCAGAATTTTTACTACCACCGATGGATTTTTTTGCTGCGACCGGCAAATTAAGGACGAGGAACAACACGAGCTCCACGACGGGTGCTGCGAACGACGACGTGCCGCGGAGGGGGCTCGCCGGAGATGCGCCGCGGGCGCCTTGCTGGAGCTGTGCGGTGATGCGAGCCGCGGGGATCTCGCCGAAGATGCGCCACGGGGCCGAGGAAGAAGAAACTGGGGCGATTTGTTTTTTCTGCTCCAGATCCAACCGCGCGCGCGGCTCGCATCGAGCGGCTATGGCTGAACCGACCGAAAGTTTCGGCCGGTGAGCCGGCGCCTAGCGATGCCCTTAAATTTCCGATAAGAGATCTCGAGCAGGATTCTTTTGAGGCGATTTGCTCACACCTTTGAGACAAGCTTATACACATATCAACGGCCAGAATCAACCGTGTCGTGAAGACCCTAACAACCCCCCTCATCCAACGGTGGACGCGGTTCGCCACTGAAAACCACATTGGACGCGATCTCCAGTCCGCTCGTACCACCCCCTTGAGTCCTTGACGGCTTGACCGAGGCTCCTACGGTCGTCGCAAACTTGTTGTACCCGCAACCTCTCTCCTCCCCCTCCGAACTCCAAACCCTAGAGGCGCCGCACACCGCAACGACACGTCCGGCGAGATGCGGCCGCGTGGCAGAGGAGACGACCCTGACGACGACGAGGACTACGAGTCCTCCCCGCAGCGGAGCGCCCCGGGGTCGGATGCCGAGCCCGAAGAGCCCGCGCCGCCGCCGCCGCAGCCCGCGCGCGCGCCCCTCAGCAGCCTAGTCGTCAGGCCTTCGCCGCCCCCGCCGCAGGATAACGGCGCGTCCTCCCCGTCCCCTGCCCGTTCGTCCCCTTCCCCCGTCGGCGACGCCCAGGGTCGCCGCCGCGGGTCCTCGCTCCCGCGTCGCCGTCGCGAGTTCTCGTCACCGGACCCCCGGATCAGGGAGAGGCGCCGTTCGCCGCCGCCCCCTGCGAGGCGCCGCCCTGGCAGTCCGCCGCCCCCCCAGCGCCGCCGCTTCAGTCCACCCGGTTACCAGCCTCGGCCCCCACGATTCTACGACGAGCCGCAAGGTCGGTTGAAAATCCTCGAATCACCCAACTTTCCTTAGATCTGTTTCTTTTGGATTCTTCTGGCCCCTTAAGTTCTATGTTATTCTTTGATGTTGTATGTTCCGTTCGGTCGTTAGATGACCCGAGATGCAGTCTGTGTGCCTTGTTTATCCGTTTGGTCGTTAGATAGTTCAAGGTGTACATCATGAATCGACGATTCCTTGTCTTCAGCTGATAATTGGTAATCCTTCGATTGTATATATGGCGAAACATGTGAGGTATTTGCATTGTTTATCTGTTTGGGCTGTTTTGATTGAAAGGTTGATCAAGGCTTTGAACATGTTTGGGAAAGAATCTTGGTAAATCGAATAACTTCTGTTGACATACGCCTCAGGTTATGCCAAATCTACATCTGCATAATCATAACAAGTTTTATGTGCTGGTTAGATACACTGTCGCTTAATTATTTGCAGTCAAAGTTGCTGTAGATTGTAGT
>LR738715.1:616122286-616272819 GCA_902687465.1 Secale cereale | reverse complement strand
TTGTATGTTCCGTTCGGTCGTTAGATGACCCGAGATGCAGTCTGTGTGCCTTGTTTATCCGTTTGGTCGTTAGATAGTTCAAGGTGTACATCATGAATCGACGATTCCTTGTCTTCAGCTGATAATTGGTAATCCTTCGATTGTATATATGGCGAAACATGTGAGGTATTTGCATTGTTTATCTGTTTGGGTTGTTTTGATTGAAAGGTTGATCAAGGCTTTGAACATGTTTGGGAAAGAATCTTGGTAAATCGAATAACTTCTGTTGACATACGCCTCAGGTTATGCCAAATCTACATCTGCATAATCATAACAAGTTTTATGTGCTGGTTAGATACACTGTCGCTTAATTATTTGCAGTCAAAGTTGCTGTAGATTGTAGTTTTTCTATACATAGTTTGCATAAGCACAAATTTCTGACTTAAGTTCTCTTGGCAAAATCTTTGATTGGTGCTATATCTGACATGTACGGTACTGCTGTGGTCCCTTTCTTGCTAATGTTAATCAGAGTTTACCTATCAGAGGATCTACACCTAGAGAACATTTGTAAATGATGTATATATCTATTTATAAAAGGTCATCTGAGTGAAACAGCTAACATGATAGCTATGAATATGATCTCATTCTCCATAAATGTTTCATCTTGAGCTTGGTGCAGGCATTTTTTCATGGTAAATTGTGTTCTTCACATCAGTTATGATTCCTTTTTTGAGTGAATTGGGTGCCATGTGTACCTTACCTTGAGAACCCCTATACATACTGTTTGGTTTGCTTTTATTTAATGTTGCATTACTTGATTTGTCTTAGTGGATGCCTTGATTCCTTAAGCCCTTTAGTTATGGTTTGATATGCTTCTCTTTTCAGACTTACGTAAGTATAGAATTGCATTAATGGGCTTCAGATTTGAACATTTGGTCTTTGATTACATTAAATTTTCACCATGCAGAGTAATTTTTAGGAAGTTCGGTCAAATATGTTAAGAGGTTTATTCTTTGTTGCCAGCATTTGCTCTGGCTTTTGTTCTTATTAATGGCCATGTATATAATTTCTATGATTATTCATAATTTTGTATGTGATTCTTTTCATTTTTTCTTTACCATGTCTGATGTTCTACGGCAAGATTGATTTTTAGTAACTTGTCAATTTCAACTCTGCTTTCTCTTTTGATGTGACTAGTTCAAATTCCTATATACGATGTAGGAATATTTAGTTTCAGCATTAAACCACTATATGTAGGAACATAATGCACGATGGAAGTGCAAAATCTCCTGAATTGTTTTGACTTTCAAGCGATTGTAGTTTGTAGATATTATCTAATTCTTTACTGGCTTGGATATTCAGTGTTATGGCCAAGCACTGCAACCCCCTCTAAGTATCAAATGAAGTATGGAATTGGCTGTTCTACCGTAACAGTTTTCAACTTGGCTGCATAGGAGACAGGATCTTAGTATTGACGCTTCTTATGGCAATGTCTGCTTGTTGGTTTAGCCTTTTTGGCATTTAATGTGGATGACACAACAACTCAGTTGCTGTGCAATTGGTGAACCCTGACAAGGTTGGAGTTGTGATAAGTGGCAAAACAAGGAAGGGCTGAGGACCTGAATTGTATTGATGCAGCCGTGGTTACATACTTGTCCGAGAGCTACAAGTCTTGTTGAAATTAACTTGACACGTGGATATCTAGGAATTCCTTTAATATGAATCTTGTTGCATCAATACAACATGACCAACTCCTCCATTTTGAGTATTTGGCAGTTCTGATAACTTCACAATGAGTTAAGTCATGAGCTACATTTTGGAATTAGCATCATGGCGTTGACCATCTTTTCAACAAGTTGATGGAGATTTGGTTGAGAAAAATGCGCTGCAGATACCGGAATAAAGTACATCAGCAAGTGCAGCAGTTGATATCATCAATTGGTACAGGGACTTCAGCATTAGGGATCATCCATTGATATGAATATGAGGAGTCACATCTTGCCACGATCAATTGTTGGACCTGACCAACTGCTCCATTTGAGCTTTTGAGATAAGAAGAGTCGTGTTGAACTTGAGGTAGTGTCGAGGAAGCAGTGGTCAGTGTTTTGGCACTGCCTGAGGTTTTGGACTTAACATGAATCTGAGTTGTGTCTGTTGCATCAATACAACATGACCAACTCCATTTTGAGTATTTGGTAATTCTGATAACTTTACAATGAATTAAGTCGTGGGATACATTTTGGAAGTAGCATCATGATGTTCTTTTGACCGTTTTGCCAACAAGTTGTTGGAGATTCGGTTAAGGAAAAATGGTTAAGGAAAGTGCGCTGCGGGTACCAGCATAGAGTCCATCAGCGAGTGCAGCAGTTGATATCATCAATCGGTACAGGGACTTCGGCATTAGGCATTTGCATGATGTTTGGATACTGAATTGTCTACTTTTTGATATGGACAACTGATATTTCATTGTCCAAGACCATATGTGCTAGTAAGATTGCGAGTTTGTTTGATGGTAAAGAGAAGATTGAAGCAGACAGACAACTTGGTAGCCTTTGCAGGAAGACAACATATGGTAGGAAGTAACATAGGATTCCTGCTGCCTGTTGCTTATGCCTTCTTCATGTAGGAACTTTTCTTTAACTTTAAAGGGAGGATTAGCTAAATAATGCCCAATAAGGTGACTAGCCTTATATGGAGGGTCTTGGAAGAGAAACCCCTGTGTTTTAGGCTCACTGCATACTTTACTCTCCAAGATACCATTGGCGAACTGCTGCGCTGTGCTGCTTGGCGCATATGCATTGGCATGATGAATGGTTGAGAGTTCCTGACTTTGCGTGAAGTTATGGGGCTGTTACTGGCTCACATGGAGATAAGCTTTTCTTAGCAGAATCTGATTACAATATCTGAATGTGTAGTCATGAACAGATAGTTGTGTTTTGGGTTGAGCAGCAGTTTCAACGGTATTTCCTTCTCAGAGCTTTCTTAAGAAACGTTGGCCTTTGCAATTACTACCTCATTCGGTATGTGGATAGTAATTTTGTTGGAAGTGGTTCTCCAGATGGGGTTTGCCTGTTTCAACCCCATGTGGCTGGAGTAAGCACTTCTTTGCTGAATATTCATGTTTCGTGTCTTCTAATGTTTATTTGGAATTGCTGTTACTTTCTTTGCAGGATATGGCATGCATGCTGGACCGTCACCTCCGCGCCAACGCAGATTAGAAAGCAGGAACTTTGATGATGCTATTGGTCCACGTTACACCCATGGCTATGAAGGGAATGGTAGAGGATATGCAAGGGGTGGTAGGGGATATGAAGGGGGTGGTAGGGGATATGAAGGGGGTGGTAGAGGAGGTGCAAGGTTCCGAGATGTTTCTCCACCATATGGAAGAGGAGGCAGGTCGCACGGGAGGGGGGGCTATAATGGTCCTGGAAAGGAGTTCATTCTAATTGATGGAGAATATGTTCACAGGAACGATCCAAATCTTTCACCAAGAGAAGGTGATTGGATATGCCAGAATCCAAGGTATATTGTTTTTCAGCTTATTGTAATTACTGCACTTAATCTTGGTTGCCTTGACTTAATGTTTTCATTGCTTTTTATTTCAGTTGTGGAAACCTCAACTTTGCTCGAAGAAGTCACTGTAACAACTGCAACAAACATCGCTATGAGTCTAGTCGCAGTCCTCACAGGGGTTACTTTGACTCTCCTCCACGAGTACCTGCAAGGCCGCTTGGTCCACCAAGTGATCGTGCCCCTCCAAGAGAAATGGCCAGGTACAAGCCAGCACCCCGTGATTGGGGTGTGGGTGATCCTAGAAGTTATCCAGCTAGATCGCCTCCAGATCGTGTAGGACGATTTCCAGATCCGTTGCAGAGGGAAAGGGGTTTCCGTGGTGAACGTGAGTTGCGTGACCCTGTGAAGTTTGAGTGGTCTGCTGCGGAGTACAAGCAGAGGGAGCGTCCACATGGCGGGTTGTATCTTGACAGGAGCCGATCTCCTCAGGGGAGCTGGGGGAGTGATATGCGGGACAGAAGCAGATCTCCTGCAGGTAACAGACCAATGAAGGGCGCTTTCTTGGGCAGAGGTCGACCAGACCTAGAGTATGCTGGTTCATATGTAGGCCGAGGGCGGTTGGATGCTGGGCGCGGGCGTGGACGTGGGCGTGGCCGTGTTTACAGGCCAGGAGGTGATCCATACCCCGGCGAGGGTCGTGATGATCGGCGCACTGCTCTTCATGGTAGGGATGATGGACGCTACTAGTTCATCCTTGGAACTGATGCTCTGGAAAGAAAAATCTAGTTAAGACGGTGCAGGTCCAGCCTGTAATATTAAACTACCCGTACTGTTTCCTCAACTATGATGACATTTGCAATGTTCTGAAATGAACAAGTCCACTATGCATTGGATGATGGTATTATTTTGGTTCAGTGAGCAGCTGGGTTGTTATGTCAAAGCTGATCTGATTATTTGGTTCTTTTGGGTTGCTTCTCGGTTGGGTTCTACCCTCGAGCCTGGTCGGGTGGAGTATATGCCAACACAAGGATTTCAGGTTGCTCTGGCAGCTGCTGGTCACATGCCTTGGCCCTTCTTGTGGTCGAGTTGTGGGCAACCAGAAAGGTTCAGCCACCACGGCAATATGTACTTCCAGTGGAACCCACTACATTGCACCATGGCCTGAAGCATCAATGAAAAAGTCATCATTGGTAGAGCTACAAACAGGGTTGATTTAACCTATTGGAAGAAACTTAAGTTTTGTAGTGTGCTGGTATCAAATGTTTCACGGAGGCCTATTTAGGACGTTGTACTAGGAACGGAGGACAAGCCGCGGTATGCTTCGATTTGCGTTATGAATGTGTATATCTTGTGCCGGTTACACCATGTGTATCAATTCATTTTGCACATAATTCACAAAAATAAAATAAAATCGTTTTGCACATAGGAGGACCAATTGCAAGCAAAGTTTTCACATAAATCATTTCTCATGCATGATATTTTCATTAAAAACTGCCCTAACTTAACTGTGCCTTTTTACCACCGCAACCATTAGCCAAATCGCAGGACCTAGAGCTTCTAACTGTTGAAATCATCTTCTTTATACAATTATATTAGCTTCCAAGAAACTAATCTTAGTTGTGTTCTCGGGTTGTACACTATCTCTCCATGCTTGGTTCAAGACTACTGGGAAGGGTCATATAAACTTCAAGGATGAGCATGTGCGATGGTTGGCTGCGCAGACAAACGACGAGCCTTATGAAAGCCTTCTCTACCATTGAATTCAGCCCTCAGGGTCAACCCATAAGCTTCTTTGAGGAAGGTGGGGCTCGAGGGCTTGTTAAGGAAGGCGGCTAGGGCCACCGGAGGAAAAAACAAAGTCCTAGTAGGGATTTTTACTTAGAAAAGACAATGTCCCATACTACGGATTCAGGTCCATCTTTACTGAAATCCTGGTTAGGGACATGTTGAAATAATAGTGGATTTCCTCATCCAGTCTACCCCTAGGACTATATTATATGCTCCCAACTCCGGTGTTCATTTTCAACGCCTGGAGAGACAAGTTAAGATATATGACAACACCTTTTTATCCGCTTCCTTATCGGGAAGACACACTTCTCTTCTTATTTTGGCCTTCACCTCCTGCTCGCACCCTCGTCTTTTTAGCGATCGAACCATCTCCACTAGGATTTGAATGTGTCTTAATGACTGGATTTAGACTCTGAACTGCCGAGTAGCAAAGGTAAGACTGGACGTGTTCGTGAAACCATGTTATAATGTACAATATTAGCCCCGAGGATTGTATGAGCAAGGCTCGAACAATTTCTGTTGGTAGAAACACAGGGAGCCTTGAAGGCAGATGCATAAGTTTAGTAGACGCCACGTTTTCAGAAGAAGCAAGTGGATAAGAATCATACGTTGTGAATGAGCAAACAAATTGACCGAGAGCTTACACACAAGAACAAAACCTAACTCTACTTCTTTTTCCTCCTCCCTCGCTATCCTACTAACATGCTCGTCAATATCTGTAGTGAATAAGGAAGAGTAACCCCCAGATCATCAGTTAGTAATAGAATAATAATTTCTTCTCCTTTGAGCCAATAAGGTCCTTGCTCTCGAGCCAATGCCAATGCCAATAGAGAGGGTGTAATGAAGGACTCAAAAGAGGTTACCGGACAAGAGAAAATGCAACCCGTGAGCCATTTGGAGAAAAAAAAGCTAATCTCAACCTTTCTTCTCCTATCAGGGCCTACCCGAAAGAGAACCCGATACCTCTTGTTCCTAAATATCAGAATATGACACGCAACAACGGAACAACAAGGGCAAGGAAAGATATTTTTTTTCCATATTAGTGTTTATCGGGTGGTCAACTTTATTATTTTTATGATAGTGTCCAATCAACATGATGGTGCCACAAATGGGGAGAGGATTCAGCGAGTGGACGAAGAGATGGTGGCGACAACAGAAAGATGAAGTGGCGGTGCCTTGAAGGGGGTGGTTTTAGCATGGTGAAGTGATGGCGGCGTTGGCAACAAGGAATATGAAGCAGCATGGCGATGGGTAGAATGGAAAGCAGCATGGTCGATGTGTGTGAGGAGCAAGGTGGTCAGTAGAAGCGGCGTGCTGGACGTCTGGTGAGGAGAAACGCGAGGAGAGTGATTCCAAGGGATTCATATGTGTGGGTCTCTTTATTAGTTTGGGGTGCTCCTAATTGTCCATGTAATTGGGCCAAAAATTGATTTCCAATTCAGTCGCCATCCAAATGGTTGGTATTGATCACACACAATTCCAGTTCCTGAGTATCAAACTTAATACCCCTCCGTCCCAAAATAAGTGTTTCAAGTTTAGTATAACTTTGTACTAAAACTAGTAAAAAGTTCAGACACTTATTTTGGGACATAGGGAGTATGAAGCTCCAAACGGGGTCTTAGAAACTGAATGGTCAACGTTAGGCTTAAGATTCGAGACGGCCTTACATTGTAGCAATTTTGAGGGTATCTTTCTTGAGAAATTATCATGCCCACCGACCAAGTAAATGGATGTGAACTGGATAAAATCCATTATGTAATGATTATCAGGTTTGTCAGGGCTCGACGCCTAGTGTCATCTATGTTTTGAGATTGACATTGCTATGCTTAATCTTTGTCATCAGGGTTCTAGAAATACGATTTGAAACCTGAATTGTATTTGTTTTCACAATTATCCACGTGTTTAGATCGTACCTCAAAGTTGCATGACGACAAATTAAATGGGCAAAGCCACTCCCAACCTTCAATATCTTCGTCTACTGTCCCGAGGGAGATGCAAGTGAATGGCACCCGCTTGTCCGTGATCGCCCATGAATAGAAAATTTACACTAACATGATTATCAAAGTAAAGAAGATTAGTATTTTTTTTTTGCTTCTTTTGATGGCCACGGACATGTGGACACCATCCACTTGCATCCCTAGACGGGACCAATCTGCTGTAACAAACACGAGAGTGAAACAAATTTACAAATAAGTTGTGAAATCTTTTCAGTTTACAATGGTGTTTTCCCGTAAAATGTATCAATACGCCCGGTGTAACTCACTGTTTACTTGAGGTGCCATGTCTAACAACAAAGGTGTTTGCTTGCCTGTACGATGGTTGCTGCATACGAATGGAATCTTTTATTTCGTCCAGTGTTTTGTTGTGTTGACACCTGATTCTGACAAGATATGGAAAGCAATGAAGATGGTCTTGAGTGAAAGGGTTTTCAGCATGAAAAGATTCACGTCGTCGAGTGAAACAACTTTGATGTTTCGGTTATCATCATTCGACCTTATTTAGGGACCGAATACTCCGAGTGGCATAATTAATGTTCCGAGTGGTTTTTGACCAATCACGCCTTCAAGACGACCTCGGATGAAGGAGCACTCTAAAGGAATTGTCTTCGTCTCGTCGAGGCAATCGATTTTGATATCATCTCAATCCGAGTTCGTATGCGAAAGTTAGAGGCAATACACTGCAGACCGAACCTAAACGGAAATATGGCGTGATGTACCACACACTTGTCTGATAGGTTGTACGAGTAATTCGGCCATCAAGATGGCCTTGAATCAAAAAACCTTCAACATGAAAAAGTTTCGACTCGTCGAGCCGATCGATTTTCATATATGATTCTTCTCAATCCGAGGTCATATGCAACCTCGAGAGGCAAATTAAGATCAGGCTGTGTTTTCAGTCGGGAAATCCGAGTGAGAAGCTTACCATCCGAGTGAAAACTTACCGATCGAGTAAAAGATTGCCGTCCGAGTGAAAAGCTTATCATCCGAGTGAAACTTACCGATCGAGTAAAAGATTGTCTTCCGAGTGAAAATATAGTCAACCGAGTGAAAAGATTACCATCGGAATGAAAGCTTGCCGATCGAGTAAGAGATTGTCTTGCGAGTGAAAATCTGGTCATCCGAATGAAGATTATCTTCCGAGTGAAAATATAGTCAACCGAGTGAAAGATTCTAACTTCCGAGTGAAAAAGTCCAGTCGGACGATCCGAGTGAAAGACTCTAATATCCGAGTGGACGAGCTCGAATCCGAGTGAAACTGAACATGTGCCCAAAAGTTTATCAAGATGATCTCGGATGAAGAAGTGTTCAATACGGAAGTTGTGCGTATCGTCAAAACGGTGAACTTTGGTTTTGGAGTCATCGTCATCAGAGATAGTATATGGTGTGCGAATTCACTACGAGACTCGGATAATCCAGTGTGCTGCAAGACCGAGTCTGACTGGAAGGTAAAGATGACCTCGAAAAGTATTCAAGATGGCCTTATTTGAAAAAGTGATCAACATGAGAATTGTTTGTCTCGTCGAGGCGCACAAGTTTAATATTTGGGCTGTCTTGATCGGAGATCATATGCAAGCTCGACGGCCCGCGGAAGGAGGAAGACAGAAGTTGGGCCAGGTTCAGACTGAATCCGAGTTGGAATAGAACTAGGACTCTAGGACGTGAATTGATGTAATTTTTTGTAAGGAAAGCCTAGATGAATCCTTTGCTTGTACGAAAAGTCCAGCCGTCTCTTATATATGTTGGGGGTGATGGCCGATTAGACAACACTGTCGGTGTTCTTGGAACGGGGGTACCCAGACCTGCCTGCCTGCGGCCCAGAGCGTGGCTCGTCCATCGGCCTGGTATGGCCCAACCTCATCAGCAACCACTCAATACCCTCGCGAGGGGCCAAGTCTCGCTAGGCGGACGACGCAAGACCTCCCCTGGGGTGGCCTCACTAGGCTGGCTCTCAAGGAGCGGAGATATCAAGGCAAGGGGCACCTCGTGAGGTTCCCGTGACGTGAGCCGTGACGACCAAGGCCAGGCGGGCGCCATCGGGCACAGGATGCCAGTTTCCCCTTTGGTGCTAAAGGGGCAGGCGCAGGCGAGGAGTCCCGAGGCATCAGGCAAAGGTTTCCATATCGGTGCAACAAGACCAAGACCAGCAGGATGGCAGAGCAGAGGTCATCGCGGAGCCCACGGCGACGTCACCACCAGAGCCTTTGGCAGGCGAAGACGACCTTTTGTCAGGATAGCGTGTACTAGCTCTCCCCCTTCAAACTTGGCCGTTGTGGGATCCCTTCCCGCTCAATATTTGGGAAGAGGACCCGGGCCTATGTAAATAGGACTAGCCACCACCATATGGGGCATCTCATCTTGAGTCGACCCAAACCTAGGACGAGGGATCAGATCATCAAGACCACCCTTGCACTCTCCAAGCACAAGAACACCTCTCCTCAAGAGGCTGTTCTTCCCATGTAATAGTTCTTCCACAACCTTCAAGGCAATCCACCACACCACACTGGATTAGGGTATTATACCATAACGGTGGCCCGAACCAGTATAAACCCTTGTGTCCCTTGTTCTTCGAGTTCGACGAGCTAGGCTTAGGAATCGGTGTGAGGGCGAGCTAGAGCGGAAAGGAGAGATCTTCGTGCGCACCCCAGTGTCCGAACCACAAGGGTTTTGCCGGAACCCAAGATCCGACAAACACACAATCGAACAAATCAATATACTACTTTTTAGTCTACATTTTATCTCTCCATCATTTTTGTCTCTCGTTCTTCGCTATTCTTCGTGTTTGAGAGCTGCGAATCTTGAGGCTCTAGGGGCGAGCGAATCGACCTAGGGCAGCCCATAGCCACCGCACTCCCTGATGGGGTCCCTCCCGAGGGTGTGGGGTTTCGGGTCCGCAAAAAGCGCCCGTCGACTGTCTTGCGTATCGCGCTGTCGGTCGGGTCTCCTTCGTCGTGAGCTGCGGTGCATCACCCCTGGCGTCGAAGGTACACGTGACGTGTTCGTGTGTCAACACACTTTTTGGCGACTCCGCTGGGGACTGAAGGTCAATCATCATCATCCATCATGTCCGATCTTCCCAAGCCATCTGAGGTAGACGCCGATAACATCACTAAGCCCAGTCTTGATGAGATATCGACTGATCATCGCCAAGTCTATGAGGAGTACAAGAAGGCGCGCGAAGAGAGGGATTTACAGGAGTTCCTTGGAAAGTTCAAGAAGGATCGCCAAGGCAATATCACTCCGATTGAAGAAATCAAGTCCCCCCCTCTTCAAACCGAGCAGGTTAAACCCTCTGTGAGTACTACCTTTTCTCCTGAGCAGTGGGCTAAGATTGAGAGTCGTATTGCTGATGGTAACAATCTAGTCTATCAAACTTTCATAGAAAATACTAATGCTCAGAAAAATATATCTCAATCGTCTAGTGGTAGTTATGGTATAGCTGCTAATGTGCAAAACCCTAATCTAACTTTACCTATTTCATCGGCACCTCCCATGCCGATGGCTTATTTACCTAACCGAACAAATAAGATTGTGGCTACACCTATTAATCCTATTATGGGCATGACAGGTTCGGTGGCAACGCCGAATCAAACCATACCTACAGCTACAACCACTCGACCACTACCAAATTATGGGTCGACATACATGCATCAATTCCTACCTACCGCTAGTAACCCTACTCCTCCTATGCCACTTCCACAAGCTTCATCGTCCACTATGGATGATGGTCTAGCTAATCTTAGAGAGGAGATGGCTAAGATGCTTCAAGAGAATTTTGGAGTTGAGTTACCTCGGAATCAGATTTACCAAAAGCCGTACCCCGAGTACTTCAATGCCATCCAATGCCCTCCAGGATATAAAATTCCAGATTTTGTTAAGTTTAATGGAGAAGGCACAAAAACCACATGGGAACATGTTAGTCAATATTTAGCACAATTGGGTGAGGCAGGCTCATTGAATGAATTGAAAGTGCATTTGTTTCCTTTATCATTAACTGGTACTGCATTTTTCATGGTTTTCTTCTTTACCACATGGTTCCATTCGGGTTTGGTCGCAGCTAGAGCAGAAATTTCATGACCACTTTTATAGCGGCAATAATGAACTTAAGTTGTCACATCTGACATCGGTTAAACAAAAGCATGACGAACCGGTCTTCGATTATGTCAAGAGATTCAGAGAAATAAAAAACTGGTGTTATAGTTTGGTGATAACCGAGGGAGACTTGGCAGACCTAGTGCTGAGTGGTTTAAGGACTCTCATTAGATAAAATCTATAAGGTTATGAGTTCTTAAATATTAACCAAGTCTTACAAAGGGCTTTGGCTCAGGAAAGCCGAAGCAAAGATCTCAAAGAAGTGCATAGATATAAAGCTGATCGTCCAAAGATGAACATGGTTGAATATGATAGTGATCACTCGGACGATGAGGGTGACATGTATGCTACTGAATTTGTTTGGCCATGTAAGGCCAAGCCATTTACTTGCAATGAATTGAAACCGATTCATAAGAATCGTGATGAAGAGATGAAGTTTACTTTTAACATTGCCAAGTGCGATAAAATATTTGATGCTTTGCTGCAGGCTGAAATTATTAGAATATCTCACACTTTACCACCGTTTAAAGAGCTGAAACGGCGCGCTTATTGCAAGTATCATAATTCTTTTTCTCATGCTACTAACGATTGCAATGCATTTTGATGACAGATACAATCGGGCATTAATGACGGATGATTGAACTTTTCTGAGATGCAAGTTGATAAACAAACCTTTCCAATGAATACCATGGATTTGGAGGGGAAGAAGCTACTCATTCGGCCAGAGGTAGCCGAATATGCTAATAAAGCCAGTGTGATTGTCGGTGAGTCCAGGAAATAGAAGGAGGGCAGCAAGGTCTTGGGGAGACATGTTGTGCTTGATAAGCAACCTGATGGCAAGGAAGTGATCAAAATAACCATCAAGAATCCTACACTCAGGGGCCAACCGCAAGTGCAAGAAAATGCTCATGTTAAATTTGTTAAGCCCAAGAGTCCAGAGGTTGGCAAGTGGAAGAGGAATGAGGCTAAGGTGCAGCATAAGCGGATCAAGCCAACTTTTGATATGTTGTTGTCCAAGTATGCCAATCAGTCGACCGGTTCTAGCTCTAACCGACCATCAGACCTGAAGCGACCAAGGTCACCACTAGCTGATATGTTTATCGGTATATGAAGCTGGCTGGACCAAGGGCACCGTTTCAAGAAGAACAAAGGCAACCTGTTTGGGATCGACTCGATTACTCATACAATGGCCGACTGAACATCGGTGGTCATCAGTCGGCTGGTCAAAATATGTGGCCGAATGTAAACTATCCGAGTGGGAGAATGCGCCTGGGTGGGAGCTATCCGAGTGAATTCCATCCAAATGGATTCTATCCGAGTGAATTTCATCCCAGTGGATTCCATCCGAGTAAAAAGGTGCGCCCGAGTGGAAATTTCATGCATCCGGAAAATCGAAAAGAATGGCGTGTTAAATCACCAAGTGTTGCAACGGTCGAGTCAGGAAAAGGCAAGGAGAAAATTAATGCCGACTCACTTATCTTGGGCACCAAAACATTCCCCGTACAACATCCGATTGTGCATAACCACTCGACTGAGCCGATACTTTCTATCGCACCAAAGCACTCGGCTATTGATCATGAAGCAAGCACCAGCCAAGTAAAGGCAAGAGATCCTAAACACACTCAGCCAAAATGGTGTCCTCCAGGGCTAACAAAGACACAAAAGAGGAAACTACAGAGGTTAAGGAGTCAAAATATGGCAGAACAGGAGGCCGAGAAGCAAAGGGATAAGTCTTTCAATGACACTCGACCCATGATTCCAGCAAAACAAGTGTGGAGGCCTAAACAAATACAAGATACACCAGCTTCTACATCTATCAGAGCAGTACCTACATCACCAAAGAAGGACGATGCGACAACTATCACATCGTCTGCGGCACTTCTCACTTCTCCTTCACTCGGATAGATTTCAGAATCGGTGGATGCACTTGAGGAATAGGATGATATGTTAGATTATGAGTCGACGCCGGTTCATGAAGGTATGGATATCAATATGGTGTATTACTTGCCTGCTGAGTTTCGTGCTGTAGATGAGGAAGGGGAAGTGGCTCAGCTAGATTTTGGCCCTAAAAATGCAATATTCGAGAAGCCAAAAGAACCAGTAACACATCTGAAATCATTGTATCTTAGAGGTCATATCAACGGATCCCCGCTCACTCGGATGCTTGTTGATGGTGGTGCTGTGGTAAATCTGATGCCCTATTCGGTATTCAAGAAATTGGGTTTGCCCGATGAAGAGTAGATAAAGACGAATATGGTGCTCAATGGATTTGAAGGCAAAGAGAAAACTGAAGCCAATGGTGTGATGTATGTGGAACTTACAGTCGGAAGCAAAACTTTGGCTACAACATTCTTTGTCGCAGAGGTGCAAGGTAACTACAACATCATACTAGGCCGTTATTGGGTTCATGCAAACCAGTGCGTGCCATCCACAATGCACCAGTTTTTGATCCAGTGGGTTGGTGATGAGGTGGAAGTCATTCATGCGGATAACTCGGCCTGTGTTGCTTTGGCCGATGCATCGGTGGATTGGCAACATCCTAATGCTACTTGCTTGACGGGACGTGACTTGTCAGAGTTTGATTTTCTCAGCGCGACCAAGAATGGTTTCGTGCATGTTTATTTAAAGCCGACTGAATGCAGTAGGCTCCAAAATATGATATGTTTAAATGGATTCTAGTTCCGAGTGGTTACAAAAACGTCTTGTAAAATATCGGTCCAGCGAGAACGATATGTATGAATCTATAGAGGAGTTAGATGACATGGATAAACTTGGACAAGGTTTTACATCGGCCGATCCATTAGAAGAGATAGATATTGGAGATGGTTCATTCACTCGGCCAATGTTTGTAAAAAAATTTGAAAGCCGATTGTAAAGCTAAGTTAATCGAGCTATTGAAAAAATATGTTTGTAGCTTTGCATGGGAATATCATGAGATGCCAGGTTTAAGCCAAGAGCTAGTGGAGCATCGGTTACCTTTAAAGGCTGGTTTTAGACCATATAAACAATCGGCTAGAAAGTTTAATCCAAAAACATATGACCGGATCAAGGAAGAGATCGGTCGCCTGCTTAAAGCTAATTTTATTCGACCTTGCAGGTATGCAGAGTGGATTTCTAACATTGTCCCGGTGGAGAAAAAAGGATTCGGCAAGTGATACGTCCAAAATGCATCACTATTTTATATCGTAATTCATCCTTATTCATTGATATATTTCACATTACGATGATGCTCTTATGTTGTTTTGGCTTATTTTACACAGTTTGCAACTTTCCGGTGCCGAAGCAGCAGACGCGGGATTCAGCGATAAAAAGTGGACGCTGAGTTGCTAAATAAGAATACCTCCAAATTACCCTAGAAAGAGGAGTTTTGACGGAGTTCCGCCGCCGCTCCGTGGCGGAAACCTACAGAGAAGAAAAAGCCATCTCCGGCGGGCAGATTCCGCCGGGGAGATCACCTCCCGGAAGGGGAGATCATCGCCATCATCATCACCATCGTCACGGGCATCATCGAGATCATCATCAACATCATCCCCAACATCAGCACCATCTCCATCTTCATCCAAATCTCATCTCACCATTGCAACTTGTGTTGTAATCCGTACTATCTATCCTCTCTACTCCATCGGTGTTGATTAATACTTTGTGGTGAATGCTATTGAGTTTTGTTGGAGAAATATCATTATGTCCAGATTGTTTACCATCCATTTATCTCCACTGATCATGATCTCTTTTATGTCTTGTGAGTAGTTACTTTAGTTCTTGAGGGCATGGGAAAAGTCTTGTTGTTAGTAGTCATATGATGTTGAAGTAATATGTGTTAGTTGATACTTAAGTTGTGTTGTTATTTTACTAGTGGTGTTGTGTGAGTCGAACACTCAACACTTCGCCTTATTAAGGAGCTAGGGGAATACATTGTGTACAAATAATGCTTACGGTAGGTTGCCGGAGTGACAGAAACCTGAACCCCAGTTCGCGCGCTTTTGCACAAGGGAACAATGGATCATCGATCGTATTGCTATGGTTAGGCTTTTTCCTTAAATACTATCTTGTATTTGCGGATGCTTGCAAGGTGTTTAATCATAAGAGTGCACTCATCTTAGTCTAGAGAGTGTACTAGCATAGATCCACCCACTCAACACTTATCAACACATCACATAGTACCGATACGGAATATGATGAAAGCACATGACTACCTCTCCCGTGTGTCCTCAAGAACACTTTAGCCTTTATAAGTTCAGTTGCTAGGCCTCTCCTTTGCTCAGAAAGGATTGGGCCACTTGTTACTCTTTAGTGCCTTTTACTTTGCTCGCTTTTACTTTCCTGTTGCTTATATCAAGAAAACCCCTAAAAAGTTATCTTTCAGTGCTTGCAGTAATTCCTTGCTCAGAATCGCTTATCAATACCTTCTGCTCCTCGTTGGGTTCGACACTCTTACTTATCGAAAACGCTGCAATAGATCCCTTACGGTTGTGGGTCATCAAGTACCGTTTTCTGGCGCCGTTGCCGGGGAGTGTAGTGCTATTGGTAAAGTGAAACTGGTAAGGAAGTTTTTATATTTCTGTTTTTATTTTGCTGTTGCTGCTCTTTGTCCTTATGGACAACCTTGCTATTGGATCGTTGCTTGTGGGAAGACGCCCCACACCTGTGGTGGTTGCTCCTCCCCCTACTGAAATTGTGCCCTATAAAATACCAGCTGGTATTATCGATTATGTTTTGGCTAATCGTTATTTAGGAGACAGACATCCCGATGAACACTTGCTATATCTGTCACAACTATGTTCATTATTTAAGCTTGCAGGTGTATCAATGGAGTTTGTCATGAGGAAATTGTTCTCCGTATCGCTTATAGATAAAGCTTCAGATTGGTATAAGCTTCTCGATAACTCACACTTGCTTGATTGGCAAGAGCTTACGTCTCTCTTTTATACCAAGTTTTATCCTCTTCATGAATTTCATCGAGACAGGAACTATATCTATAACTTTAGGTCTCGTGACGGAGAAAACATTGCTCAAGCTTGGGGGAGATTGAAGTCCCTAATGCTCAAATGTCCTATTCATGAGCTCCCCAAGGAAATTATACTTATAAATTTTTATGCCAGGCTTTCTCGTCAGGATAAGGAGATGCTGGATGCCTCCTCTAGTGGGGTATTTCAGACGAAGAGTGTTGAAGAAAGGTGGGATCTCATTGAGAGGATCCAGAGGAATACCGAAGATTGGGAAATCGATAAAGGTATTGAACCCGCTATAAATTATGAGCATGATTATATTGAGAGCTATGTGAAAACTGTTTACTTCAATACTTTTTGCTCTAAGATTGGTCTTGATTCCCATCTAATGATTGATTTCTGTAAGGATTTTGCCTCTCACGATCTTTTAAAAAGAAGAGAGACCAGCATCATGAACCTTTCAAAGAGCTACCTGTTGATATTTATGTTGCTGACCCTATTTTGCCTGCAGTTATATATGAAAAGCCTCCTTTTCCCGCAAGGATAAGGGAGCACTCTCTTGTGACAGGCGTAATAAATAAAAGTGAGAGAAGAATTGATGAGCCTGAGGACCAGATCAAGGTCGATCCTCAAGTTGCATTGGTTAAAGACCTTGTTACTAATGATGTTTTGGATTCCAATGTAAATTTTTGTGCTGTTTCCACTAACCTTGTCACAGCCAAGAATAAATGCCCAATTTCAGGTACTCCAGTAGTATCTGTTAAAATAGGAGATCACAATTATTATGGGCTATGCGATTTGGGATCGAGTGCTAGTGTTATCCCCTATTCACTTTATGAAGAGATCATCGGTGAGATTTCCCCTTGTGAACTTGAAGGAGTTGATGTTGCCATTCATCTTGCAAACAGAACAACTATCTCTCCTATCGGAATCGTGAGAGACATTGAAGTCCTATGTGGAAAGGTAAAATACCCTACCGACTTTCTAGTACTTGGTTCAGAGAGAGACAATTTTTGTCCTATTATTTTTGGTAGACCTTTTCTTAGAACTTGTGGAGCTATAATAGATTGCAAGAAAGGTAAAGTTTCTGTTGAATTCAATGGTGAGCCATATGAATTTAATTTTTCTAAGTTCTCTAAGCAGCCTCGTGGTACCGATTTACCTAGTGATGATAAAATTATTGAAAGTATTGCTTCTATTGCTATTCCCCCTAATGATCCTTTGCAGCAATATATGGAGGACCACGAGAATGATTTGCATATGCAGGAAAGAAATGAACTAGATGAAATATTCTTGAGACAACCTGCTATCCTGAAGCACAACCTTCCGGTTGAACCTTTGGGAATTTTGTCAAAACCAAAAGAAGACCCTGTGTTCGACCTTTAACCTTTTCCCGATACGCTCAAGTATGCTTATTTAGATGAAAAGAAAGTATATCCCGTTATTATCAACTCTAACCTTTCAGGATATGAAGAAGAGCGACTATTGGAAGTACTTCGTAAACACCGAGGTGCAATTGGCTATACCCTTGATGACCTTAAGGGGATTAGTCCATCTATCTGTCAACATACTATCAACCTTGAGCCCGATGCTAAACCAGTTGTTGATCATCAACGACGGTTGAACCCGAAGATGATGGATGTTGTAAGAACTGAGATTCTCAAGCTTCTAGCCGCAGGTATTATCTACCCTATAGCTGATAGTAAGTGGGTAAGCCCGGTACATTGTGTTCCTAAGAAAGGAGGTACAACTGTGGTTCCTAATGATAAGAATGAACTAATACCTCAGAGAATTATTATTGGATATAGAATGTGTATTGATTACAGGAAGCTGAACAAGGCAACCAGGAAGGATCACTACCCGTTGCCGTTCATCGACCAAATGCTTGAAGGTTATCCAAAAATACCCACTTTTGTTACCTCGATGGTTATTCTGGTTTCTCTCAAATTCATGTTAACACTACTGATCAAGAGAAGACCACTTTTACTTGTCCCTTTGGTACTTATGCTTACAGGCGTATGCCTTTTGGTTTATGTAATGCCCCTGCTACTTTTCAAAGGTATATGTCTGCTATCTTTCATGGTTTCTGTGAGGAGATTGTGGAAGTCTTCATGGACGATTTCTCTGTCTATGGAACTTCCTTTGACCATTGTCTCCACAACCTTAATAAAGTTTTGCAGATATGTGAGGAGACAAATTTGGTACTCAACTGGGAGAAGTGCCACTTCATGGTTAACGAAGGAATTGTTCTTGGTCACAAGATTTCCGAAAGGGGAATTGAGGTGGACAAGGCCAAGATCGAAGCAATTGAGAGGATGCCCTACCCAAGGGACATCAAAGGTATTCGCAGTTTTCTTGGTCATGCTGGTTTCTATAGAAGATTTATTAAAAACTTTTCTAAGACTTCGAGGCCCCTCACTAATCTTCTCCAGAAGGACGTTCCTTTTGTATTTGATGAAGATTGTAAGGAAGCTTTTGAAGTTCTTAAGAAAGCTTTAATAACCGCTCCTATAGTACAACCACCTGACTGGAATTTACCTTTTGAGATTATGTGTGATGCTAGTGATTTTGCTGTTGGAGCTGTTTTAGGACAAAGAATTGATAAGAAATTGAATGTTATACATTATGCTAGTAAAACCCTTGATAGTGCTCAAAAGAATTATGCTACTACTGAGAAAGAATTTTTAGCTGTAGTGTTTGCTTGTGATAAGTTTAGGCAGTATATTGTTGATTCCAAAGTTATTATTCATACTGACCATGCTGCCATTAAGTACCTTATGACAAAGAAGGATGCCAAACCAAGGCTTATCAGATGGGTACTCCTTCTTCAAGAATTTGATTTGCAGATTGTTGATAGGAAAGGAGAAGACAATCCGGTGGCGGACAATCTTTCAAGGATGGAAGATATACCGCATGATCCCATCCAAGTCAACGACAGTTTTCCAGACGAGCAACTTGCCGTTGTAAAAGTACAATCTCTTTCCGATCCTTGGTTTGCAGATTATGCTAATTTTATCGTTGCAAAGTATTTGCCTCCAGGTTTAACATTTCAGCAAAGGAAGAAGTTCTTTCATGATTTGAGGCACTACTTTTGGGATGACCCACATCTTTTCAAAGAAGGCCCCGACGGGATCGTGAGAAGATGCATACCGGAACATGAGCAGAAGGACATTCTCAGACAGTGCCATGATAGTCCCTATGGAGGACATCATGCCGGTGAGAGGACCGCACATAAGGTTCTTCAATCAGGTTTTTATTGGCCTACTCTCTTTAAGGATGCTAGAAATTATGTTTTAGCCTGTGATAAATGTCAGAGAGTTGGTAACATTAGTAGAAGGAATGAGATGCCTATGAATTACTCACTAGTGATTGAACCTTTTGATTGCTGTGGTTTTGATTTTATGGGTCCTTTTCCTTCTTCGCACAAGTACACTCATATTTTAGTAGCTGTTGATTATGTGACCAAGTGGGTTGAAGCAATCCCCACTGAAAGTGTTGATCACAAGACATCTTTGAAAATGCTCAAAGATGTGATTTTTCCTAGGTTTGGTGTACCTAGGTATCTCATGACTGATGGAGGATCACACTTCACGCATGGAGCTTTTAGAAAAGCTTTAGCCAAGTACGATGTCAATCATAGAATTGCTTCACCGTACCATCCTCAAACTAGTGGGCAAGTTGAGCTCACCAATAGAGAGATCAAGTTGATCTTGCAGAAGACAGTAAACAGAAATAGAAAGGACTGGTCAAATAAGTTAGGAGATGCTTTGTGGGCGTATAGAACTGCTTACAAAAACCCCATGGGCATGTCCCCCTATAAGATGGTGTATGGCAAGGCTTGCCATTTGTCATTAGAATTAGAGCACAAAGCTTTCTGGGCTGTTAGAGAGCTTAATGCTGACCCAAAGTTAGCTGGTGAGAAGCGTCTCATGAACTTGACTTCTCTAGATGAGTGGAGAAGTGAAGCTTACGAGAGCGCTAAAATGTTCAAGGAAAAGGTAAAGAAGTGGCATGATAGGAGGATTCTGAAACGTGAATTTAATGTTGGTGATAAAGTTTTGTTGTTTAGATCCCGTTTCAGGTTTTCTCCACGCAAACTACTTTCTAGGTGGGAAGGGCCATTTCATATTGAAGAAGTCTATCGGTCTGGTGCAATTAAGATTAACAATTTTGAAGGCACCAAACCTCAAGTTGTGAATGGGCAAAGGCTTAAGCATTACATAGCAGGAGACCCTGTCAATGTTGATGTGAATATGATATACACAACAACTCACGAAGAACATGTTGCAGCCCTGTTTCAGACACCAGCAGAAGCAGAATAAGAAAAGGTATGTATTACGGTAAGGAAACATCGCGAACCGCCATAAACGTTCCATATTATGAGTTTTTGCAAAATTAGTAAAATTCTAAGCCTAAGTGGAGCCGGAGACAAGCTCCAGGGGGCCCAGGCGCCCCCTGGTGCACCCTACCTCCTGGCCGCGCCGGGAGGCCGCCTGGGCACCCAGGAGTCCGTCTCCGACCCCGCTTTAGCCTGTTACCTTCCTTTCTGTGCATAAATTTTTGCTATATATTTGCCCGGATTGTTCCGGCAATGTATCTCGCGATTTCGTGTGTTTTCTTTTCGATCTGTTTCTGCCAGGGAATCTTTCAGCTGGACCTAGGTGCCATGGCTTCTCCAAGTTCCCCCAAGGACAAGTTCGTCGTCAACGTCATCAACCCTTACCTCGCTGAGGTGAAGAAGCACCCTCAGGTTGTTCGGATGGAGGACGGTGTCCTCCATCAAGAAGATCTGAAGGGACCTATCAAGGAGGGGAGCATCCAGGCTAGGCTAGAAGAAGTGGAGCAAGAAGTCTTCAAGTACAAGAAGATGATCGAGCGTGGTGTTGAAGCTAACTTTGACATCATCAATGAGCTGAAGACCTACTTCCTGAAGGAGATGAAGGAGATGTGGAAAAGCATCACCGCATCTGAAGAAAGAATTGAAGAACTCCAAGGGCAAATTTATGATCTACATCACCAGAACTGTGAGTATGAACTAAGGTTTATGCGCATGGGTATGGGTGCTGCATGCAGGATTCAGGAGACAAACTTCTCATATGAAACTGGAGAACCCCTTCCATGGAAGCGCTTCGCTGAGGACTACGTGATCAACGTCAACAAGAATGAGGAGTTAAATCTCCTTTGGTAATGGCATTCCCTTGGCTTGTTCCAAGCTTGGGGGAGTGCCAGGTATCTTTATCTTTATCTTTTGTCTTTTAGAGTCAAGTAGAGTCGTATCATGTCTAGGGAGGTTATTATATGAAATAAGTGTGTGCATTGAGGTCTATCACTCCTTCGGTGGAGAGATTGTATCCGTGAGTGTGGAGTCGTCTATGATGGAATATTAATGAGAAATCTATTGGTTCCTTTGCTGCACTCGGTATTCTCTTCACACAATCGACCTTATATGATGATTCTTATGGGGAGTATTGACCTTATATCAGGTATGGCTGTGAAAACCTTATTTAATCTTGGCAAACATAACTTTGGTCATAACAACAAGCATGATTTTCTTAAAGTAGCGACATAGCCAAAACCTTTATGTTATTATGCTTGAAGTGTTATGCTGACAAGGAAGACAACTTGATGTGTTATGCTTATTTTAATGTTTATGCTTTATATTGCTTTGCATCTTAGTCATCATCAATTGTCTGTTCTCTCAAAGCCTTTGCTAGCCTAAACTCTGTACTAAGCGGAATTCTGCTTGTGCATCCGTACCCTTAAACCAATACCTTCCATATGAGTCCATCATACCTTCCTATTCGTGGTATTCCACTACCACCTCCTAAAGTATAGAATTTGTGTGTTATCCTTAAATGTTCAAAATCCTCTATTTTGTGCCCCTGTTTTAGCTCATGAGGAAGTAATAGTTAATTCATGATCTTTTTAAGTTGAACAAGTTTTACCCCGGGATTGCATGTCTAATCTGCAAACCCCTAATACGAGAAGGAACAGGCATGAGTGCGCCCGGCTCATAAAAGATAATACAACAAATAAACCCTCCTTCACGCTTTGTTCATGAGAAATCAGAAAACTTTGGCAGCGATAAACAAAGGAGATTTAGGGGATGTGATCGTCCCCGTACGGGAGCCGTTCCTCGAAACTTGTCCAGCTCGAGAAGTAATTGAGTTATCTATTAGCATTCGTTGACAAATCATGCACCTCTCAAAAACTTGTTTTCATTCTGTTTGATTTAAGGATAGCACATGAGTTTTCCCTACTTCCCTAGAGCGGGGGCTATCTCTTAGTTTTAGGTTGAGTCAGTTATTCCTACTTCCTTCTATTCTTAAAGAGAGCAGACATTTGATGTTGACGAGGATTCATTCATATAAAGTTGCATTAAGATTTGTCATATCATATCCTTGTTGACATTATCATTTGATAAGTAAGTTGTTTGTCAAGCCCAGCTAAGGCAAACATCTTCCTTTGTGTTAACACTTTCACTTCTTACCTAATAACATGTTCTTTCAAAATTTTCAATTAATCTCATAAAAACATAAAGAGAAAGAGCAAAAGTAAAAGCTATTAGTTGTTCTTTGACCAAAGGACATGTTTGCCATGATTTGATGAGTTTCCTTAGCCCTACTTTCGAATATAAGTGTTACCACTCTTTTATAAGGGCCTTATGAGTTTAAGATTGCTGTTGAGGATATTTGAGTTGGTGAATAAACTGTGATGCTTCTTGTCCGTATTCTATTTATCGACACTTCACTCTCTAAACTTGTGGACAGGTTTACCGCGTTCAGTATTCGCTTGGGGACAAGCGAGGTCTAAGCTTGGGGGTGTTGATACGTCCAAAATGCATCACTATTTTATATCGTAATTCATCCTTATTCATTGATATATTTCACATTACGATGATGTTCTTATGTTGTTTTGGCTTATTTTACACAGCTTGCAACTTTCCGGTGCCGAAGCAGCAGACGCAGGATTCAGCGATAAAAAGTGGACGCTGAGTTGCTAAAGAAGAATACCTCCAAATTACCTGAAAATCGACGGAGGGTATTTTCTAGACGGATCACGAAGGCACGCAAAAGGGCAACCAGAGGGGGGCCACAGGGCGCCCAGGCGGCCACCTGGCGCGGCCCCCTCCCTGGCCGCGCCGAGGGGGGCGCCTGGAGCCCCTGGCCCACTTCCGGCTGCCCCCTTTTGCCTATATACTCCTCTTCATCCGAAAACCCTAGAAAGAGGAGTTTTGACGGAGTTCCGCCGCCGCTCCGTGGCGGAAACCTACAGAGAAGAAAAAGCCATCTCCGGCGGGCAGATTCCGCCGGGGAGATCACCTCCCAGAAGGGGAGATCATCGCCATCATCATCACCATCGTCACAGGCATCATCGAGATCATCATCAACATCATCCCCAACATCAGCACCATCTCCATCTTCATCCAAATCTCATCTCACCATTGCAACTTGTGTTGTAATCCGTACTATCTATTCTCTCTACTCCATCGGTGTTGATTACTACTTTGTGGTGAATGCTATTGAGTTTTGTTGGAGAAATATCATTATGTCCAGATTGTTTACCATCCATTTATCTCCACTGATCATGATCTCTTTTATGTCTTGTGAGTAGTTACTTTAGTTCTTGAGGGCATGGGAAAAGTCTTGTTGTTAGTAGTCATATGATGTTGAAGTAATATGTGTTAGTTGATACTTAAGTTGTGTTGTTATTTTACTAGTGGTGTTGTGTGAGTCAAACACTCAACACTTCGCCTTATTAAGGACCTAGGGGAATACATTGTGTACAAATAATGCTTACGGTGGGTTGCCGGAGTGACAGAAACCTGAACCCCAGTTCGCACGCTTTTGCACAAGGGAACAATGGATCATCGATCGTATTGCTATGGTTAGGCTTTTTCCTTAAATACTATCTTGTATTTGCGGATGCTTGCAAGGTGTTTAATCATAAGAGTGCACTCATCTTAGTCTAGAGAGTGTACTAGCATAGATCCACCCACTCAACACTTATCGACACATCACATAGTACCGATACGGAATATGATGAAAGCACATGACTACCTCTCCCGTGTGTCCTCAAGAACACTTTAGCCTTTATAAGTTCAGTTGCTAGGCCTCTCCTTTGCTCAGAAAGGATTGGGTCACTTGTTACTCTTTAGTGCCTTTTACTTTGCTCGCTTTTACTTTCCTGTTGCTTATATCAAGAAAACCCCTAAAAAGTTATCTTTCAGTGCTTGCAGTAATTCCTTGCTCAGAATCGCTTATCAATACCTTCTGCTCCTCGTTGGGTTCGACACTCTTACTTATCGAAAACGCTGCAATAGATCCCTTACGGTTGTGGGTCATCAGCAAGTTAAGGGTATGCATTGATTTCAGAGATTTGAATATGGCTACACCCAAAGATGAGTATCCCATGCCAATAGCCAATATGCTTATTAATGATGCTTCTCAACATAAAGTCATTAGCTTCCTTGATGGTAATGCGGGGTATAACCAAATTTTTATGGCCGAACAGAACATGTCCAAAACGGCTTTCCGATGCCCTGGTTTTCTTGGTTTATTCGAATGGACAATGATGACATTCGGATAAAAAAATGCTGGCGCCACATATCAAAGTGCTATGAATATGATTTTTCATGATTTACTCGGTGTCATACTTGAAGTTTATATTGATGATATTGTTGTTAAATCGGATGCTTTTGAATCTCACTTGGCCGATTTGCGTTTAGCTTTTGAAAGAATGAAAAAGTATGGACTGAAGATGAATCCTTTGAAGTGTGCATTCGGCGTGTCAGCTGGCAAGTTTTTGGGTTTCATTATTCATGAAGATGGCATAGAGATCGATACCAAAAAGATAGAAGCTATACAGAAAGTGGAAGCGCAACATGCAAGAGAGATATGCAAAAGTTCCTTGACAAGGTCAATTATTTGAGAAGGTTCATAGCTAATCTATCAGTGAAAGTTGATGCATTCACTCCTATCCTTCGGTTAAAGAATGATGTTGATTTCACTTGGGGGGCAAAATAGCAAGAAGCCTTTGATATGATCAAGAATTATTTGTGCACTCCTCTAGTGATGAAAGCACCCAAGCATAGGGATCCCTTTAAGCTTTACATTGCAGCAAAAAAAGGTGTTATTGGTGCTGTTTTGACTCAAGAAACTGAAGGAAAAGAGCATGCTATTACATATTTGAGCAGACTCTTATTGGACGCCGAGACAAGGTATACATTTTTGGAAAAACTATGTCTATGCTTATATTATGCTTGCACAAAATTGAGACATTATTTAGTGACGAGTGCTTGCATAATAGCTTGTCAAACCGATGTCATTAAATACATGTTGCATAGGCCAATTCTTAGTGGTATAATTCGCAAGTGGGCGTATGCTTTGATTGAGTATGATTTGGCTTATGACTCTCTAAAATCCATGAAAGGCCAAATCGTTGCTAATTTTATTGCTGAGCATCGGATTAATGACAAACATGATGTTGATATAAACTTTGTTTCGCTAGTACCTTGGAGATTATATATTGATGGTTTAGTTTGTAGCAATGGACAAGGTGTTGGTATTGTTTATATATCTCCTCATGGTGCTGTTTTTGAATCCTCATGCCGCTTAGAATATTTTTGCACAAACAATCAAGCCGAATATGAAGCATTATTATTCGGCCTAGAGATGTTAATTGCTATAGGTGTGACACATATTGAGGCTTTCGGTGATTCGTTACTAGTGATGCAACAAATATCCAAAGTCTTTCAGTGTTTGGACGAATCACTTAATATTTATCTTGATAAATGTCTAGATATAATCTCTACTTTGGACCGTTTTAGCATTGCTCATATATCTAGGCATGACAATTGGAAAGCGAATAAGTTGGCACAACAAGCATATGGATATCATGTTGATCATGACATGTTTCATATCTCTCAAAGACCGATGTCTTGTCTTGCCAGTATGGGAGAGGCCGAACCTGAACCCACTGATTCGGCCATTGACAAAAAATCTAGTGCAAGTGACAATCCCGACTGGAGGAAGCCCATTATTGATTACTTGTGCAATCCGAGTGAAAGGGTGGACATGGCTGTTCGGCGTATGGCTTTCAAGTATACAATGGGAGATGATGGTCTTTATCGCCGAATAGTCGATGATGTTTTTCTAAAGTGCTTGGATGAAGACTAGGCAAGAGTTGCTATGAGAGAGGTACATGAAGGCATTTGTGGCACTCATCAGTCGGCTCCCAAGATGAAGTGGTTATTGTGACGTGCTGGGTTTTATTGGCCGACTATGATTAATGATTGCTTCAGATATTATAAAGGGTGTGAAGCTTGTAAAAAATTTGGTGATGTTCAATTGGCTCCTCCTGCTATGTTACATCCTATTATCAAGCCGTGGCCTTTTAGAGGATGGGGTTTAGACTTTATTGGGCAAATTCATCCATCTTCCTCAAAGGGGCATCGGTTCGTATTCGTGGCAACCGATTATTTCACTAAATGGTCTGAAGCAAAACCTCTCAAGAACATGACACATACAGAGGTAATTCAATTTATAACTGAGCATATTATTCATAGATTCGGTATTCCTCAAATATTAACTGCAGATCAAGGTTTATCTTTCATGTCACACCAAGTCAGAGAGTTTTTCGAATCTTATAACATAAAGTTGCTCAATTCCTCTCCATATTATGCCCAAGCCAATGGACAAGCTGAGTCTAGCAATAAAATTTTAATCAAACTCATCAAGAAGAAGATTGAGGATAATCCAAGGAAATGGCATGAGTTGATGTCTGAAGCTTTATGTGCACATAGAATCTCAAGGCATGGTGCTATGAATGTGACTCCATATGAGCTAGTATATGGTCAAGAGGCTGTTTTACCAGTGGAGGTAAATTTGAATGCTTTGAGAATAGCCAAACAGAATGATTTATCGGCAATAGATTTTTATAACTTGATGATGGAAAATATTGATGAGGTTGCCTATAAACGTTTGGCTGCTTTAAAGGCAATAGAAAGAGACAAGTTGAGGGTGGCAAGAGCTTACAATAAGAAAGTTAAGTTGAAGAATTTTCAAGTTGGTGATCTCGCGTGGAAAGTGATTCTGCCGATTGGTTCAAGAGATAGAAAATTTGGGAAGTGATCTCCAAGTTGGGAAGGTCCTTTTAGGATTACAAGAATAGTTCCTGGAAACTCATATTTGGTGGAATCTGTACAAGGGACGACATTGTTACCTTGAGCTCTCAATGGCAAGTACTTGAAGAAATACCACCCGAGTGTGTGGCAAGAAGCCTAAGTAGGCAATGGCCGATATACGATTATCGCCCTTACCACAAACATGTCCGATACATAATTATCGCCCTGAGAAATACAAATAGCCGATGGAGTGTTGACATCGTCCTTAGAACAAAAACCCGTGCATATTATTTTTCGGCATGCAAACTTTGCCAAAAAACAGGGGAGCATGTGTTGACACCTGATTTTGGCAAGATACGGAAAGCAATGAAGATGGTCTCGAGTGAAAGGGTTTTCAGCATGAAAAGATTCACGTCGCCGAGTGGAACAACTTTGATGTTTTGTTTATCATCGTTCGACCTTATTTTAGGGACATAACTATACTTCGAGTGGCATAATTCAATGTTCCGAGTGATTTTTGGCCAATCACGCCTTTAAGACGACCTCGGATGAAGGAACACTCTAAAGGAATTGTCTTCGTCTCGTCGAGGCAATCGATTTTGATATCATCTCAATCCGAATTCGTACGCGAAAGTTAGAGGCAATACACTGCAGACCGAACCTAAGCGGAAATATGGCGCGAGTTGGTAGACACTTGTCTAATAGGTTGCACGAGTAATTCGGCCATCGATACTGCCTTGAATCGAAAAACATTCAACATGAAAAAGTTTCGTCTCGTCGAGCCGATCGATTTTCATGTATGATTCTTCTCAATCCGAGGTCGTATGCAACGTGGAGAGGCAAATCAAGATCAGGCTGTGTTTTTAGTCGGGAAATCCGAGTGAGAAGCTTACCATCCGAGTGAAAACTTACTGATCGAGTAAAAGATAGCCGTATGAGTGAAAAGCTTATCATCCGAGTGAAAACTTATCGATCGAGTAAAAGATTGTCTTTCGAGTGAAAATATAGTCAACGAGTGAAAAGATTACCATCGGAATGAGAGCTTACCGATCGAGTAAGAGATTGTCTTCCGAGTGAAAATGTGGTCATCCGAATGAAAGATTGTCTTTCGAGTGAAAATATAGTCATCCGAGTGAAAGATTCTAACTTCCGAGTGCAAAAGTTCAGTCGGACGATCCGAGTGAAAGACTCTAATATCCGAGTGGATGAGCTCGAATCCGAGTGAAACTGAACATGTGCCCAAAAGTTTATCAAGATGATCTCGGATGAAGAAGTGTTCAATACGGAAGTTGTGCGTATCGTCAAAACGATGAACTTTGGTTTTGGAGTCATCGTCGTCATCAGAGATAGTATATGGCATGCGAATTCACTACCGAGACTCGGATAATCCAGTCTGCTGCCAGACCGAGTCTGACTGAAAGGTAAAGATGACCTCGAAAAGTATTTAAGATGCCCTTATTTGAAAAAGTGATCAACATGAGAATTGTTCGTCTCGTCGAGGCGCACAAATTTGATATTTGGGCCGTCTTGATCGGAGATCATATGCAAGCTCGACGGCCCGCGCAAGAAGGAAGACAAAAGTTGGGCCAGATTCAGACTGAATCCGAGTTGGAATAGAACTAGGACTTTAGGACGTGAATTGATGTAATTTTTTGTAAGGAAAGCCTAGATGAATTCTTTGTTTGTACGGAAAGTCCAGCCGCCTCTTATATATGTTGGGGGTGATGACCGATTAGACAACACACAATCAAACAAATCAATATACTACTTTTTTCAGTCTACGTTTTGTCTCTCCATCGTCTTTCTCTCGTGTTCTTCGCTGTTCTTCGTGTTTGAGAGCTGCGAGTCTCCAAGCTCTAGGTGCGAGTGAATCGACCTAGGGCAGGCCATAGCCGCCGCACTCCCTGACAGGGGTCCCTCCTCAGGTGTGGGGTTTCGGGTCCGCAAAAAGCGTCCGTCGACTGTCTAGCGTATCGCACGGTCGGGTCTCCTTCGACATGAGCTGCGGTGCATCACCCCCGTCGAAGGTACACGTGACGTGTTCGTGTGTCAACAGGTTGCTTGGCTCACATCAATTCCCTGTATGGCACGATGTTTAAAGCACTACATGGACCGTGTGCATTCTCCTCTCACAGCGCATGCGATAAGTCCATCATGCAAGCAACCAAACAATAGGACTATTATTATTTCACTATTTTTCTTCAACCAGACCCTGCTCGGTCTGACTCATTTCCTCATATACCCTGCCCCAATGGTGCAGGCAACCAAACAAGCCCCAACTGTCCCTCGCCAACCTTCCCTTGGGCCTTGGGATCGCTCCTGTCCTGCAAAGCTTCACTCCAGAAGTGCCCATCAGCAACCATCCGTTCGCTCTTGCACCTCCCTTATCGCGGTGGATTGGCCTCCTCTCCTCTATCTTGTTGGCCGCCCATCTCGACTCTCCAAACTCTCAGCTCCCTCCCTCGCACACGCCGTTCTCGAATGGCGGCCACCTCCGGCCTCACGGCCACCGTCACCTCCCCTCCGGCCGCCCTTAGAACCTCGCCTCCTCCCGTTCTCTTCCTCCGCCCCATCTCTCGCTGCTCCAGGCTCCATTCCCTCAAGGCCAAGGTCTGCAGCACCGCCTTTCCCGTCCCTCCTCCCTCCCTCTGCTGCTAACAGTATTCTTGAATTACTTTTCTGTCCGTTGAACTGGGGGTGCATAGCCATGAGTTCCACCTAGAGTTGTGGTGCGGTGCCTCTGTTGTTTCTTGCAGCTACGTTGTAGTTTACTCCATGATTAACATGCCTAGTCTGTAGAGCTATATACCATGCAAAGAATCAGTAATTTACTCCATGGTAACACTGTAACTCAGTTCTGAAATCGTTTCATCTACACAGGCAGCAGCAAAGGACCAGGACGAAAAGAAGCCCGAAGCTACCAAAAAGAAGGCATACAGTCTTGTTTGCACTGCCTGTGAAGGGAACGGTAAGCCAGCCTTCTTGTTCTGTTTAAAGTTTAAACTACAAGGTACCCAACCCATAACTATCATATAAAGTAATCTGGAACTCATGGTAAGAAATATTTGAAATGGTGATAAGATTAGTAGCACGAAACTACTAATTTCGATTAGGTGGGATGTCGAAATGTGGATGCACAGGGTACAAGATCTCTAGTGTTGAGTATTCGTCCAAATAGCTCAGTGCACTCGTGTCATGTCTGGTATAACCGTATAAGGGTGCTTGAAACTAGAGATCACCTGTTCTTCCACTGCCATTTTGCTCAAGTTTGCTGGAGACACTTATGCCCAACTTGGATGCCGGTGCATGGCTGGCACCATCCAAGAGCAGCTCAGTCAGCTTAAAAATCATCTTCAGGTGCCTTTTTTCTTTTCTTAGAGATTGTTATTCTGATCTCCTGGGCCATTTGGAACACCAGGAATCACTTCATCTTCACAGGGCTTGAGCCAATTCTGTATTCTTGTGGGAAGAAATTCAAAGAGGAGCTGAATTGGGTGGTTCACAGGGCAAAGAAGAAAAAATATAGCCAGTTCACTGACTCGGCTCAAGCCTTTAGATAGTATACACACTAAACGGCAAGGGTACTCCTTGTGCCTCTTGACACTGCTGTATTTTTCTTTGTTTTCTACTTTTTGTTTTGTTGTACTGTTTGCGTAAACCACAAAATCTATAAGAATATGCTGCGAGAAGAAATTCTCACAGGTTCGGCTAAAAAAAACAACAACTCCATGTAGCTCCTTGTTCCACAAGTGAGTGCTGAAACCGAAGTGATAGGGTTTGGACCCTTTCACTGTTGGGTTTTCCTCCATTGTTATATAAAGGGTGATCATGTGTTTGATATACGGTGTTCTCACGACACTTGGAAACTTTTATTATCACTGTTTAATCTGTTTTCCTTACAAAATTAAACTCTTTTACCAAAGGATATGTGAACTGTGGTTAGCATTAGTAATCTTTGGGCTCTGTGACCCAGTTCCATGCTTCTGAAGCGAGAATTTTGTACTATCATATTTAACCCGAGCACTTATTATAGCTCTGCACTACCATGGCTTAATTCTAGTGATCTAAAAGGTCTTATATTTCTTTACAAAGGGAGTATATTTTACCAACAAATGCATACAGTATATGTGTGAGTTGTTTGATGATTTGATCATTCTCTGAACCGACTTGTTAAACCTTGGAAGTGCAATAATGTGGATTTTACTTTAGTACACCACCTCTTAGAAAAATGTATCTATGCTGAAGCAATTTCTGTCTCCCTGCACTTTTAGCATGTTAAAAGCTCAGCTATGCAAGATTAATTCGGTCTGGGTGCAAATTGAATGCCGTATCGATCAATGTGTAACTATGTTTCAAGTGGATCTGAGAGTCTTCATTGCATTTTGGTGGAGTTCTTTTAGTGATCAGTTTTCTGTGCATCGATGCCATGAAAGCTCAATCCAATCTGTTGTAACAATCTTATGGCAAATGGCAGGTGCAATCGCATGCACCCAATGCAAGGGAGGTGGTGAGAATTTGGAAGACCATTTCGGTGGCCGATTCAAAGCTGGAGGATTATGCTGGCTTTGCAGGTAAAATAAGTCTTGCTCTAACTGACAATACTCCATTAGGATTAATAAATTATCTAACTTTCCAATGTTTTCTGTCGGTTCATTTAAAACATGGCAGAGGAAAACGTGAAATTCTATGTGGGAGCTGCAATGGCGCTGGCTTCTTGGGTGGATTTATGAGCACCGCCGACGACACTTCCGAATGAAATGCTTATGTTGTTATTTTTTGCTTATGTTGTATTTGACAAATTTTGGGAAATTTGTTACATTTTTACTTGTATCCCCTCCAAGGAATTTGTCCCTTAGAAGTGGGACATTCATTGCATTTAATAATTGTATTTTTTTATTTGTGACAAAGTATGTCACTAAGGCTCCTTGCAGAAAATATTCATATATGACGTCAAACCCACCTTGGAAACCAACAATTTGTGTTGTGCAAACGAAATTTAATGGCATTAAACTTGGTCTTCCGATGCTTACGTGCAGTGGCGGAGCTAGGGGTGCCGGGTGCCAGGGCCCACCTTGAATTGAAAATTGAATAAATAATAATTATATGAACAGTTCCTACTGTTGGCCCACCCTGGCATAATGGGCTATCTCCACTACGACTTATGTGGCCAGATATCAAACATTGATTTTCCGTTGTTGATCTTTGAACTTTAACTTGATGATCGTACAACATTCAATGTTTTCCTCCTATTTCCTATTATTTTTTAAACAATTTTGCTGTTAATTCAGCCTCGCTCCGGTGCGGCTCTTATGAGCCACACCCACTACTTGAAAAAGGCTTATAGTTGGGCGCCGATTGGTGGTGGAAGTTGGCGGGAATCCGCCACCGCGGGTACCAAATTTCGTCTGCCGCTGCTATATGGCAACAGTGGCGGGTGAAACTGACCAACGCCCACTCGTAAGTTTTTTTTTTCAAATTTAGATGTGGGATAAAGGTAGCAGTGGCGGGCGACAGGCCGCTGCGTGCCACTGGTTTGTGATGCACTAGTGGCAGGAAAAACATTTGCCTGCCACAACAATATTTCGGTGACCCGCACCAACTTTTTTGAAATTCCCAGAAGTTAGCGGTGGTGGGTTCAGAGCTAAATCTAGGTTCGGGTAGGGGCCCCCAAGCTGGTGATTTTGGCTTGATGGTAAAAGGAAGTAGAGAGAGATAGTATTTACCCAGGTTCGGGCCCTCTCGAAGAGGTAAAACCCTACATCCTACTTGTATTGTATTGATTGTGGATGGGGTACAAAGTACATGATGATCTACCTCGAGATCGTATGAATGACTCTAACCTGCCTCTACAGACTTAAACCTTCGGCTTATATAGGGACCGAGGGGTACCTAGGGTTAGACATGGTCGGTTGCATCTAGAGATAAACATGCTGAATATTTGAATATGCCTTGAAGAACACACCAAGTCTTTGGAGGATTCCATCTTGAGTATGTTGAGGGCCATAGCTTATACGACCCATTTTTCAGTAGTCGGTGGTCCTCGGCCCGACCCATGAATGATAGGCCGGCGTGGTGAGTACCCACTAATCCAGGACATCGTTAGTAGCCCCTATAATAGTCTTCAAGCCAAGGACCCTGGATCACTCCTCGGGACATCTTCTTCTTCTCGTCTCCGACTTCATAGGCAAGTTCGATCTTCCAATTGGTTCCATATCCGAGGACTCCTCGGGACTCGAAATCCTTTTTAACCTTTTATATTCGGCCTTCTCTTTTACTACTCTAGGTAATTGAGGCGTATTTTAACAAGGCCCCTTATGAAAATAATGTATTTTTATTGGATCCGAATACCCCCTTAACTTAACGGTGAAGGATTGTCGTTTGGGAGTAGTGGACCGATTGGATCATATTCTGATAGCTTTTTCCCAAAAACCGAACTGCCGACACTTACTGTGGAACCTTGAGGTCCCATCAATAGCCATTAAGCTGAATTTACCACAGCTTGAGGCCGTTTCTAATAGCACGTCCCATCAACAAAGGGATCATGCTCCGGATTTTAAGCAACATCATCAACGAAATCCCTTGAAACGCGCACACATATACTGCACATCTCATTGGGAACATGCGGATTCACTGTGCGGTGTGGTGCCCCTTGGTATTGTTAGAGCATCTTCAATGGTTGTAAGATAGTTGTTGGTAAACTTTGCCACATAGGATTTTTGATGATGTGCCATACAATAAATGAGGGAAGAGAGGAAGGTTGTATGTACATGAACCAACATCCCTTTCACAAGCTCCAATGTAGAATGAGAGAGCACCTTATTTATTATCTCACAATCCTATTGGGAAAACTAGATACGACCCATTGAAGTTGTTGTGTGTTAAGGTGTTGGTTGATGACATGGCATATTTTACCAACAAGCTAACATACAAACTGTTGGAGATGCTCTTACTCGGCTATAAAAAGGGAGGGATGAATCTAATTCACCTCACGCTTCTCTGTCTGCACCAGCGCCCAAGACTTCTCGACCTCCAGTATCCAGAGCCCTGCGCTACATCTCACCCTCAACCCACTCCCTCGATCCTTCAAGAAGATGGCCGACAAGGGGAAGTGCACCACCACTTCGGGCCCTGGCTGAAGCTTTTCTACGCAAAACCACATAACAACAACTATGATCTCAGGGAGTGCGGGGGAGCTATGATTAGCAAGCTCAACAACATCCACTGGTCAAAGGGCAAGTTTATCGAGATGATAAAGAAGTGACAGGAGGAGTGATTCTATATGGCTGATGTACCATCGGGAGATCAGGAGGGTCCCCTGCCTTCTCGGCTGCGCCCTTGAAGAGGATCCATTCTTGGACCGCCAAAAACCTCGACTAGGGAACCATATGGGGGTGGCAGAACTCCAGCGCCAAGTGAAGTCCATCATCGGGGGCGTCGCTGGATCCAACCTCTTCAAGCCCGAGCTATGCCAATGTGGCGATATCGAGGCTTCGATGATCTGCAAAGGACAGCAAGTCCCCGGATCAAGGACATCATTACAAGCTCCATCATCAAGTCCCCGGATCAAGGACATCAAGCTCCATCTTGAGGACTGGCGTACGCGCGTCAAGGACATCAAGTCCCTGGATCCGCAAAGGGAAGAGCCTGTCAGCTCCGTGCTGGAGGGCTGATGGCCGAGGACCCCTACGTGTGTTGGAAATATGCCCTAGAGGCAATAATATTGTATTATTATATTTTCATTTTCATAATTAAGAGTTTATATTGTAAACCTTTGCTTATTCTCATAATCGCAACCCGGGCGCTCATAACCAGCTTGTAATTTTGATTTGCAACTGTCATAACCCGGAAAACCTCCATAAGTTTGCCATCTTATACTTTGTTTTTCATACAGGTTTTATTGCAACCAAGCACATGGCTCCCAAGACCAGCAAATCTATCAACTAGTCTAAACCGAGTATGTCTGTACTTATGCTAAAGAACTTGGTAGACTCTAGGTTGCTTCTAGCCTAGGCTGAAATAGAATGGCGTGCACCTGATGAAGAAATCCATCCAGAACCGGTCAAAATGTAATCATCATATTTGGCGACCACTTGGAGAGGGGCTTCCGTCCTTCGGGTTCAACATTCTTTCGCGACATACTTCATCATTTCGACCTGAGGCCTAAAGATCTTGGCCCCAATACAATTTTGAATTTGAACCAATTTCAAGTGTTATGTGAAGTATATCTCCAGATTGAGCCGTCTGTCAGTCTCTTTCAAGATTTTTTCTATCTCAATCACCAGACAGAATGCAAAGGAGGACCGAGTGTAGAACTTGGAGGAGTGACCATCCAAAGGAGGAGGAACTCGCCCTTGAGGCATCTCTGGTGAGTCATCCTAGGGGATGTCATATGACCTGGTTTTATTGCAAAGATACTTCTCCAACACAACAATGTCCTTTGCCATGGTGGGCGCGGACTGTCGTGGTTTAGTCACGACAGATGTCCTTATGAAAGGACTTAGTCTTGAGGCCATCGCAACTAGGTGGTTGCTTGGACGGGGTTGATCGGGAACGAAGGACACAGAGTTTACCTAGGTTCGGCCCCTCACGACGGAGGTAAAGCCCTACTTCCTATTCAATTGATATTGATGACGATCTCGATTACAAGGATTCTGATTCGCTAACCTAGCTTTCGAAAGATTGCAACTTAGTACTTTCGTCCTAGGGACTCCCCTTCATATAACAGGTTGAGTCCCCTAGGTTTACAGAAGATTACGGGTCGTATTGTCAACCGGTGTCCCACTCTAACTCTAAATCTATCTTGCCTCCCAAGTTAGGAAAACAACCACCTCTTGGGCCTTCTCGTTAAGTCGGCCCATGTGATAGCCTGGCTTATTAGGGACGATAGACTACTCATATCAATAAGGAATTCCTTCTTTTCCGGGAGCTCATTCGGAAAGAACTCCAAAGTTAAGCGTGCTTAGCTTGGAGTAGTTTCAGGATGGGTGACCGACCGGGAAGTTGCTCCCGGATGCGCACGAGTGAGGACAAAGTGCGTAGAAAAGACTAGTATTGATATGTGAGGCTAGTCTAGATCTGTAACATCCCAAAGTTCTAAATTTTGGAATGTTATAATAAATAGATAGTTTGATTGCTTGTGTGATGTGCTTGTGTGAAATTGAGTGAAATTCACGATTTTTGAAAGTTAAATGAGAGGGAATGAAATGACTTTCCCAAACTTTCACTTTGCATTTATGATCTCTGGAAATTGAAATTCTTTTCATCACAAAACCCTGGAGTGAAGATAATATGACTTCTTCCATTTATTGAATGAAAAAGGGTTTTGAAAGGATTGTGAATTTCATTCTCGAAATATTTTAAATTCAGAAACTTTATGCAACTCAATGATTTTCCCGAGAGAAGATAAAATGACTTCTTCAAATTATAGGAAATATGAGTTGTAAGTTCTTTTGAAATATTCTGAAACTCATTTTCAAAAATTGAGTTATTTGATTTTTATTCAAATTATTTTTCTCCAAAAATAAAATATAAAGAAAATAGGGTAACATGATTCCCTACAATAGAAAATTGGAGATAGATAAATTTGAAATCATCTTGGCATTTTTAAAATGATTTTTATTGAATTTTATTGCAACAGTAGCACTATTTGATTTATTTAAATTTGTGAGGAATTTATTTGACTGTAGGAAAATGTTCATGTTGTGGAGTTTGTTTTTCTGAAATTTTTGATATATTATATGCCTATATATTATTTTATTTTATTTTGATTTAATCTTTTATTCGTCTGTTTAAAAAAAAAGTCTCTGAACCGAACTGGGCCGGCCCAGCAATCGCCAGGCCACGGCCCAGCCGCCCCGTCACCGTCCGTGAGCTCGGGACGGACTCTCGAGCCAGCACGCCGCCGTGCCCGTAGCCGTCTGGGACTCCGCCTTGCCTTGCCTTGCCCCCTCCTCCATGCAGCGCCGCCGCCTCTCCCCTCCATAAATAGCCCGCCCTCGCCTCCTCTCCCCTCGCCTGCAACCGCCGCCGCCGCCGCTGCACGCTCCTGCCGCCGCACCCCTGCGCCTCGCCCACCGCCCCTCGCATCGCCTCGCTCGCCCGCCCTCGCTCCGTGACGCCGCCGCACTGCCCGCTTCGCCGCCATTCGCCGGAGTCCACCGGACCTGCGCTAGACCCGATCCACCGAACCACTCCGGTCCGCTCGACCCGATCTGCGCCAAAACGTGAACCGGTAAGGAAAACCGCCGGGTTCTTTTGCTTTGTTCGGTTTTAGTTCTTAGATCGGTTTTTAGGTGAGAGTTAGATAATGAACGTTCACTCGTTAGACTCATTTAACGAACGAATTCATTCGTTTAGTTCTGTTAGCGAGCGTTCGCTCGGTAGTCTTTTTCTTTTTTTTTTTAGTTTTCAGCCAGGGACATATCTATGAGTATTTTATTTATAGTTTAGCCCCTGAACTTCAAACGGCCACCACTTTTTGCTCGTTGGTCCAAATCCAACGAAACAAATGCCCACTTCTTCGTTACGATCCTCTCTTTCCAGTAAAACAACTTAAACATGTTTTCGAAAATTTTAAAATTTGAATTCAACTAGATTTGATTCAAACTTTTTTTGTCATAACTTCAGTTTTATAACTCGGATTTAGTTGATTCTTTTTGCAAATCGAAGCTCTTGACCTGAACTTTCTGATAAGGCCCAATTCACCTAATTTTTGTACTGTTAGAAATTGTTTCCGGTTTCAAGGGTCATTCATTTGTTTTCAAAGTTTTCCGAAGTGTTTTATTTGTTCTTTCCGATCTTCTGAGTGATTGCTTATGTGTGGTTACTATTGTTTGCTTACGATAGATTGATCGGAGTGTGACAAGTAGATCTATCATGAGTTTTGAGTGCGAAGAATCTACATCTCAGTACAAGGCAAGTAACACTTTGATCATACCCTTTATTACCCAGTTTTTATGCATTAGATCAAACCCTCACACATTGCATGAGTAGGATCTCTTAACTTGTGGGTCTGGGAAGTAGATTGAGGTAGAACCTATTACCTGCATTATTTTCAAACCCTTGGGAGTTACTTCTACGTTATGCTTAGGATGCTATGCTATGCTCGTAGACGTGGATTGGGTTTGAGAGTTTCCATGACAGATGTGAGATGTTAATTAATGGTTCAACTTAAGGTGGCTACTTTAATACACATCTAGGTGGATTGGTTGAGGCACCCTGGGGTTACCAGTGGTTTGCCAGGGCACCTGGGGTTACCAGTGTTGTCCAAGGAGATCCCGAGGTTACCGTGTGATTATCCTATGGAATGCCACCCAGGCTCAAAGGGATCATAAAACTATTCATGCTAGAAACTTCCCGTGTGTAGCCACAATGCCATTATGGGCTCTGGCATAGTATGTGTACGTTGTGTGAGCTCTTTCAGTGGTGGACTAGCAGATGTAGGGGGAATGTAGGTGTACTGGTCCATCTGGGGTAAAGAGTAAATGCTTCTGAAACACTGTGTCTCGGTCATCCGTTTCTCAAACACCATGCAGTGCGACAAATCCAACGGAGGAGATCGAGTCTTGTGGGGAAAAGTGCACAAACCTGTGCAGAGTGTACAAACTAATCATGATTAGCCGTGTCCCCGGTTATGGACATCTTGAGTATCTGGTACTTGAATTATTGGTTGATCTCATCACTCTATTTAATTAATTAATTAATTTATTGGGTTATTAATGACTTTGGTAACATTGGGAATTGAGATGGGGGTACCATTCTCAATATTGCTTAATTCAACTGAGTAGTAATTAAGAATGCATTCCTTTGTGGTAGGGAAAATCAGTTTTATGCAAAAACAACCTTACAGCCTCCACCAGCCAAATATGCATGTAGTTGTAGGCATTGTTCATCATTATCATTACAGTGTGAATTTGCCAGTATATTCAATATATTGACCTACATGGCTGCAACGTCTCATGTTGCAGGTTTTATTCGACGAGTAAGTGTTACGTTAGGGTTGCGCTGTCTACACTCAATTTGCCGTTGGTGTTGATGGGAATCCACAACCTTGTTGTTACTTCCGCTATATGGATTGAGGTAATAGTATTTACGTTACTTTATACATGTGATTTACCTCTATTATAAATCCTCGAGTACTGTGTGTGTCAGCATATCGATCCAGGGATGAAACTTAAGCACAGGGACTTGATCCATTCGGGTCGAGTCGCTACAAGATGGTATCAAAGCACATGTTTACCGTAGGACGTGACCCTAGAAATTGGCAAGCCCATAGGAAAGGATTTCTCTAAAACTATCTTTTCAAAAAGATTCTATACCTCTCCTCTTTTCTGAGCTTTGTCAAAACTCCCCTTTTTTCCTTAATAGTTAGACAATACCCTTTTCCCATTTTGACCACTTCGGAGTAAAGAGGATTTCACCATGATTAGAAGTGTTGAAGCTACAACAAAGGATACTCTGAAGATTTGAAGAGTTGATGACTTTGAAGAGATATTGTCCTTTAGAAGACTAAACCCTTGTCATGTACTTACGTTAGATGCGACGATTGTGAGCCGTCATTTGTTTGATGTTTTCCGACGGCCACAAAATAAAACTTGTCTTTTCAAAACTATTGTTTGTATTGAGTGTATCTCTCTCCAACTCCCGAATATCATCCCAAAACCCTTGGACCCAATAGAGGATGAATGAACATAGACTTGTATTATCTGGACCGATGACCTAGCCGGAGGCAGAGCTATGGATACACAACATGGAGGATCACTTTAGGAAGAATTTGGTTGCAAAGAAGTATGAGGTTCAATACGCTCATCAGTACTTTAGAAAACGTGCTGCAACATGGTGGGAAATGCATCAAGCCATACAAGGATGTACTGGAGCAAAAAGTTGGGAGGAATTCAAGGAGACGCTGTTGAAATCCCGTCTCATCCGAAAGCGTGGTGACAACCCGAAGAAGTAACATTGTGCCTGCAGGATTTGTGGAGAAATATGACACACCCAGGAGGAGCACAAGGATGAATGCCCTAATTGTGAAGGAAGTCACCTAGCTGAAGAATGCCCAACTAGGCAGATTACTTGTTTCTTGTGTGAAGGGACTACCCACTACCCTGCTCAGTGTCACATTTACCCCACGGTACAACGAACTATCTAGCAGAAGAAAGAAGCACTGAAAGAAGTCCTCGAGGAAACCTTAAGAGAATCCGCGATGAAGGAAGATATTGACGACCCTGATGGAGAAGGACTAGACAGATATTACTCACGTGCTTGCTACTCATGTGGGGAGAAGGGACATCTTTCACAGTATTGCATGAAGGAAAGCCATGAGTATCTGGGAGACTTCCCGACAGAAGAAGTGGAGTTTGATCCACAAAAGATAGAAGAATTGATAGGAACGAAGAAGTCGAAGAAGAGAAAGAGCATGTGTCCCCAGAACAACCCAATTCTGGTGAAAAAGGACCTGAGTCGCATCACATGTTTTAGGTGCAAGGATTTAGGTCATTACGCTAGCAACTGCCCAACAAGGAAACCCCGGGACTTGTTAGAAATAATATGTTTTCGTTGTAATGAAGCAGGGCACTTTGCCAGAGATTGTCCAAGGCGAAGAGACTTGTGATAATTAGTGGTGTTTGTGAGAAATATAGTAGTAGCAGTGGGAACCTTTCTTTTTACATTGAGGTGTTGATTTGAGAATTATGGAAATGACATTGTAATAGCTCGTGAAGCAATAGAAGTGGATATTTTTGGAATCTAAGAAGGAGATGTTATGAGTTGTTGGATGATTGTGAGTGCCCCTCACCCAGACCAAAACCTAGAACCCATGGATAAGTTGATCCCAAACCTTTCTCGGACAACCAACCACATTTCCCCAAGGAAATAGAGACCTTATCCTGAGTACCCCTTCTGTCTATTACCTACCGATGACAATCCTTTACGCGTCTTTTCTCAAAGGCCTGGAAACCATCATGACCCTGACTAGCGATCAGGATTTCCCAAAGATCCTGAAGGACATGATGAAGCATATTCACCTAGAGGGAGATGCAGTTTACAAGAGTTATCCCTTCATGGAGAATGAAGTTGAACTCAGGAATGCCTGAGTAGGATGCATGCAGAGATGATGAAGATAAAGCACACAACAAATAGCATGAAGCAAGAGATTGATGATTTCAAGGATTACATTGCACAATTCCAATGGGACTGAAGCGTCCTTAGCTAGGACAAAGGAATAAAGATGGAAGGAATGTTTGACCATACCCAACTAGGTGGATGGCAGTAATTGTAGTGAAGCACATTTGAAATTTTAAGTGTTGAATAGTGGTTCAGGATGTAATAAGAGATTTGATACAAGGAGAATATGGATTACGGATGAACCAGTGCATTTTGTTTAGTAGTACCTTACTGTGTGGACCCTGGACCCATAGAAAGGAAACTGATGCCCTAAATAGTGGAGTTTGCACAAATAACTTGGAGTTTATTCTTGATATGATGCTCACCCCAAAAGTATGAAGGAAATAAGTACAGTTGGATTTAAAGACGGTGTAATGCTGGAGTGTGGAGCAATAGTGACTCCAAGGATGAGTTAAGGATATACAAGTTCTGAAGTGGGCTCATAAGCCGAGGACCTAAGGAGGCTACGTAATCACACGAGAACCACGAGACTTGTCAGGAGTAATACGCTTCTGCTGTAGTGAAGCAGAGCACTATGTTAGATATTATCCCAAGGAGAAGGAGAGTTGTGCTAAGTAGTTGAGTTGAAGCGTGCAATGGAAATGCAGTAGATGGTAACAAGTTGAGAATCAGTAACGTTAACATCATGGTATTGATTTTGGATTTTATGAGTTGGTACTATATAAGTGAGGAGTGAAGACATGATACATGGATCAAGATTTTGAAGAAACTAGTGTTATTCATTTTAAGGGTGGTAGAATCCAACACCATTACCCGAATACAGTAGCTACTGGATAGTTACGCCAAACTTGGAATGGACTGCCCAAGGATGAGTGCGAGTAATCACACTCAGTTTTGAACCAAGAGAAGTAAGGGATAATTGGATGGATTCAAGAAAACCAAGGAAGTTGGATGTCGGAAGAATGGTCAGTTGCAACCCAATGATGAGACCAAGTGTTACTAGTGGTGAGATGAGCCATAACTCACATGCCCCAGGACCTGTCGAGAAGCAAGCACACTCTTGCTAAAGGAAAACCCCTGTTAGAAGTGACAGCGTTGTCAACAGATGAACCTATAGGTGTTTATGCAAAACCCGAGGGTTGTGAAGAAACGATAGCTGTTTTGTTCAGCTTGCAGAATCAATGGAATTATCCAAACTTAGTTCGTTGACAAGAGAAATTCTGCAATGCTTGTGAGGATGACCGGGTGTTAGAATCCGAGATTCACTTAACCATATACAAGGTAATGATTTGGGTGCGGAATGGATTGATCACCATACCAACTTACTCTTATTATTCGCCTCTGTTATACGGGATGGTAAATCTGGGCGACTTACCTATAGTAGAGAGACGATGATGTCAAAACTTTGTTTAAACCTTAGAATGGTATAGAAATTTTCCCCTGTACAAGGCAGTGTTGCCAACCATAGGACATACAGTGAGAGTGAAGCCCAGAACTGTTTTCTGCATGGACCCAGTAAATTTGGACCACCAGGAGATATCGATAGTTGTTTAGTATTGGTGGCAGACCTGTCAGTTAATAAGAACCAGTCCCGAAAGAACCGTATCAGGATGAAAGGACACAAGGAATTGAGGACAAAAGTTATGCCACTACCGGAAGAGCCTAGAGAAGGAATTATGCTGAAGATTTGAGAAGACCGACCCCGTCAAACCATAAGGATGGAGTGCTTGAGTTTTGGTGGAATCCATGTTTCTAAGTGTGGTAGCACACTAGACCATACCGATCAATAGATTTGCTAGAAGACCCCCAAACCCTAACCTATTCCTTGCTAGCCTCTTCGAATCTCGAGGACGAGATTCATTTTTAAGTGTGGTAGGTTTGTAACATCCCAAAATTCTAAATTTTGGAATGTTATAATAAATAGATAGTTTTGATTGCTTGTGTGAAATTGAGTGAAATTCGAGATTTTTGAAAGTTAAATGAGAGGGAATGAAATGACTTTTCGAAACTTTCACTTTGCATTTATGATCTCCGGGAATTCAAATTCTTTTCATCACAAAACCCTCGAGTGAAGATAATATGACTTCTTCCATTTGTTAAATGAAAAAGGGTTTTGAAAGTATTTTGAATTTCATTCTCAAAATATTTTAAATTCAGAAAGTTTATGCAACTCAATGATTTTCCCGAGAGAAGATAATGACTTCTTCAAATTATAGGAAATATGAGTTGGAAGTTCTTTTGAAATATTCTGAAACTCATTTTCAAAAATTGAGTTATTTGGTTTTTATTCAAATTATTTTTCTCCAAAATAAAATATATGGAAAATAGGGTAACATGATTCCCTACAGTAGAAAGTTGGAGATAAATAAATTTGAAATCATTTTGGCATTTTTAAGACGATTTTTATTGAATTTTATTGCAACAGTAGCACTATTTGATTTATTTAAATTTGTGAGGATTTTATTTGACTGTACGAAAATATTCATGTTGTAGAGTTTGTTTTTTTTGAAAATTTTGATATATTATATGCCTATATATTATTTTATTTTATTTTTGTTTAATCTTTTATTCGTCTGTTTAAAAAAAAGTCTCTGGACCGAACTGGGCCGGCCCAGCAATCGCGAAGCCACGGCCCAGCCGGCCCGTCACCGCGCCCCGCTCATTCCTGAGCTCCGGACGGACTCCCAAGCCAGCATGCCGCCACGCCCGTAGCCGCCCCGGACTCCGCCGCCACCTTGCCTTGCCCCCTCCTCCACGCAACGCCGCCGCCTCTCCCCTCCATAAATAGCCCGCCCTCGCCTCTTCTCCCCTCGCCTGCAACCGCCGCCGCCGCCGCTGCTGGCTCCTGCCGACGCCGCCGCACCCCCTGCGCCTCGCCCACCGCCCCTCGCATCGCCTCGCTCGCGCGCCCTCGCTCCGCGACGCCGCCGCACTGCCCGCTTCGCCGCCGTTCGCCGGAGTCCGCCGGACCAGCGCCGGACTCGATCCGCGCCAAAACGTGAACCGGTAAGGAAAACCGCCGAGTTCTTTTACTTTGTTCGGTTTTAGTTCTTAGATCGGTTTTTAGGTTAGCTTAGATAATGAACGTTCACTCGTTAGACTCTTTTAACGAACGAATTCATTCGTTTAGTTCTATTAGCGAGCGTTCGCTCGGTAGTCTTTTTCTTTTGCTTTTAATTTTCGGCCAGGGACCTATCTATGAGTATTTTATTTACAGTTTAGCCCCTACGCTTCAAACGGCCACAACTTTTTGTTCGTTGGTCCAAATCCAACGAAACCAACGCCCACTTCTTCGTTACGATCCCCTCTTTCCAGTAAAGCAACTTAAACATGTTTTTGAAAGTTTTAAAATTTGAATTCAACTAGATTTAATTCAAACTTTTTTTTGTCATAACTTCAGTTTTATAACTCGGATTTAATTGATTCTTTTTGCAAATCGAAGCTCTTGACCTGAAATTTCGGATAAGGCCAAATTCACCTAATTTTGGTACTGTTAGATTTTTTTTCATTTCAAGGGTCATTCATTTGTTTTCGAAGTTTTCTGAAGTGTTTCCTTTGTTCTTTCCGATCTTCTGTTTGATTGTTGCCATGCCAGATGTGAGATGTTAATTAATGGTTCAACTTAAGGTGGCTACTTTAATACACATCTGGGTGGATTGGTTGATGCACCCTGGGGTTACCAGTGGTTTGCCAGGGCACCTGGGGTTACCAGTGTTATCCAAGGAGATCCCGGGGTTACCGTGTGATTATCCTATGGAATGCCACCCAGGCTCAAAGGGATCATAAAACTATTCACGCTAGAAACTTCTGTGTGCAGCCACAATGCCATTATGGGCTCTGGCATAGTATGAGTAAGTTGTGTGAGCTATTTCGGTGGTGGACTAGCAGATGTAGGGGGAATGTAGGTGTACCGGTCCATCTGGGGTAAAGAGTAAATGCTTCTGAAAGACTGTGTCTCAGTCATCCGTTTCTCAAACACCATCCAGTGCAAGAAATCTAACGGAGGAGATCGAGTCTTGTGGGGAAAAGTGCACAAACCTCTGCAGAGTGCACAAACTAATCATGATTAGCCGTGTCCCCGGTTATGGACATCTTGATTATCTGGTGCTTGAATTATTGGTTGATCTCATCACTCTAATTAATTAATTTGTTGGGTTATTAATGACTTTGGTAACTTTGGGAATTGAGATGGGGGTACCATTCTCAATATTGCTTAATTCAATTGAGTAGTAATTAAAAATGCATTCCTTTGTGGTAGGGAAGAATCAGCTTAATGCAAAAACAACCTTACAACCTCCACCAGCCAAATATGCATGTAGTTGTAGGAATTGTTCATCATTATCATTACAGTGTGAATTTTCCAGTACATTCAATGTACTAACCTACATGGCTACAACGTCTCATGTTGCAGGTTTTATTCGACGAGTAAGTGTTACATTAGGGTTGCGCTGTCTACACTCAACTTTGCCATTGGTGTTGATGGGAATCCAAAACCTTGTTGTTAATTCCGCTATATGGATTGAGGTAATAGTATTTACGTTACTTTATACATGTGATTTACCTCTGTTATAAATCCTCGAGTACTGTGTGTGTCAGCATACCGATCCAGGGATGACACTTAAGCACAGAGACTTGATCCATTCGGGTCGGGTCGCTACAAGTCCCGCTAGGAGTAACGACCACCGGCGGGTGTGTCCGGGGCGTTACAAGTTGGTATCAGAGCCGACCCTCATGGTTACACAGATGTTTATGGACATGTGCTAGGTCATGTTATTCATGAAGTTTATGACTCGTCGTGGCACACGACATGGCACATGTATCGGACTGGATGCACAGATGTTTGTGCCAAGAGGGAATGTTCCTGTGGCCCGACGAGGACGTCGGTTTCTCTGAGTGGGGGTGTATGTGATAGCCTGGCTTATTAGGGATGATAGACTACTCATATCAGTAAGGAATTCCTTCTTTTTCGGGAGCCCATTCGAAAAGAACTCCAAAGTTAAGTGTGCTCAGCTTGGAGTAGTTTCAGGATGGGTGACCGACCGGGAAGTTGCTCCCGGGTGCGAACGAGGGAGGACAAAGTGCGCAGAAAAGACTAGTATTGATATATGAGGCCAGTCTAGATCCCACCAGGAGTAATGTGACACCCCGAGACCGGTGCGCCAGGTGTCAGTCAGTTATTCGTAGACGTTGCCTTGTCATCTGCTTGCGTGTGCATCTTGCCATGTCATCGTGTGCTTGCATCAGCATGTTTTCAAAACTTGCATCCGTCCGAGTCCCCTCGTCCTTTCCGTTGTCCGTTCTGAGCCCAGACACACTTGCACGCGCCCGCGGTGCCTCCGAATATTTATTTTCTAAGTGGCCGAAAAACGTTCTCGGAATGGGTTGAAACTTGGCATGTGGTCTTATTATAGTGTAGACAGGCCGCCTACCAAATTTCGTCGCATTCGGAGTCCGTTTGATAGCCCAACAGATTTATATAGCGGCACAAGTCGCCGGTTATTCGTCGGACATTTTCGGTCTCCGAAAACCCCCGCGGGCCTCTTCTCTACTCTCCCCAAAACCCCTCCTACACAGCCCACTACCTCCTCTTGGCCCAACCTAACTCCCCTCGTGATCGGATCCGTCGGATCGCGATCGGAGGGCTCTAAAACCCCTCCAAACTCCAAACCCTAGCCCTCCTACTATAAATGGGCTGCCCCTAGTCCATTTTTGGCCTTCCCCTACCTCCCTCCTCAAATTCCGCGCAGTGCTTCCACCGTTGGCGTCGCGTGCTTCCACCCTCGCCACGCCGTGCTTCCACCCCCGCCGCCGCGCCGTGCTTCCACCGTAGCCGCGCCGTGCTTCCACCGCAGCTGCGCCGTGCTTCCGCGCCTCCCACTGCTCCCTCTCGCTCCTCCGCGCCCGAGCGCCGCAGCTCTGCCTCCTCGTCGCTCCCGTCGCAGATCCGTGCCGCTCTGGCCAGATCCGGGAGCGGGATGGCCGGATCCGCCTCCCCTCGGCCCGATCCGCTCCTCTCTGCCGTTCCGTCGTCGCCGGGCGAAGCCAGCCGCCGCCGCCGTTTTGGCCTCGTTGGGAGAGGACGATGACGCCCCGACAGCCGCCTCGAGCCGCCAGGTGGGCCGGCGCCCCTTCTACCTGCCTCAACCCGACCGCGCGAGCTCCAGCTGGGCCTCCTCCCGATCCGCCGCTTGGGCCGCCCCGACTGGACCGGCCTCGCCCGCGGCCAGCTTCCCCTTCCGCGGGCCTGTCCTCGCCAGCCGCCAGCCGGCCCGGCTCCGCCTGGGCCTCTGAGCCTCCCCCGCGTGGGCCTCCCTCTTCCCCAAGGCCCGCAGCCACCACCTCTCCGTCGGCCCGCAGGCCTCCCACGGTCCTGTTCCTTCGGGCCCATCCCCTGCCCGGCCTCCTCAGCGCCTGGGCCGAGCCCAGTGGTGAGCCCCGTCTAAACCCCGCCCAGGCGTTTTTAGTTCCCTCCGCCCGTCTGTTTTGTCAAATTTTTCTGCTAAGTCCTCAGGGATCATGTTATAATGTTGCTACTTTGCATAGTGATATCTTTTTGTGTGCTTATCCGTTTTGAGTGAATGATATGTCAAAATGATCGTGGTGATATGCTCTACACTTTGTTCCATTATAGCATGCATGTTTGAGTTGATCTAGATGCTTAAATATCTGTTGCAAGAGTGCTACTTATTATAAACTGCTGCTATTAGTTGTTTTCATGCCATGTTTGATATGTGCTAACTTGTTGCATGTTTATCCAAATGATGCAAATGATATGTCCACATGTTCATCATGAGATGCTCTACATGTTGGTTGCCTTAGCTTGCATGATAGATTTCATATTGACATGTTTATCTCCTTTGCAAAAGTGCATGTGGCTGTTATGTTTTGAAACTTGTTTCGAGATGCCTAGTTGAGGAGCTCGTTGCTATTGATGTGTTTGTCCCCTTGTCACATGCCTAGATGTTTTAGAATCTCCATGATGTGCTCTTTGATGTGGTGCATTTAACTTTCCATGATATGCCTTGTGTTGACTTAAACATGCTTGCAAACTTGCCATGATAATATTGCTGTTTTAACACTTAGTGAAATTTCACTAAGTCTGGAATCTGTAATGTCCGGATGCTATGTTTGCTTGTTGTTCTAGGCAAATCCATGTTAGTTTTGGGGTGACTATTGATGATTCCTTGTTGTATATGTTGTTGGCTATCCATTCATGCTCTCACATGCTCATTTGGGTGGTTGTAGCATATTTAATTCTTGCTCCCAAGTTGCTATAAAATATTGCTGTCAGGTTTTTAGTGTCATGATCAAAATGTTGTAGCTTGTTGGTATTGATCCATGCCTCCTATGGAGTTGCTCCAATGAACTTGTTTGCTGTAGGATATGTCTACTTCATGTTCATGCTTCTTATCACCATGTTTGAGTGCTGTAGCTTATATTTATCATGCTCCAAAGTTGCTATGTGGCTGTTAATTTCAGCTTGTTGTATATCTTGTTTGATGTGTATCTTTTAGCCCGTTGCTCCGTTTGGGGTGTTCCTTATATGAAACTTGAGTGATTGTGCATGTAGAATCATAATATCATATTGTTTTCATGTTTGGAGTGAGTTTGGTTGATGTTTGGGTGCATCTTGCACCTTGCCATGTTATGCATCATACCTTGCCATGTAATGCTTCCTGTATAGACTTTCTGTGCTTCCTGTATAGACTTGTTGTGCTTCCTGTATAGATTTGTCATGCATCATACCTTGCCATGTATTGCATCATATAAACTTGTGTTGTTTTCTGTGCTTCCTACCTTGCCTTGTTATGCTTCCTGTATAGACTTGCTGTGCTTCCTGTATAGGTTTGTCATGCATCATACCTTGCCATGTATTGCATCATATAGACTTGTGTTGTTTTCTGTGCTTCCTACCTTGCCATGTAATGCTTCCTGTATAGACTTGTTGTGCTTCCTATATAGACTTGTTTGCATCATACTTGCTTAAGCACATTGCCATGTTTCCTGTGATGTTTTCTGTGCTTCCTACCTTGCCATGTTTTGCTTCCTGTGTAGACTTTCTGTGCATCATAAGTAGACTTGTTTTGCATCATACTTGGTAGTGCCTATTGTCATGTTCTTGAGTGGTTTGTTTACCGTATTGCTTGCTTCTTCTCGTTAGTGCTTGTTCCGTTGCGATCGTGAGGATTCGTTCGTCTACCCGTGGTTCTTCTTCAAGGCTTCTTCTCCGTCTTCTTCACGGAACCGTTCTTCTTCCTTGCGGGATCTCAGGCAAGATGATCATACCCTTGGATACCCTTACTATCATTGCCTTTGCTTAGTTGTCTCGATGCTATCGCTACATGTCGCGCTACCCATCATTATTGTCAGCCTCTCCTTGTTGCCATGAAACCTCTAACCTTTGAAACCTTCCTAGCAAAACCACTGTCTGGCTATGTTACCCGCTTGCTCAGCCCCTCTTATAGCGTTGTTAGTTGCAGGTGAAGATGAAGTTCGTTTCAGGAGGGAACTTGTTGTTGGTATATCACAATATCTATTATTATTAATAACACACCTATATACTGGGCATGGGTGGAAGGCTTGGCCTTTTGCTCGGTGTTTTGTTCCACTCATGCCACCTTAGGCGCCGATAAACCGGCATTATGTTCCTTGATTTTGCGTTCCTTACACGATGGGTGGATGGGGACCCCTTGACAGTTCGTCTTTGAATAAAACTCCTCCAGCAAGGCCCAACATTGGTTTTAATTTGCTCATAATAACAACTTAATTAATTAATTAAATTGCATAGGGAGTTTGCGCTACCCGAGGATTCTTTCCACATAGCAGGGGGGCCAGTGCTGATGGTGTTGGTCCCAAACGGGGAGACTGCGGGGCCACCACGGGGAAACTCGAGGATTGGCTCCCGTAGGATCACCTATCCGGTCATGGCCTGAGACGAGATATGCGCGGCTACTATCAGGGTGTCGACACACCGGGAGGTCTTGCTGGACTTGTTTTACCATTGTCGAAATGTCTTGTGCACCGGGATGCCGAGCCTGATCGGATTTCCCTAAGATAAGGGGTGATGATATTATATTTATCACTTCAGCTAATCGTGAGAGCTTGTGATGGGCTAAGTTGGGACACCCCTGCAGGGTTATGATCTTTCGAAAGCCGTGCCCGCGGTTATATGGCAGATTGGAATTTGTTAATGTCCGGTTGTAGAAAACTTGACAGAGGATCCGAAGTAAAACACACAACTGTGTGAGTAACCGTGACTGCCTCTTTTCACTTTGAGAAGAGAACACGATGGGGTTATGTTTGACTCTTATGTAGTTCAGGATCTTTAGCGATCACTACTAGTTGCGACCGTTTGCGTAGATGCTCATCTTATCCTTGTACTCGTAAGTTAGCCACCATACTTTGCTTAGCCGCTGCTGCAACCTCACCACTTTACCTCTTCCTACCTATTAAGCTTTTATAGTCTTGTTACCCATGGTTATGGGATTGCTGAGTCCTCGTGGCTCACAGATACTACAACAACAGTTGCAGGTGCAGGTTTCCGAGGTCTTGATGTGATAGCGTTGATCGTTGTGTTGGAGTTCTTCTTCTTTCTTCTTCAGTCTTGGGTTAGGTTCCGGGTCGGCAGCCTGGGATAGCAGATGGATGTCTTTGTGCTTTTATTGTTTGTATCCGTAGTCGGATACTTGTATTGATGTTGTTGTATTCATGTGACTTGTATGTATTGTTGTATCCCCCATGTATGTATGTAATGGTACGATGTAATGATATCCATCTTGCTAAGCGCCCGAAATGCGGTTGTGCCCCAATCACGTAAGTGTCACGTGATTGGGATAGAATCGCATCTTGGGCCTGACAAGTAACGACCACCAGCGGGTGTGTCCGGGGCGTTACAGCCCACTAGTAGCTCATTCATGATCCGGCCTTTGGCAAGCGTCCAACTGGGCATTTGGGCCTGCTTGTCTCCTCCGTGACCCGGAGAGAGGGTGACCCATAATGCCTCTGGGCATTTTCCTGGGTCACACCCTGAGCCGGGTCTTGGTCGTGGGGAATATCCCCAACATCGACCCTCCCTCTCCCTCCAACATATATATACCAGAGAATTTTGCACTATTGATGACACAAGTTTTGGAGCCTCCTCTAGTTCTCTAGTTATAGTTCTAGTTGGTCCTAGTCGATCAATTAGAGCTTGATCCAGATCCATTAATCCTCATAATTAGAAGCCCAATGTGTTTATAATCTCCTCCCTCTAGTTCTCCAGTTATGATTATATTTAGACAACGAAGCGCTGCTAGATTGTGAAGACCGCGCGCTTGCAACCAAGTAGAGAGGCCGTGCTATCGGTCTTCCATTCGAGGGATCGTTCGTTGGCGGTTAGCGGGATCATTCATCTATGGTTCGAGGGACTCCGAGTATGATTTACACCGACTCATCTACTTCTGCTGCTAATCGGAGTAGGTAACGATCATGGTCCAAGTCATTTATGCATCTTCATATTGTACCTCGGTGATCGTAGGGCAATTTTATTGGTTTTCTACTATGTTTCCCAACAGTGGAATCGTGAGTGGTTCTATGAGTAGATGCAGGTTTCAATCTAGATCATATGTGGATGTGAGGGTTTGATGTTCTTGCTATGCTTCCCTCGAGTGTTGCTTTGGTTTAGTTCATTGTCAACATGATGTAGCTTTGTATAAAGTTCTGACAATCGATCGACTCTAGCTGTCGACGATCTGCTAACAGTTCTTTGGGCTTCATTGTAATCAAGAATAGTGAACCATCAAAAACACAAGAGGGCGATGAGGATGAATGATCTTCTAGGGGGTCATGCATATTTGACGAAGTTTAGTGTGGGCTAGAGATTTTCTTCCTTCACACCCCCAAAAGTTAATCTAGAAACAAGAATTATCGCCTTCATTGTGTATGTAGGTAGCTAGTGTTATCCGGAAACCCTAGAAGCCACGCAATTAAAATTTGCCAAACCGATTAGAGGATGTCTAACTTGGTTTTGCAGGTTTGCATATGATGTGGTATAGCCTTCATGATAATGAGTTTTTGTATGAGATGCTTATATGTTGTAATGTCAAGTGGCCTGCGCGTTATAGCATGATGGTGAAGTCACATGATTGCCACCTTAATGTAATAGATTTAGAGATAGCCTACATGTTACACGGAGGACCCAGAGATTCACGAGATGCAGTAGAACAAAATCGTTGCCACGATAGTAGTTTTCAAAATTGTCGCCATGGCAACGCTTTCGAAAGAAAAAATTCATGAAGACCTCGGAGGACCACAGAGAAGTTCTCAGCGCCCAGCGCTATTGAAAGTGCAACTAATCCCTGAGTGCTTTTGGTAATTCATAACAACATATATGTCATTGAACTAATATCCATTCAAGATAAATATTTCAGGATGTTCAGTTATTGGTATGGAAAGGACTAGAGAAGTGGACCCCTCAAAATGCTAAGGAAAAAGACTGGCAAAAGCTCAAGACCATTTTCATTTTGGTGATCCAAGATCACATTGAGTCCATAGAAAAGCCAATACTATTCAAAGGGGATGAGGTGTGCTTAATGACCTGGTTGCTCAAGTGCTTAGTGATATTGCTCCAAAACCCTCAGCCACTTTCTCTATCCAAATATGTCCAAACCCTAAATTTCAAACACGGCCCCATCGATATTTCCTACCCAGAGCCACCAAGTTCATTTGACTTAGTCATTACCAAAACCCTAACAATTCGGTCTCACCCATATGGATCTCGGTCCCACCGAGATAGCCTTGCCAGTGATACGTCCATTTTGCATCATGCTTATATGTTGATATTTATTGCATTATGGGCTGTTATTACGCGTTATGTCACAATACTTATGCCTTTTCTCTCTTAATTTACAAGGTTTACATGAAGAGGGATAATGCCGACAGCTGGAATTCTGGGCTGGAAAAGGAGCAAACTCTGGAAACCTATTCTGCACAACTCCAAAAGCCCCGAAACTATCTGGCGAAAGAAGACCACGAGGTGGGCCACCTGCTGTCCACGAGGGTGGGGGGCGTGCCCCCCCTCTCTGGGCGCGCCCCCCTGTCTCGTGGGCCCACCGACGCCCCCCGATGCCCATCTTCTCCTATATGAGGTGTTTTGAACTAGAAAAAAAATCATAAGGAGGCTTTCGGGACCAGACGCCGCGGTCTCGAGGCGGAAACCAATCTAGGGCTCAGGCAGAGCTGTTTTGCCGGGGATACTTCCCTCCGAGAGGGGGAAATCGTCACCGCCGTCATCACCAACAACTCTCCCATCTTGGGAAGGGCTATCTTCATCAACATCTTCACCAACACCATCACCTCTCAAACCCTAGTTCATCTCTTGTATCCAATCTTTGTACCCAAACCTCAGATTGGTACCTGTGGGTTGCTAGTAGTGTTGATTACTCCTTGTAGTTGATGCTAGTTGGTTTATTTGGTGGAAGATCATATGTTCAGATCCATTATGCATATTAATACCCCTCTGATCATGAACAATATTATGTCTTGTGAGTAGTTACTTTTGTTCCTGAGGACATGGGAGAAGTCTTGCTATTAGTAGTCATGTGAATTTGGTCTTCGTTCGATATTTTGATGAGATGTATGTTATCTCTCCTCTAGTGGTGTCATGTGAACGTCGACTACATGACACTTCACCATTATTTGGGCCTAGAGGAAGGCATTGGTAAGTAATAAGTAGATGATGGGTTGCTAGAGTGACAGAAGCTTAAACCCTAGTTTATGCGTTGCTTCGTAAGGGGCTGATTTGGATCCATATGTTTCATGCTATGGTTAGGTTTACATTAATACTTCTTTTGTAGTTGCAGATGCTTGCATTAGAGGTTAATCATAAGTGGGAGGCTTGTCCAAGTAAGGATAGCACCCAAGCACCGGTCCACCCACATACCAAATTATCAAAGTACCGAACGCGAATCAGATGATTGTGATGAAAACTAGCTTTACGATCATTCCCATGTGTCCTCGGGAGCGCTTTACTTTATATAATAGTTTGTCCAGGCTTGTCCTTTGCTAAAAAAAGGATTGGGCCACCTTGCTGCACCTTATTTACTTTTACCTTTTGTCACTTGCTACCAATTATTTTATCACAAAACTATATGTTACCTATAATTTCAGTGCTTGCAGAAAATATCTTACTGAAAACTGCCTATCATTTCCTTCTGCTCCTCGTTGGGTTCGACACTCTTACTTATCGAAAGGACTAAGATTGATCCCCTACACTTGTGGGTCATCAAGACTCTTTTCTGGCACCGTTGCCGGGGAGTGAAGCGCCTTTGGTAAGTGGAATTTGGTAAGGAAAAATTTACATAGTGTGCTGAAATTTATTGTCACTTGTTACTATGGCTCATAATCCTTTGAGGGGCTTGTTCGGAGTATCTTCACCCCGACCAGAAGATAAAAGAGTTGCTCCTCAACCTACCGCACCTACTAAAATGTTTGCTTTGAAATTCCTTCGGGTATGATAGAGAAACTGCTTGAAAATCCTTTTACAGGAGATGGAACACTGCATCCCGATTTACACCTAATCTATGTGGATGAAGTTTGTGGATTATTTAAGCTTGCAGGTATGCCCGAGGATGTTATCAAGAAGAAGGTCTTCCCTTTATCTTTGAAGGGAGATGCATTTACATGGTTTAGGCTATGTGATGATATTAGATCGTGGAACTATAATCGTCTGAAGTTGGAATTTCATCAGAAGTTCTACCCTATGCACCAGGTTCATCGTGATCGTAATTATATCTATAAATTTTGGCCTTGCCAAGGAGAAAGCACCGGTCAAGCTTGGGGGAGGCTTAAGTCAATGTTATATTCATGCCCCAATCATGAGCTCTCAAGGGAAATGATCATTCAAAATTTTTATGCTCGGTTTCTCTCAATAATCGCTCCATGCTCGATACTTCTTGTTCTGGCTCTTTTATGATGAAGACTGTTGAATTCAAATGGGATTTATTGGAAAGAATTAAGCGCAACTCTGAAGATTGGGATCTCGATGAAGGTAAGGAGTCAGGTATGACCCCTAAGTTTGATTGTGTTAAAGCCTTTATGGATACCGATGCTTTCCGTGAGTTTAGCACTAAATATGGACTTGACACTGAGATAGTAGTTTCTTTCTGTGAATCATTTGCTACTCATGTTGATCTCCCCAAGGAGAAGTGGTTTAAATACCATCCCCCTATTGAATTAAAAGTAGTTGAACCTATTAAAGTTGAAGAAAAGACTATTACTTATAATGTTGATCCTATTATTCCTACTGCTTATATTGAGAAACCACCTTTCCCTGTTAGGATAAAGGATCATGCTCAAGCTTCAATTATAATTCATAAGAGTAATACTAGAACACCTACACCCTCTGAGAAAATTAAAGTTAAACCTAGTGTTGCTATGGTTAAAGATCTCTTGGTAGAGGATTTAGATGGACATGTTATTTATCTCCAAGAAGAGTCTGCTAGAATAGCCAAACCCAATGCTAGGAATAAACATAGACCTATTGTAGGCTTGCCTGTCATCTCTGTTAAGATAGGAGATCATTGTTATCATGGTCTATGTGATGTGGGTGCTAGTGCGAGTATTATCCCTCATACCTTATATCAAGAAATTATGCATGACATGTCACCTGTTGAGCTAGAAGAGATTGATGTTACTATTAAGCTAGCTAATATAGACACTATTTCACCAGTTGGGATTGTTAGAGATGTTGAAGTCTTGTGTGGGAAGGTTAAATACCCTGCTGATTTTCTTGTTCTTAGTTCCCCACAAGATGAATTTTGTCCCATTATATTTGGAAGACCCTTCTTGAATACTGTTAATGCTAAGATAGACTGCGTGAAACATATTGTTACTGTTGGATTAGGGGATATGTCTCATGATTTTAACTTTGCCAAATTCCGTAGACATCCCCTTGATAAAGAACTACCTATTAAGGATGAAATTATTGGTCTTGCTTCTATTGCGGTGCCTCCTAATGATCCTTTAGAACAATACTTGCTAGACCATGAAAATGATATGCATATGAATGTGTAGCGACCACGATCCGAATGGACCGAAGTCTCTGTGTTTCAGTGTCATCCCTGGATCGGTAATGCTGACACACACAGTACTTGAAGGATTTATAACAGAGTGGCAATCACACACTTATTACATCGAATGTCTCCAAAGAGAACTTATTACAAAAGTCTATGGCATAAGGCCATCTAGCAAAATAACAGTGGAAGGCTTGGAAGATAAGTGAGTCCATCAACTCCAACGGCATAGCTGAGTGCATGACAAACGACCTAGAACGTCTTACTCCTCGTCTGAAAAGTCTGCAACGTAACATGTTGCAGCCAGAAATGGGTCAGCACATGGACTATGTTGGCAAGATAACACAGAAGATGCAAGTAAGAGAATAAAGACTACACTATATGCATATTTGGCTGGTGGAGGCTCTAGGGTTAAAGTTTTTGCGTAAAGCCAAATTTTCCCTACAACAAAGGAATACATTTTATTTTAACTATCATGGTAGTTGAAACATCATTGAGAACGTACCTCCAACTCAATCCCAAATTAAAGTAATCATTAACCCAACAAATTAAATGATAGAGTGATGAGATCAACCAATAATTCAAGTACCGGATACTCAAGATTGTCCATAACCGGGGACACGGCTAATCACGATCAGTTTGTACACTCTGTAGAGGTTTGTGCACTTTTCCCACAAGACTCGATCTTGAATTTCTCGCACTGCATGGTGTTTGAGAAACGGATGACCGAGACACCGTCTTTCAGAAGCATTTACTCCTTACCCCAGGTGGACCCGTACACCTACTTTCCCCTACATCTACTAGTCCACCACGAAAGAGCTCACACAACTTACTCATACTATGCCAGAGCCCATAATGGCATTGTGGCTGCACACGGAAGTTTCTAGCATGAATAGTTTTATGATCCCTTTGAGCCTGGGTGGCATTCCATAGGACAATCACATGGCACCCCGGGATTTCCTAGGACAACACTAGATTCTACAGGTGCCCTGCAACCAATCCACCCAGATGTGTATTCAAGTCACCACCTTAAGTTGAACCATTAATTAACGACTCACATCTGTCATGGATTTCACTCAAACCCAAACCACGTCTACGAGCATAGCATGATAACCTAAGCATAGCGTAGAAGTAACTCCCAAGGGTTTGAAAATAATGCAGGTAATAGGTTCTACCTCAAACTACTTCCCAGACCCACAAGTTAAGAGATCCTACTCATGCAATGTGTGAGGGTTTGATCTAATGCATAAAAACTGGGTAATAAAAGGGTATGATCAAAGTGTTACTTGCCTTGCTGATGATTCGCAAAACCTAGAGACTCGTAGTAGCACGCTTCACAGTCCGGGTATTCTATCGTAAGCAAACAATAGCATACATAAGCAATCAAGCAATGATGCACAAACAAAACTCCAAAATATAAGATCTAACCAGAAAGTTCAACTTAAGAACTCCGGTTTGCCAAAAGAATCAAATCGAAAGAAGCAACGAAACTCAAACTGCGAAAGAAACGAGATTTGTTTACTAGTTTGATCTAGAGTCAAATTTTACAGTAGCCAAAACTTTGTTCCAGTTGGTTAAACGGAAATAGGGCGTCGAGACGAAGATCTAGGATTTTGAATCACCTAATTCCGTATCTCGAGCGAAAAGAAAAACGAAAAACAAGATCAGGGCAGAAATCGCGATCGAATTAATCACGGATAAATACCCCGAAAAAGAAAACTGACGAACAGGCGAACTAACGAACGTTCGCTGTCTGCGGCTAACGGGCGAACAACGTTCATTAAAACGAACGTACGGACGAACGTCCGCTAAATAACTAAACCGAAAAGAAAAACTGATCTATCTAAAAAACGGATCTAGGGTTTACGAACAGAACCGATCGGTCTTATAAAAAAAACCGACGACTACCTCGAAAACGACGAACTCTGGCGGCGGCGGGCGGCGGCAGCGGCGGGGGCGGAGCTAGGGCTGACGGGACGGCGAGGCGAGGCGGGCGGGCTGGCGGCTAGCGGGCCTCGGCTTATAAAGGCCCCCCCGGCTAGGGGAGTCCTAGTCGGGTACGGCCCAATGGCGTTTTTTTTGAAACGAGTCCTGACGTTTGAAAACTAACAAAAGAAATACTAAGCGTACTCCAAAAATCCCGAAATAAATTTTCACCGTCCTCTAATAATATTTAGGACAAAGTGAACATTTTTCCCGGACCTAAATGCAATTTTGAAAAACACATATTTTTCCTATGCAAATAAAATCACAAATAAATCCGAATAAATACCAAAAGTGATTTAATATTTTTCCTCCAATATTTCCGTTATTTTGGAGAAGTCATATTATCTCTGCTCATATATTTTATTTAGAAATATTTTTAGGAGGAAAAAATAATTAAAACCAGCGCTATCCTCGTACCGGTATTCGAGTAAACTCAAATACAAAACGGTAGAATTCCCAACTCTCTCCGTAGGTCCTTGAGTTGCTTAGAATTTTCAAGGATCGCCACGCACATAATGCAAAGAAATATGCAAATGCAGTATGATGTAAGTATAACATTCCAAATTGAAAATTTGGGATGTTACAAACCTACCACCCTTAGAATGAATCTCGCCCTCGAGATTCGGCTTGGCTAGAGAACAGGTGTGGGTGGTCCTTGCGTAGATCATCTTCTCATTCCCAGGTGGCTTCTTCCTTGGTGTGGTGACTTCACTAAAGTTTGCAAAACCTGATAACCTTACTGCGGGTGACTCTGCTCGAAAATTCGAGAATCTTAACAGGCTTCTCCTCATAAGTCAGATCGCTATCCAACTGAATTGCTTCCATGGGTACTGTGTCTCTAAGCGAGATATCGGCCATCTCTGCATGGCACTTCTTAAGCTGCGAAACGTGAAACACATCATGCACTCCTGACAATCCTTCAGGCAACTCCAGCTTATAGGCAACCTCTCCCATGCGTTCCAAAACTCGGTAAGGTCCCACAAATCTCGGGGCTAGTTTTCCCTTCACTCCAAAACGTTTAACTCCTCGCAGAGGCGATACTCTCAGGTACGCTCTGTCTCCGATTTCATAGGCTATCTCCTTGCTCTTCGAGTCTGCATAACTCTTCTGCCTGGACTGATCTACCTTCAATCTATCTCGAATTAGCTTAACCTTCTCTTCAGACTCTTTGATCAAGTCCGGTCCAAACAACTGTCGATCTCCAACTTCATCCCACATTAACGGTGTTCGGCATCTCCTTCCGTACAATGCTTCGAACGGTGCCATCTTCAAACTGGCCTGGTAACTGTTGTTGTATGAGAACTCAGCGTAGGGCAAATTATCATCCCAACTAGATCCATAATCTAGCGCGCAAGCTCTCAACGTGTCCTCCAGAATCTGGTTGACTCTCTCGGTCTGTCCATCTGTCTGTGGGTGAAACGTTGTACTAAATTCTAGCCTTGTTCCCAAAGTTTGGTGTAGCTGATGCCAAAACTTTGAGGTGAATTGTGTTCCTCTATCTGATACAATGGTCCTCGGAACTCCGTGTAGACATACGATCCTGGTCATGTATATCTTGGACAACTTCGCACTGGTGTATGTGGTTTTCACGAGGATAAAGTGGGCTACTTTGGTCAAACGGTCTACTACTACCCAGATTGAGTCATATCTTGATTTGGTCCTGGGCAATCCGGTGATAAAGTCCATGCCAAGCTTCTCCCACTTCCATTCGGGTATCGGCATAGGCTGTAGCAATCCTTCTGGCTTCTGATGTTCTGCCTTTACTCTCTGGCATACATCACATATGGCTACATACTCGGCAATATCCTTCTTCATTCCCGTCCACCAGAAATGTTCCTTCAAATCCAAATACATCTTGGTGTTTCCGGGGTGTTTCGAGTATGGTGAATCATGTGCTTCCTGCAGTATCAACTTCCTGATCTTCGAGTTGTTGGGCACATAGATTCGATCCTCAAACCACAAGGTGTCGTGTTCATCCTCACGAAATCCTTTGGCATTTCCTTCACTCATCCTCTTCTTTATCTCGGCAATATCTTTGTCATCCTTCTGGGCTTTGCGTAACTTCCCCAGCAATGTTGACTGAACCTCCAATGTTGCAACGAAACCTCTAGGGATTATCTCCAAACGAAGCTCCCTGAGATCTTCTACTATCTCCTGGGGCATTTCCCCTTTTACTAGGGTATTCGCATAACTCTTCTGGCTCAAAGTGTCTGCAACGACTTTGGCCTTTCCTGGGTGATAGTGAAAATTCACATCATAATCCTTTATAAGCTCCAACCATCTCCTCTGTCTGAGGTTCAACTCCTTCTGAGTGAAAATGTACTTCAAACTCTTGTGATCCGTGTACACATCACAATGATTCCCAATAAGGAAATGTCTCCAAGTTTTGAGTGCGTGCACTACAGCTGCTAACTCCAGATCGTGCGTCGCATAATTCAACTCGTGCAGTCACAGTTGATGAGATGCATAAGAAAAAACTCTTCCATCTTGCATGCGTACTCCTCCAAGTCCTAAGCGTGAAGCATCGCAGTACACTTGGAAATCCTTGCGTATATCTGGCAATATCAGCACTGGGGCTGTCGTCAACCGTTTCTTCAACTCCTGGAAACTTTCTTCACACTCTTCTGTCCAATTGAACATTGTCTCCTTCTTCAATAACATCGTCATTGGCTTAGCAATCTTGGAGAAATTTTCTATGAATCTCCGGTAGTATCCCGCGAGTCCAAGGAAACTGCGGATCTCTCCAACTGAAGTGGGTGCCAACCATTCAGTGACTGCCTGCACTTTGACGGGGTCCACTGCTATACCTTCTCCCGATATAACATGCCCTAAGAATCCTACTTCCTTCAACCAAAACTCGCATTTGCTAAACCTGGCATACAACTGATGTTCTCTGAGCTTCTCCAAAACCAAACGCAAATGCTCCGCATGTTCCTCTTCATTCTTTGAGTACACCAAAATGTCATCAATGAATACCACAACAAACTTATCCAAGAACTCCATGAACACATTGTTCATCATACTCATGAAATAGGCAGGGGCGTTAGTCAATCCAAATGACATGACCGTATACTCATATAGCCCGTACCTTGTGGTGAAGGTTGTCTTAGGTATATCCTTCTCTCGGATCTTCAACTGGTGGTATCCAGATCGTAGATCGATCTTGGAGAATACTTTCGCTCCCTGGAGTTGGTCGAACAAATCATTGATCATCGGCAACGGGTACTTATTCTTAATGGTCACTTCATTTAGTGCACGATAATCAACGACCATTCTTAAAGTTCCATCCTTCTTCTCGACCAAAAGCACTGGGGCTCCCCAAGGTGACGAACTCCGATGAATAAAACCTTTCTCCAATAACTCCTTAATCTGCTTCTTGATCTCCTCCAGATCATTCGCTGACATCCGATACAGTCTCTTCGATATTGGTCCGGTGCCAGGCAACAGCTCAATCAAAAAGTCAATATCCCTATCCGGTGGCATGCCTGGTAGCTCCTCTGGAAAAACATCCGGATAATCCTTTACTACAGGCACTTCCTCCTGAACAACTCCCGTGAGAGAATGTACTTGTGTCCTTATAGGCGAATGCCTAGATACATACTTAATCCTTTTTCCCTCCGGGGTGGTAAGAAAAATAGACTTGCTGGCACAGTCGGTGTTCCCTCAATACATAGATAGCCAATCCATACCTAATATCACATCCAATCCTTGTGACTCCAAAACTATTAGGTCTGAGGGGAAAACATGGCGTCCAATGGTCAATGGCATCTGAAAACATCCTTGATTTGCCATATATTCCATTCCGGGTGAACTTACTAACATGGGGGCCATAAGGACTCTGGTGGACAACTTATGTCTATTTACGAATCCCCTTGAAATGTGTGAATGCGATGCACCAGTATCGAAAAGAACTACTACGGTAAATAACTTAACCAAAAACTTACCGATCACCGCATCTGGTTATTCTTCAACTTCCTCCACGGTCACGTGGTTCACTTGACCTTTGTTGAATGGGTTGGGCTTCTTTCCGGCGCTTCCATTGCCGTTCCCATTCTTAGCTTCAGGGCACTCATTGGCATAATGTCCATTCTTCACGCACTTGTAACAGGTGATGTGGCTGAAATCCTTCTTGGCGGGTGTGGACGGGGTAGAGCAATTCTGGTTATTGTTTGCTCCATTCCCATTCCCATTCTTGGAGCCATTGTGGTTGTGGGAACTTCCTCCAGTGTGGGTGTGGCTTCCATGGTTATGGGTATATCCTCCCGAATTCGGGGTGAATCTGGGCTTCTGCTGGGCTCCAGAATTATTCCTTCCTTGTCCATACTTCCTCTTGCGGCTCTCAATCCGATGCTGCTTCCCTTTAATCATAAGAGCTTTGTCTACCAACTCCTGGTAGTTGTTGAAGGTTGCCACCATCAACTGTACGCTCATCTCATCATTCAACCCTTCCATAAATCTCTCCTGCTTAGCGACATCTGTGGCCACATCATCTGGGGCATAACGAGATAGGGTACTAAACTCATCCACGTACTGAGCCATAGTACGATTTCCTTGGCGCAAGTTGCGAAACTCCCGCTTCTTCATGCTCATGGCTCTAGTTGAGACATGGGCAGTACGGAAAGCTTGCTGGAACTGATCCCAAGTGACATTGGCTATAGGAAAGGTGGCTGTGTAATTCTCCCACCATGCCGCGGCTGGTCCAAACAACTGGTGTGCGGCAAATCGCACTTTATCAACATCCGAGCAATTTGCGGTGGTCAAATCCCTTCCAATTTTGCGCAGCCAGTCATCAGCAACTATTGGTTCAATGCTGCTAGCAAACACCGGTGGCTGCAACCTTAAGAAACGTGTCAGGTTGTCCATGGGTGGTGGTGGTGGAGGGTTGTTGTTGTTCTGGTTGTTTTGAGTGTTCTAGACAAGAAGTTGCATCAAAGTGTTCTGTTGCTGGATCAACTGAGTGAGCTCAGGGGGAAACTCAAATCCGGGCTCACGTCTTGGAGGCATCTGATGGGTGTAGAGGGAAGAGATTAGAATAGAATTGAGGTCTAAGTGAAAATCACTACCCATATGCACATGAGACAAACACAATCATATCACACCAATCAATTTCAAGCAAGGTCTTACAAAGATCTAACTAACGTTACAAAAGTGCTCTAAATACTCTTTGTGGGGAAAACTACTAGTCATAAGGTGGTCATCTAGAAATTTTGATCGACGGAAGATTCCATGATGTCTGCTCCAGCTTCATCTTCATAGTCTTCGTCATCACTATCATCAGGGTCCGAATCCGTGTCATCGATGATGATGTAATCTTCAGAACGAATCTCCTTGGGTTCTTCTTCCTCTTCTTCTCCTCCTGGTGCTGGATCTCCCATGAATACTCCTAGCTTCCTTGTCAAATCATCATTCTTCTCCACTAGTATCAACATCTCCTCCTCGTATCCGTCACGAGTAGACTTGAGTTCTTCTTTTAGCTCCAAATTCCTGTTTAGTGCCTTCTTCAAATCTATCATCCGTGCGCACATCTGGTGCTCCTGTCGTCGAATGTGCTGGTTTAACTCCTGGATGAACGCTGCAATGGACCTGTCCTTCCGGGTGCTGATCATGTCCCAACGCTCATCTCGGCGTCCACAAATCTGGTAGATAGTGTCCTTTAGCTCCTGCTTGTAGACTTCTCTGATCCTTACCATAGTGATGTGGGCGGCCATACTCTTGCCTAGGCTCCAGGTTGGTGCATCAAAAGAAAACTCTATTGGCTCAGTGGATGGTGCGAAGGTTCTCCTGGGGATTTGAACTTGAATGCTCCATCGCTCCTCTTCTGGTAAAGTGGCGGTGTAGGTCCTGGTAAAGCTTGGTATTCCTATGTTCAGGTACCTAGTGACTTCCTTCAAGTGTCGTCCAAAAGGTGCGTCTTCATCTGGTTGAGTGAACTTGTTCCTTGGGTCCACCATCCTAAAGAAGTAGAAAATGGAGAGGAGTCAGAAATGAGTAGAGAAGAGTGACCTAGGGTTTATCTTAGAGGTCGTGTCCTACAGTCAGCATGTGCTCTAATACCATCTTGTAGCGACCACGATCCGAATGGACCGAAGTCTCTGTGTTTCAGTGTCATCCCTGGATCGGTAATGCTGACACACACGGTACTTGAAGGATTTATAACAGAGTGGCAATCACACACTTATTAAATCGAATGTCTCCTAAGAGAACTTATTACAAAAGTCTATGGCATAAGGCCATCTAGCAAAATAACAGCAGAAGGCTTGGAAGATAAGTGAGTCCATCAACTCCAACGGCATAGCTGAGTGCATGACAAACGACCTAGAACGTCTTACTCCTCGTCTGAAAAGTCTGCAACATAACATGTTGCAGCCCGAAACGGGTTAGCACATGGAATATGCTGGCAAGATAACACAGAAGATGCAAGTAACAGAATAAAGGCTACACTATATGCATATTTGGCTGGTGGAGGCTCTAGGGTTGAAGTTTTTGCGTAAAGCCAATTTTTCCCTACAACAAAGGAATAAATTTTATTTTAACTATCATGGTAGTTGAAACATCATTGAGAAGGTACCTCCAACTCAATCCCAAATTAAAGTAATCATTAACCCAACAAATTAAATTATAGAGTGATGAGATCAACCAATAATTCAAGTACCAGATACTCAAGATTGTCCATAACCGAGGACACGGCTAATCAAGATCGATTTGTACACTCTGCAGAGGTTTGTGCACTTTTCCCACAAGACTTGATCTCCTCGTTGAATTTCTCGCACTGCATGGTGTTTGCGAAACGGATGACCGAGACACAGTCTTTCAGAAGCATTTACTCCTTACCCCAGGTGGACCCGTACACCTACTTTCCCCTACATCTACTAGTCCACCACGAAAGAGCTCACAAAACTTACTCATACTATGCCAGAGCCCATAATGGCATTGTGGCTGCACACAAAAGTTTCTAGCATGAATAGTTTTATGATCCATTTGAGCCTGGGTGGCATTCCATAGGACAATCACACGGCACCCCGGGATTACCTAGGACAACACTGGATTCTCCAGGTGCCCTGCAACCAATCCACCCAAATGTGTATTCAAGTAGCCACCTTAAGTTGAACCATTAATTAACAACTCACATCTGTCATGGATTTCACTCAAACCCAAACCACTTCTACGAGCATAGCATGATAACCTAAGCATAGCGTAGAAGTAACTCCCAAGGGTTTGAAAATAATGCAGGTAATAGGTTCTACCTCAAACTACTTCCCAGACTCATAAGTTAAGAGATCCTAATCGTGCAATGTGTGAGGGTTTGATCTAATGCATAAAAACGGGGTAATAAAAGGGTATGATCAAAGTGTTACTTGCCTTGCTGATGATTCGCAAAACCTAGAGACTCGTAGTAGCACGCTTCACAGTCCGGGTATTCTATCGTAAGCAAACAATAGCATACATAAGAAATCAAGCAATGATGCACAAACAAAACTCCAAAAGATAAGATCTAACCAGAAAGTTCAACTTAAGAACTCCGGTTTGCAAAAAGAATCAAATCGAAAGAAGCAACGAAACTCAAACTGCGAAAGAAACGAGATTCATTTACTAGTTTGATCTAGAGTCAAATTTTACAGTAGCCAAAACATTGTTCAAGTTGGTTAAACGGAAAGAGGGCGCCGAGACGAAGATCTGGGATTTTGAATCACCTGATTCCGACTCTCGAGCGAAAAGAAAAACGAAAAACAAGATCAGGGCAGAAATCACGATCGAATTAATTGCGAATAAATACCCCAAAAAAGAAAACTGACGAACAGGCTAACGAACGAACGTTCGCTGTCTGCGGCTAACGGGCGAACAACGTTCGTTAAAATGAACGTACGGACGAACGTCCGCTAAATAACTAAACCGAAAAGAAAAACCGATCTATCTAAAAAAAGGATCTAGGGTTTACGAAAAGAACCGATCGGTCTTTTTTAATAAAAACCGATGACTACCTCGAAAACGACGAACTCCGGCGGCGGCGGCGGCGAAAGCAGCGGCGGTGGCTGCGCTAGGGCTGACGGGGCGGTGAGGCGAGGCGGGCGGGTTGGCGGCTGGCGGGCCTCGGCTTATAAAGGCCCCCCGGCTAGGGGAGTCCTAGTCGGGTACGTCCCAAAGGCGGTTTCCTTTTTTTTTGAAACGAGTCCTGACGTACGAAAACTAACAAAAGAAATACTAAATGGACTCCAAATATCCCGAAATAAATTTTCATCGTCATCTAATAATATTTAGGACAAAGTGAACATTTTTCCCGGACCTAAATACAATTTTGAAAAACACGCATTTTTCCTATGCAAATAAAATCACAAATAAATCCGAATAAATACCAAAAGTGATTTTAATTTTTTTTCCTCCAATATTTCCTTTATTTTGGAGAAGTCATATTATCTCCGCTCATATATTTTATTTAGAAATATTTTTAGGAGGGAAAAATAATTAAAACCAGCGCTATCCTCGTACCGGTATTCGAGTAAACTCAAATACAAAACGGTAGAATTCCCAACTCTCTCCGTAGGTCCTTGAGTTGCTTAGAATTTTCTCAGATTGCCACGCACACAATGCAAAGAAATATGCAAATGCAGTATGATCTAAGTATAACATTCCAAATTGAAAATTTGGGATGTTACAGAATGAGAGAAGGGAAATAGATGAAATATTCTTTAATCAGGGACCCGTATTGAAAAACAACTTGTCTGTTGAAATTCTAGGGGATCCTCCTCCACCCAAGGGTGATCCCGTGTTTGAACTTAAGCCTTTACCTGATAATCTTAAGTATGTTTATCTTAATGAAAAGGAGATATATCCTGTTATTATTAGTGCTAACCTTTCAGAGCAGGAAGAAGAAAAATTATTGAAAACTCTGAAGAAGCACCGTGCTGCTATTGGATATACTCTGGATGATCTTAAAGGCATTAGTCCCACCTTATGCCAACACAAGATAAATTTGGAAGAAAATGCTAAACCGGTTATTGATCATCAGCGACGGTTAAATCCTAAGATGAAAGAAGTGGTAAGGAAGGAAATACTAAAGCTTCTAGAGGCAGGTATTATCTATCCAGTTGCTAATAGCTAGTGGGTAAGTCCTGTCCATTGTGTCCCTAAGAAGGGAGGTATGACTGTAGTTCCTAATGATAAAGATGAATTGATCCCGCAAAGAATAGTTACAGGTTATAGGATGGTAATTGATTTTCGTAAGTTAAATAAAGCTACTAAGAAAGATCATTACCCCTTGCCTTTTATTGATCAAATGCTAGAAAGGTTATCCAAACATACTCATTTTTGCTTTCTAGATGGTTATTCTGGTTTCTCTCAAATACCTGTGTCAAAAGGGATCAAGAAAAGACCACTTTTACTTGTCCTTTCGGTACCTTTGCTTATAGACGTATGACTTTTGGTTTATGTAATGCACCTGCTACCTTTCAAAGATGCATGATGGCTATATTCTCTGATTTTTGTGAAAAGATTGTTGAGGTTTTCATGGATGATTTCTTCATTTACGGAACTTCTTTTGATGATTGCTTAAGCAACCTTGATCGAGTTTTGCAGAGATGTGAAGACACTAATCTTGTCTTGAATTGGGAGAAGTGCCACTTTATGGTTAATGAAGGCATTTTCTTGGGACATAAAATTTCTGAAAGAGGTATTGAAGTTGACAAAGCTAAAGTTGATGCTATTGAAAAGATGCCATGCCCCAAGGACATTAAAGGTATACGAAGTTTCCTTGGTCATGTCGGGTTTTATAGGACGTTCATAAAGGACTTCTCCAAAATCTCCAGGCCTCTGACTAATCTCTTACAAAAAAGATACCCCTTTTGTCTTTGATGATGATTGTCTAGAGGCATTCGAAATACTTAAGAAAGCATTGATCTCTGCACCCATTGTCCAGCCTCTTGACTGGAATTTACCCCTTTGAGATTATGTGCGATGCTAGTGATTATGCTGTAGGTGCTGTTCTAGGGCAAAGAGTTGATAAGAAATTGAATGTTATCCAGTATGCTAGTGAAACTCTAGATAGTGCCCAAAGAAATTATGCTACTACCGAGAAAGAATTTTTAGCAGTTGTATTTGCTTGTGATAAGTTTAGACCCTATATTGTTGATTCTAAAGTAACTGTTCACACTGATCATGTTCCTGTCAAATACCTTATGGAAAAGAAAGATGCTAAACCTAGACTTACTAGATGGGTTCTCTTGCTGTAAGAATTTGACTTGCATATTATTGATAGAAAGGGAGCTGAGAACCCCGTTGCAGATAACTTGTCTAGGTTAGAGAATATACTTGATGACCCACAACCTATTGATGATAGCTTCCCTGATGAACAATTAACTGTCATAAATACTTCTCGTACTGCTCCATGGTAAGTTGATTATGCTAATTATATTGTTGCTAAGTTTATACCTCCTAGCTTCACATACCAGCAAAAGAAAAAGTTCTATGATTTGAGACATTACTTCTGGGATGACCCACATCTTTATAAAGAAGGAGTAGATGGTATTATTAGACGTTGTGTACCTGAGCATGAACAGGAACATATCCTACGCAAGTGCCACTCTGAAGCTTATGGAGGACACCATGCGGGAGATAGAACTGCACACAAGGTATTGCAATTCGGTTTTTATTGGCCTACTCTCTTCAAGGATGCCGCAAGTTTGTCTTATCTTGTGATGAATGTCAAAGAATTGGTAATATCAGTAGACGTCAAGAAATGCCTATGAATTATTCACTTGTTATTGAACCATTTGATGTTTGGGGCTTTGATTATATGGGACCGTTTCCTGCCTCTAATGGGTACACACATATTTTAGTTGCTATTGATTATGTTACTAAGTGGGTAGAAGCTATTCCAACTAGTAGTGTTGATCATAACACCTCTATTAAGATGCTTAAATAAGTTATTTTTCCAAGGTTTGGAGTCCCTAGATACTTAATGACTGATGGTGGTTCACACTTTATTGATGGTGCTTACCATAAAATGCTTGCAAAGTATGATGTCAACCATAGAATTGCATCCCCTTATCACCCACAGACTAGTGGTCAAGTAGAACTAAGTAATAGAGAGTTGAAATTAATTTTGCAAAAGACAGTTAATAGGTGTAGGAAGAATTGGTCCAAGAAACTTGATGATGCACTATGGGCCTATAGAACTGCATATAAAAATCCTACGGGTATGTCTCCATATAAGATGGTTTATGGAAAAGCTTGTCACTTACCTCTTGAGCTAGAACATAAGGCATATTGGGCTATTAAAGAGATCAATTATGATTTCAAACTTGCTGGTGAGAAGAGGTTATTTGACATTAGCTCTCTTGATGAATGGTGGACCCGGGCTTATGAGAATGCCAAGTTGTTTAAAGAAAGAAGTTAAAAGATGGCATGCTAAAAGGATACAAAAGCGTGAGTTTAACGTAGGTGATTATGTATTGCTATACAACTGTCGTTTAAGATTTTTTGCAGGAAAGCTTCTCTCTCAGTGGGAAGGACCTTACATTATCGAGCAGGTCTATCGTTCTGGTGCCATAAAGATCAACAACTTCGAAGGCACAAACCCGAAGGTGGTGAACGGTCAAAGAATCAAACATTATATCTCAGGTAATCCTATAAATGTTGAAACCAACATTATTGAAACCGTAACTCCAGAGGAATACATAAGGGACACTTTCCAGAACGATTCAGCCTCCGAAAAGGAAGAGGCATGTGAGACAGTAAGTAAACCAACTCCAAAACAGTTCTAAAGGCAATTTTTCTCTGTTTTAGAATATTTAGAAAAATAGAAAAATAAGCAGCAGTCCGAAAGAGACATGAGCCGTCCATGAGGGTGGAGGGCGCGCCCCCTGCCTCGTGGGCAGCTCGTGTGCTTCCGGGACTCCGATTTCTCGTATGTTACTCCTTGTGGTCGGTAAAAAATCATTATATATACTCCCGAAGGTTTTGACCTCTGTATCACGCACAAATCCTCTGTTCTTGTTTCGAGCTGTTTTCTGCTAGGGTTTGCGAAGCCAGGCACCATGTCGTCTCCCTCCTCCAACAACGAAGGCAACAATGCTTGGCTAATGAAGATAGATCTGAAGAGGGAAGGACCCGAGGAGACCCACAAGGAGAAGAAGAACAAGAAGGAGGTGGAAGATCCGGCTCTAGCATTGGAAGAAGACATCCATCAACCTCTTCCCAACCTCTTTACCTCAACTGAGATTGAAGCTTTCAGGATGATTGAGTTAGCTCAAATTAAGAACAAGCATCTCACAAGTGAAAATATTTTGTTGAAGGAATATATAGCTGCACCCAAAGGTATTATCCGCAAGCTGGAGGATCTCCTACGCTCGATATATGATGATCCGGCATCACTACTTTCAACTCCATCATCAACACCCCCGAAGGAGGAGACATAATCATATGGGTATGGGCACTCCCCTTGGCAACTGCCAAGCTTGGGGGAGTGACCCTGGTATTGTATCACTATCACTCCTATCTTTACCGTTTTACTTAGTTCGATCCTTTTGGTAGTATCTTGATCTAGTAGAATAAAGTTAGCATGATCTAGTTGTGAGATTTTGCCTTATGATCTTTACCCTTTGTAATCGAGTCCGTGAGCTATATAATAAAGATTAGTGTTGAGTCAAGGGCTTGATTTCCTCACTTGGGTCATGATAAAAAGGAAGAAAGCATAAAAGTATCCAAGAGGTCATATTGATCTTATGGGAAGTAATGACTTCACATATAGGAGTATGATGAATAAAAGTTATTGAGAGTTGACAAACAAAGTTTTGGTCATCGTTGCAATTAATAGGAAGTAATAAAAGAAGAGAGGCTTCACATACAAATATACTATCTTGGACATCTTTTATGATTGTGAGCACTCATTAAAGTATGACATGCTAAAGAGTTGATGTTGGACAAGGAAGAAAACATAATGGGTTATGTTTTCTTATATCCGAAATAAAGTATATTGTCATGGATCATCCAACATGTTGAGCTTGCCTTTCCCCCTCATGCTAGCAAAAACTCCTCGCACCAAGTAGAGATACTACTTGTGCTTCCATACATCCTTAAACCCAATTTTGCCATGACAGTCCACCATACCTACCTATGGATTGAGAAAGATCCTTCCAAGTAAGTTGTCATGTCGCAAACTCGCTAAAATATGCATGATTTATTAGTGTGGAGGAAATAAGCTTTATACAATCTTGCGATATGGAAGTAATAAAAGCGACGGACTACATAATAAAGGTCCTTATCACAAGTGGCAATATAAAGTGACGTTCTTCTATGCTAAGACTTTGTGCATCCAACCATAAAAACACATGACAACCTCTGCTTCCCTCTGCGAAGGGCCTATCTATTATTCTTGCCTTATAAGAGTCAAGGTGAAATTCACCTTTCCTTTTTACATTTTATCCTTTGGCAAGCACATTGTGTTGGAAAGATCCTGGCATATATACCCACTTGGATGTAAGTTTTCATGGTCTATTACTGTTGACATTACCCTTGAGGTAAAAGGTTGGGAGGCAACACCATAAGCCGCTATCTTTCTCTGTGTCCGATTAAAACTCCATAAACATAAGTATTGCGTGAGTGTGAGCAATTGTGAAAGACTATATGATGGTTGAGTGTGTAGGCTTCGTGAAAAGCTCTTATATTGACTCTTTCCGATGTTACGATAAATTGCAACTGCTTCAATGACCGAGATCAAAGTTTGTTAGTTTTCAATGAAGTTTATGATTCATGCTTGATATGGTGAATGAATTGTTACTTTAGCATAAGAATCATATGACTATATATATATATGTTGCTGTTATGAGAACGATCATGATGCCCTCATGTCCGCATTTTGTTTTTATCGACACCTCTATCTCTAAACATGTGGACATATTTTTCGATATCGGCGTTCGCTTGAGGACAAGCGAGGTCTAAGCTTGGGGGAGTTGATACGTCCATTTTGCATCATGCTTATATGTTGGTATTTATTGCATTATCGGCTGTTATTACGCGTTATGTCACAATACTTATGCCTTTTCTCTCTTATTTTACAAGGTTTACATGAAGAGGGAGAATGCCGACCGCTGGAATTCTGGGCTGGAAAAGGAGCAAACTCTGGAAACCTATTCTGCACAACTCCAGAAGCCCCGAAACTCCACAGAACTCCGTTTTAGAAAATATAAAAAATATCTGGAGAAAGAAGACCACAAGGGGGGCCACCTGCTGTCCACGAGGGTGGGGGGGCGCGCCCCTCTCTGGGCACGCCCCCTGTCTCGTGGGCCCACCGACGCCCCCCCCAATGCCCATCTTCTCCTCTATGAGGTGTTTTGACCTAGAAAAAATCATAAGGAGGCTTTCGGGACCAGACGCCGCCGTCTCGAGGCGGAACCGAGACGGAAACCAATCTAGGGCTCCGGCAGAGCTGTTCTGCCGGGGATACTTCCCTCCGGGAGGGGGAAATCGTCACCGCCGTCATCACCAACAACTCTCCCATCTTGGGGAGGGCTATCTTCATCAACATCTTCACCAGCACCATCTCCTCTCAAACCCTAGTTCATCTCTTGTATCCAATCTTTGTACCCAAACCTCAGATTGCTACCTGTGGGTTGCTAGTAGTGTTGATTACTCCTTGTAGTTGATGTTAGTTGGTTTATTTGGTGGAAGATCATATGTTCAGATCCATTATGCATATTAATACCCCTCTGATCATGAACAATATTATGTCTTGTGAGTAGTTACTTTTGTTCCCGAGGACATGGGAGAAGTCTTGCTATTAGTAGTCATGTGAATTTGGTCTTCGTTCGATATTTTGATGAGATGTATGTTGTCTCTCCTCTAGTGGTGTCATGTGAACGTCGACTACATGACACTTAACCATTATTTGGGCCTAGAGGAAGGCATTGGGAAGTAATAAGTACATGATGGGTTGCTAGACTGACAGAAGCTTAAACCCTAGTTTATGCGTTGCTTCGTAAGGGGCTGATTTGGATCCATATGTTTCATGCTATGGTTAGGTTTACCTTAATACTTCTTTTGTAGTTGCGGATGCTTGCATTAGAGGTTAATCATAAGTGGGAGGCTTTTCCAAGTAAGGACAGCACCCAAGCACCGGTCCACCCACATACCAAATTATCAAAGTACCGAACGCGAATCAGATGATCGTGATGTAAACAAGCTTGACGATAATTCCCATGTGTCCTCGGGAGCGCTTTCCTTTGTATAAGAGTTTGTCCAGGCTTGTCCTTTGCTACAAAAAGGATTGGTCCACCTTGCTGCACCTTATTTACTTTTACCTTTTGTCACTTGCTACCAATTATTTTATCACAAAACTATCTGTTACCTATAATTTCAGTGCTTGCAGAAAATATCTTACTAAAAACTGCCTATCATTTCCTTCTGCTCCTCGTTGGGTTCGACACTCTTACTTATCGAAAGGAATACAATAGATCCCCTACACTTGTGGGTCACCAAGACTCTTTTCTTGATGATACGTCTCCAACGTATCTATACTTTTTTATTGTTCCATGCTATTATATTATCCTTCTAGGATGTTTTATGGGCTTTATTATACACTTTTATATTATTTTTCGGACTAACCTATTAACCCAGAGCCCAGTGCCAGCTTCCGTTTTTCTCCTATTTTAGGGTTTGCAGAAAAGGAATAATAAACGGAGCCCAATTGACCTGAAAATCAACGGAGATCATTTTTGGACCAGAAGAAGCCCACGGAGTGCCGGAGGGGGATGAGAGGACCCACAGGCTGCCCACGAGGGTGGGGGGTGCACCCCCTACTGGGCGCGCCCCCTGCCTCGTGGACAGCCCGTAGCCCCCCTTTGCTTGGCCCCGACTCCAACACCTCATATATATACTGAAACCTGAAAATAACCTAGATCGGGAGTTCCACCACCGAAAGCCTCTGCAGCCACCGAAAACCAATCTAGACCCCGTTCCGGCACCCTGCCGGAAGCGGGAACCCTCACCGGTGGCTATCTTCATCATCCCGGCGCTCTCCATGACGAGGAGGGAGTAGTCCACCCTCGGGGCTGAGGGTATGTACCAGTAGCTATGTGTTTGATCTCTCTCTCTCTCTCTCTCTCGTGTTCTTGAGATGGCACAATCTTGATGTATCGCGAGCTTTTCAATTATAGTTGGATCTTATGATGTTTCTCCCCCTCTACTCTCTTGTAATGGATTGAGTTTTCCCTTTGAAGTTACCTTATCGGATTGACTCTTTAAGGATTTGAGAACACTTGATGTATGTCTTGCATGTGCTTATCTGTGGTGACAATGGGATATCACGTGATTCACTTGATGTATGTTTTGGTGATTGTCGTGGAATTGTCACGACATATGTCCTAGGGTAAGGACTTAGTCGTGAGACCGCGCATCTATGTAGTAGCTTGAGAGGGGTTGAGCGAAATCGAGAGACGCAACGCAAGACAAGGATTTAGACAGCTTCGGGCCCCGGGAAACATCGTCCGGTAATAGCCCTACATGCTGTTTGAGGCTAGGTCTCATTATGATCCTCATGGAGTCACCGGTAAACCGGCTCTTTGTGTCTAGCCCTAGAGACTTGTGAGAACTTGTCCCTCTTTGGGGAGCCCTGCCCCTCCTTATATATGTTGAAGGGGCGGGTTACATGACTAGTCCTAGTAGGATTAGGATTGCTTTATTACAAGGAGTCCTAGTCTTGCTTCCTTTGTAAGAGAATATTCCTTGTGCTTTCTTCATAAACCTGGAAAGGGCATGGGTTTCTGTACCCATGGTTCTTTCTCCTTCCCATGTTTCCTTGCGATGAAGTCTTCTTTAGTGTACCTCTTACGTTTGTCAGGTGCTTCTTCTTCTCGAACTTCAGGTGGATCATTCTTCTCATTATTATTACCTTCAGGTTCAGCACCATCTTCAGTCTCAGCATCGGAGATAGATACACTGTTGGGATCAATAGCTGGCTCTTCATCTGCAATAGGATCATTAGAATTGTCAGTCTCTTTATGTTTCTTTTTCTTATTTGGAGAGACAACAATTTCTTCTTCCTGCATTTGAGAATCTTGCTCGATTCTCTTCGGATGTCCCTCTGGATAAAGAGGATCTTGAGTACTAGTTCCTCCTCGGGTCTTAATCCCAAAAGCCTGCAGTTTATCTTGTTTGGCATTGTTAGCAAGCAAATCTCTTTGCACATTAGAAATTTGATCAAGCTGAGTTTGAACCATATGAAAATGCTTCACAAGACATTGAACATCATTAACTGTTCTTTCTAAAACACCAAGCAACTTTTTGATAGCAAGGGAATTATCATGCAACCGACTTTCTATCCTCTCATTAAAATGATTCTGTTTCATAATAAAATTATCAAACTCATCTAAACATTGATCAGGAGGCTTACCATGAGGGATGTCACTTTCGTTGAAATCTAAAAGAGAGTGTACCTCTACCATAGGAGGGTGAGTGGTAGGCTCACACAGCTTCTCAATAGGGGGTAGATTCTTCACGTCTTCAGCTTTAATACCTTTCTCTTTGATAGACTTCTTTGCTTCTCGCATATCCTCGGGGCTTAGAACAAACATGCCCCTCTTCTTTGTTGCTGGAGGTGGTTCAGGGACGGACCAATCTTCATGGTTCTTGGCAATTCTGCCCATTAGATCTTCCGCATCGTCTGGTGTTCTTTTCTTGAAAACACAACCAGCACAACTGTCCAGATAGGACCTAGAGTCATCAGTTAAACCAGCATAGAATATATCAATTAATTCATTCTTAGGAACTCCATGTCCTGGTCTAGCCTGAATCAAACTGCAGTACCTCCCCCAAGCTTTAGGGAGGGACTCATCCTGCAACTGTTTAAAATTATAAATTCTTTGTAAAGCAGCATGTTGCATATGAGCAGGAAAGTACTTATCAACAAAAGAGTGAGCTAAGTCCCGAGGACTCTTAATAGAACCGCATGGGAGTGAGTCATACCATGCTTTAGCACCTTCCTTCAAGGATAAAGGAAGAAGCTTGGTCACATAAAAGTAGCGTATCTTCTCATCTGTGGTAAACAGGCTGCCTAGTTCACCAAGTTTAGTTAGGTGTGCAATAGCATCATCATCTTCTCTGCCATAAAAGGGGTCAGCCTCAACCACAGGTATAAGTGAAAGATCAACAGAGAAATCAAAATCAGGATCATCAATGCATATACGAGATGTAGCAAACTCAGGATTAGGAACGGTTTTGTTTTTCAAAGAGTGTATTTCAAATATTTTCTTAATAGTTTCAGGGTCAGAGCCGGCAAACTCTGTCAGTTCCCTGCATAAGTCTTCATCAAGTATATAGTAATCATCATCAAGAAGCCTCTCTTGGAGTTTACTCAATTCAGGAAAATCATAAGTTTCACCAATAGGGTAGCGAGTAACAGGAAGTTCAATTCCATATTTTTCAGCAGCAGTAGTAATTTGTTTCTCAAGAGCATAACCAAGGGAACTAATATCATCATCGAAAGTAGTAGAAGCATCATCAAGTGTATCAGACATAGTAACAGATTCAGTAGGAGCATCATGTGGTGGTGGTGAGGCAAACTTACTCATAACAGATGGTGAATCAAGTGTAGCACTAGTGCTCAGAGCAGTACCTCTTCTTGTAGTGGATCGTAAGATCGGAACCTTGGGGTCACCTTTCTTACCCATAATGAATAAAGTGCAGCAGGTAGGATATCTCAAGTAGACTTGTAAATATTGCTATGCTCCCCGGCAACGGCGCCAGAAAACGGTACTTGATAACCCTCAACCGTAAGGGATCGAGATAGTCTTCGCGGGTAAGAATAACCCAATTTATTGATTCGACACACGGGGAGCCAAAGAGTATTTATAAGCTTTAACAGTTGAGTTGTCAATTCAACCGCACCTGAAATATACTAACTTGCAACAAAAGATAAGCGGTAACAGTGATATGATAGTGATGATAGTAATAGTAAAAGTAAATAGCAAAAGTAAATAGCAAAAGTGGCAACTAGTGACAAGCAAGGTTTAAAATACTGTAGGCTAGGGAGATGGATGGTTGGGCGTTGCATGGATGAGATAGTTTCTAACTTGGGGCACGGCACACGGAAAAGTAATGATCATCTAGGCAAATATCAAACATTAGGCATGTATCCCGTAGGTAGTTGTACGTGCTTGCAATAAGAACTTGCACAACATCTTTTGTCCTACCATCCCGCTACGAACGGGGCCAAAAGGAACTAATGGATATTAAGGTGCTCCTGTCAAAGAGCACCGGAACAAAGCAATGAACTCAATGGATACATGTAATCCTCAAACTACGGACCATCCCCTTTGGTGTCCCAAGCTGTCACCTTTGGGATCGCCGGTTCCGAACCGTAACAGGTGCATACAACTCATAGATAGGATCAAGAACACAAATATATTCATGCAAACACATAAGGTTCAGATCTGAAATCATGGCACTCGGGCCCTAGTGTCAAGCATTAAGAATAACAAGTTGTAGCAAAGATGATAAACACCATACTAGATGATAGGCAACATGCCCCCAACAATCTGACGAACTATTACATGATCTAACTCATCCAATCCCTACCATCCCCTTCGCCTACAGCAAGGGAATTACTCACACATAAGGGGGAAGTCATGGAGGGATGATGAAGTGGTGATGATGATGACGATGGCGACGATCTCCCCTCTCCGGAGGCCAAATCAGCCTCCAGATTAGCCCTCCCGAAGAAGAACAGAGGGTGGCGGCGGCTCCGCGACGAGAAATAGCGAAAAGGACTTCCGATCTAGGGTTTCTGCCTCGGAGGAAAAAATACGGGCTAAAGTAGGGCACCAGGGGGCGTGGGCCCCACCCAGGCGCCCCCCGGCGCGGCCCAGGGGGGGGGGGCGCCCACAGGGCGCCTGGGCACCCCCTGGCCCCCCTCTGGCCCCACTTCTGGTATGTTGTTTCTTCGGGTGCGTGGATTTTTCGTGATTTTTCGTGGATTTTTCTGAGATGTTTAAAAATCCGTTTTCATGCACACAAATAAACCATACAGGCAGCTCTGCTGAAAACAGCGTCAGTCCGGGTTAGTTTAGTCCAAATCATGCAAGAATGAGGTCAAAACAATATCAAAAGTGTTTGGAAAAGTAGATACGTTTGAGACGTATCAACTCCCCCAAGCTTAGCATATTGCTTGTCCTCAAGCAATTCAGTTCAACGAACTGAACGCGACAAAGAAAACTTTGACAAACTCTTTTGCTTCATTAGATGTATATAAGCATGTACTACGAAAAGAGTTTAGCCAGTATTGAAACAGTACTTATGAGAACAATGCAAGGAGCAATCCTTCTTTCAAGTGACCAGTCACAAATAATTAAGAGTAAACAATATATTACTGAAAATCAAGACAAGATCACATTGCACATAGCTTGAGCATATTAAGGTGGTATCTCGCTAGCCTCCATGAGTGAAGCAAAACATAAATGCAGAGACTCCTTCAGAGTTTTAAAGGAGACTAGAACTAAGAATTTCAGAATAAATCATATCACAAGTATGCAGAAGACAATGTAATACTTTGGGACAATGCACATTACACTCAGAATGACAATTATGCTCTCCTAGTCAGTGCTTTGAAGAAAGAAGGTGAGACTCTCGAACCGTGGCTTTTATTGGCAAAGTTGAAAACCCGTGATCGGAAACAAAAACTAAACATGTACCAGAGCTCTTGGTTTTAAAAACAGAAGTAAATATGTTTTGAGAGGTGCATATTTCGTCAACGAATGCTAGCAGATAACTCAATCACTTTTTAAGCTAGACAAGTCTCGAGGAACGGCTCCTGCATGAGGACGATCACATCCTCTTAATCTCCTTTGTTTATCACTGCCAAAGTTTTATGATTTCTCATGAACAAAGCGTGAAGGAGGGTTTGTTTGTTATATTATCTTTTCGAGCCGGGCGCACTCAATGCCAGTTCCTTTTCATATTAAGGGTTCGCACATTAAGCATGCAATCCAGGGGTGAAACTTGTCCAACTTAAAGAGATCATGAATTAACTACTACTTCCTCATGAGCTAAAACATAGGCACAAAAGAGAAATGCTTTTGATTAATTTCGAGATGGTACATGAAAGTCTTCGTTAGGGATGGCAGGTAAATACCATGTATAGGAAGGTATAGTGGACTCATATGGCATAACACGTTTAAAGGTTTTGGATGCACAAGCAGTCATTCCGCTTAGTACGGGTGGAGGTTTAGCAAAAGACTGGGAAGCGACCAACTAGAGAGCAATAACGGTCATAATCATGCAGAGCGACAAAGCAACATTGAATCGGGCATGACAGTGATATAACTATTCTAAAACTCAAAGATCATCAAGGCAAGGTAGACTTTTTAGTCTTAAACATGTGTAAGCATGTGCCAAGTCAATCCAAAAATTCTCTAAAGGGAAATACCACCATAGTATGCCAGACTAGGAACAATGCAATGCATGTAGATCATTTCAATAACACATTATATACTCTAGTTATTCGAGACTAGCCACAAGGAAAGCATGAACCACTGGAAGAGCATTGTAAACATAGCACTATGTCGCTACAAGCTGGTCTCTAGATCATAAGTACAGGCATATGTACAAAAGTAGAAACAATAAGAGTTCATACCGGTCTTCCTTGTTGCTTCCTTTCAGTCGATCTTCATCATTACTGCTTGTCACTTGCACGATCGAACGTAGGAAATATAATCAAATGCCATCACGGACTCGAGCCGATCTCTGAAAACAAAGCAAACTAAAGAGAGAAAGGAAATCTTTTTGGGTTTTTCAAAGGTTGAATAAAAGCAAAAGAAAGAGAAAATCTTTTTGTTGTTTTTGCAATATAGATGAATAAAGAAGAACGGGCAAAAACTTCGAAAAGATCAAAGCGAATCAAACGGATAATACAATGGAAAAGTGAGAAGGGCACGTACTCCCCCAAGCTTAGGCTTTTGGCCTAAGTTGGTAGCAGCTACTGCCCCCAGGAGCCTCCTGCTCCAGGGGTATGGTGGTGAGACCAAGGGTCGTAGAAGGATGATGGCGCGTACACCGAACTCCTCGGAGTCTCCCACGAGGAAGGTTCCGAGCTCCAAATAGAGGAAGACCCTTAACCAAACTCGGTGGCGGTCTCATCCTAAAAATGTGGTATCTCACCGTGCCTCTCCTCGTCTGGCACGGCCCCCTCCATGGGGTTATGGAACTGATGCTGGACCACGAACTCATCGAACTGGACAACATCAAAGGACCATCCATTCCTGCGAGAATAATCAAACAAAAGAGGTGCAGGTAGACGGATCTCGCGTTCCGCGGTAGTTACGAAACGCAAGATATAAACAAGGTTATCAAGTTCAGAGCCCATGGTAACAAACTTATGCCTCTTCATAGCAGCAAGATCAAAGCTTAAATAAGTAAAAGGAGTATCATCAGGGTGTGGGGTGCCTCCAAGATGCTCTAAGATAAGTGTGGCATAAATGCCACCATATAAGTCCCCCTTGTTACCGTTCATAGCAAGGCGTCGAGCAATTAAGGTACCAATATTATAATCAGACCTCCCTGAGAGGGCTGCTGCCAGGATAGCAATATCCAGAGCAGAAATGCTGCTCGTGTTGTCACGAGCTAACACCCCTCTAGCAATATAATATGCAAAATACCTGAGGTGAGGAAACAAGATACTGGAGATCTTCGACCGATGAATATCCCTCGTACCCATGCTGCAGAGAGAGTTGATGACGGTTTTCAGCTCGGAGGGCTGCGTGCCCATCCTTGCCGTCCTCCCAATGTTCGGCACACCTATTACTTCACAAAAATTTCCCAGAGTCATGGTGATAAGATCATTATAAATTTTAAACTCAATAGCACCTGAATCAGGATTATATCTAAAACTGTTAATGAAACCGGAGGTGAGTTTCTGATACTGAGTAACACGGCTCGTGACGAGTCATGTCAAACCTGCATTAGCACAAAGATTATAAAACTCATCCTTGATTCCCGCAGCTTCCATGAATACGTCACATGGATATGTCATCGCACGTGCTGGACTTGTATCTTCCAATAACTCCAGGGGCACATGATCTTCATTATAGCTCACCCTGGCAGTCGATGGTGAAGCTGCGGCTCTAGTGACTTGATCGGAGTGTGCAGGTCTCCTCTTCTCAAGCCATCCTTTTGCCCTTCCTAATAAACTCATTTCTGATTTTTTTTACAATTCACAAAAACGAGGATTAAAACAAAGTGAGCTAAGGCAAACTACTCAACTCACTTGCCCAAGGCATAAACTTGCATCAAAACTTGGAAAATAACTTTCTACACATGCATGCAAGCTCATCTCTACAGCACTAAGAACTACTAAATACTCACAAATGAGGCCACCAATCAAAAATCTAATTGGAGGGGTGGAGGAGTCACATACCAGGGAGTATTTGCTCAAAATTTCAGCTCAAATGATGGGCTGTAGAGAGAGATCGAAGAATCGCCCCCAAGAACAGCAAGAACAAGAAGAACACGACCAGAACTCGGGTTTCTGGAAAAAGAGAGAGAGAGAGGAGGAAGAGGTACCTGGAGGGGGGCCTTGTGGGCCCCAGGCGCCCTGTGGGCGCGGCCAGGGGCTGGGCCGCGCCAGCTGGCCGCCTGGGCCACTGGTGGCCCCCCTGGCTGGCCCCAGGACTTTTCGGGTCTCTCCCGTTGTGGAAATTTTTAATATAATTTTTCTGGAATTTTTCTGAAAACTTCACTGTTGAAATTTTTTCGAAGTTCAAAAAGCTGCGAAACTCTCTGAAAACTTGAAGTAGTTAGTAGTATTGTAAAGCTTCAAAAACATAGATACTTGGTACAGCAGGTATGACAACACTAAAAACAAATGAAAATATAGGAAGCTCGACTTTTTATCCGTATATAACACGTTCATTAGTAAGGTTGATCAAGTCTTACCAACAAACATGCGGTATATAGAACAAAAAGTCTCACCTCCTACGAAGTAATCACTGAACTTTTACCTTGATGGACATTGTCCCTACCATGATAGTTTTGTATTTGTGAGGCACATGTAGTGGACAATCCCATTCTCCAATTTTCACGGTCTCGATATTCTCTATAGAGTTGAGGGCATGCCTCCTGTCGGTCTTCTTCGGAAAATATACCGTGTGTTCTTTATCATTCACGTGAAAGGTAACCTTCCCTTTGTTGCAATCAATAATAGCACCTGCGGTGTTAAGGAAAGGTCTACCAAGAATAATGGACATGCTCCCATCCTCGGGCATGTCAAGCACAACAAAATCAGTAAGAATTAAACAATTAGCAACTTCAACTGGAATATCCTCACAAATACCTATCGGAACAGCGGTTGACTTGTCAGCCATCTGAAGGGAGATATCTGTAGGAATTAGTTTCTCTAAACAAAGCCTCTCGTAAAGAGAGAGAGGCATAACACTCACCCCCGCTCCAAGATCACATAAAGCAGTTTTGACATAATTATTCTTTATGGAGCAAGGGATAGTGGGTATACCTGGGTCACCGAGCTTCTCAGGAATCTTTCCACTGAAAGAATAGTTAGCAAGCATAGTAGATATTGCATCATTAGGAACTTTTCTTTTGTTAGTGACAATATCTTTCATATATTTTGAATACGAAAGTAACTTAATAGCATCAGTCAAAGGGATTTGAAGAAAAAGAGGTTTAATCCATTCACAAAACTTATTATAATGCTCTTCTTCTTTAGATTTGATGGACTTACCTGGAAAGGGCATGGGTTTCTGTACCCATGGTTCTTTCTCCTTCCCATGTTTCCTTGCGATGAAGTCTTCTTTAGTGTACCTCTTACGTTTGTCAGGTGCTTCTTCTTCTCGAACTTCAGGTGGATCATTCTTCTCATTATTATTACCTTCAGGTTCAGCACCGTCTTCAGTCTCAGCATCGGAGATAGATACACTATTGGGATCAATAGCTGGCTCTTCATCTGCAATAGGATCATTAGAATTGTCAGTCTCTTTATGTTTCTTTTTCTTATTTGGAGAGACAACAATTTCTTCTTCCTGCATTTGAGAATCTTGCTCGATTCTCTTCGGATGTCCCTCTGGATAAAGAGGATCTTGAGTACTAGTTCCTCCTCGGGTCTTAATCCCAAAAGCCTGCAGTTTATCTTGTTTGGCATTGTTAGCAAGCAAATCTCTTTGCACATTAGAAATTTGATCAAGCTGAGTTTGAACCATATGAAAATGCTTGACAAGACATTGAACATCATTAACTGTTCTTTCTAAAACACCAAGCAACTTTTTGATAGCAAGGGAATTATCATGCAACCGACTTTCTATCCTCTCATTAAAATGATTTTGTTTCATAATAAAATTATCAAACTCATCTAAACATTGATCAGGAGGCTTACCATGAGGGATGTCACTTTCGTTGAAATCTAAAAGAGAGTGTACCTCTACCATAGGAGGGTGAGTGGTAGGCTCACACAACTTCTCAATAGGGGGTAGATTCTTCACGTCTTCAGCTTTAATACCTTTCTCTTTGATAGACTTCTTTGCTTCTCGCATATCCTCGGGGCTTAGAACAAACATGCCCCTCTTCTTTGTTGCTGGAGGTGGTTCAGGGACGGACCAATCTTCATGGTTCTTGGCAATTCTGCCCATTAGATCTTCCGCATCGTCTGGTGTTCTTTTCTTGAAAACACAACCAGCACAACTGTCCAGATAGGACCTAGAGTCATCAGTTAAACCAGCATAGAATATATCAATTAATTCATTCTTAGGAACTCCATGTCCTGGTCTAGCCTGAATCAAACTGCAGTACCTCCCCCAAGCTTTAGGGAGGGACTCATCCTGCAACTGTTTAAAATTATAAATTCTTTGTAAAGCAGCATGTTGCATATGAGCAGGAAAGTACTTATCAACAAAAGAGTGAGCTAAGTCCTGAGGACTCTTAATAGAACCGCATGGGAGTGAGTCATACCATGCTTTAGCACCTTCCTTCAAGGATAAAGGAAGAAGCTTGGTCACATAAAAGTAGCGTATCTTCTCATCTGTGGTAAACAGGCTGCCTAGTTCACCAAGTTTAGTTAGGTGTGCAATAGCATCATCATCTTCTCTGCCATAAAAGGGGTCAGCCTCAACCACAGGTATAAGTGAAAGATCAACAGAGAAATCAAAATCAGGATCATCAATGCATATACGAGATGTAGCAAACTCAGGATTAGGAACGGTTTTGTTTTTCAAAGAGTGTTTTTCAAATATTTTCTTAATAGTTTCAGGGTCAGAGCCGGCAAACTCTGTCAGTTCCCTGCATAAGTCTTCATCAAGTATATAGTAATCATCATCAAGAAGCCTCTCCTGGAGTTTACTCAATTCAGGAAAATCATAAGTTTCACCAATAGGGTAGCGAGTAACAGGAAGTTCAATTCCATATTTTTCAGCAGCAGTAGTAATTTGTTTCTCAAGAGCATAACCAAGGGAACTAATATCATCATCGAAAGTAGTAGAAGCATCATCAAGTGTATCACACATAGTAACAGATTCAGTAGGAGCATCATGTGGTGGTGGTGAGGCAAACTTACTCATAACAGATGGTGAATCAAGTGTAGCACTAGTGCTCAGAGCAGTACCTCTTCTTGTAGTGGATCGTAAGATCGGAACCTTGGGGTCACCTTTCTTACCCATAATGAATAAAGTGCAGCAGGTAGGATATCTCAAGTAGACTTGTAAATATTGCTATGCTCCCCGGCAACGGCGCCAGAAAACGGTACTTGATAACCCTCAACCGTAAGGGATCGAGATAGTCTTCGCGGGTAAGAATAACCCAATTTATTGATTCGACACACGGGGAGCCAAAGAGTATTTATAAGCTTTAACAGTTGAGTTGTCAATTCAACCGCACCTGAAATATACTAACTTGCAACAAAAGATAAGCGGTAACAGTGATATGATAGTGATGATAGTAATAGTAAAAGTAAATAGCAAAAGTAAATAGCAAAAGTGGCAACTAGTGACAAGCAAGGTTTAAAATACTGTAGGCTAGGGAGATGGATGGTTGGGCGTTGCATGGATGAGATAGTTTCTAACTTGGGGCACGGCACACGGAAAAGTAATGATCATCTAGGCAAATATCAAACATTAGGCATGTATCCCGTAGGTAGTTGTACGTGCTTGCAATAAGAACTTGCACAACATCTTTTGTCCTACCATCCCGCTACGAACGGGGCCAAAAGGAACTAATGGATATTAAGGTGCTCCTGTCAAAGAGCACCGGAACAAAGCAATGAACTCAATGGATACATGTAATCCTCAAACTACGGACCATCCCCTTTGGTGTCCCAAGCTGTCACCTTTGGGATCGCCGGTTCCGAACCGTAACAGGTGCATACAACTCATAGATAGGATCAAGAACACAAATATATTCATGCAAACACATAAGGTTCAGATCTGAAATCATGGCACTCGGGCCCTAGTGTCAAGCATTAAGAATAACAAGTTGTAGCAAAGATGATAAACACCATACTAGATGATAGGCAACATGCCCCCAACAATCTGACGAACTATTACATGATCTAACTCATCCAATCCCTACCATCCCCTTCGCCTACAGCAAGGGAATTACTCACACATAAGGGGGAAGTCATGGAGGGATGATGAAGTGGTGATGATGATGACGATGGCGACGATCTCCCCTCTTCGGAGGCCAAATCAGCCTCCAGATTAGCCCTCCCGAAGAAGAACAGAGGGTGGCGGCGGCTCCGCGACGAGAAATAGCGAAAAGGACTTCCGATCTAGGGTTTCTGCCTCGGAGGAAAAAATATGGGCTAAAGTAGGGCACCAGGGGGCGTGGGCCCCACCCAGGCGCCCCCCGGCGCGGCCCAGGGGGGGGGGGGGCGCCCACAGGGCGCCTGGGCACCCCCTGGCCCCCCTCTGGCCCCACTTCTGGTATGTTGTTTCTTCGGGTGCGTGTATTTTTCGTGATTTTTCGTGGATTTTTCTGAGATGTTTAAAAATCCGTTTTCATGCACACAAATAAACCATACAGGCAGCTCTGCTGAAAACAGCGTCAGTCCGGGTTAGTTTAGTCCAAATCATGCAAGAATGAGGTCAAAAAATATCAAAAGTGTTTGGAAAAGTAGATACGTTTGAGACGTATCAACTCCCCCAAGCTTAGCATATTGCTTGTCCTCAAGCAATTCAGTTCAACGAACTGAACGCGACAAAGAAAACTTTGACAAACTCTTTTGCTTCATTAGATGTATATAAGCATGTACTACGAAAAGAGTTTAGCCAGTATTGAAACAGTACTTATGAGAACAATGCAAGGAGCAATCCTTCTTTCAAGTGACCAGTCACAAATAATTAAGAGTAAACAATATATTACTGAAAATCAAGACAAGATCACATTGCACATAGCTTGAGCATATTAAGGTGGTATCTCGCTAGCCTCCATGAGTGAAGCAAAACATAAATGCAGAGACTCCTCCAGAGTTTTAAAGGAGACTAGAACTAAGAATTTCAGAATAAATCATATCACAAGTATGCAGAAGACAATGTAATACTTTGGGACAATGCACATTACACTCAGAATGACAATTATGCTCTCCTAGTCAGTGCTTTGAAGAAAGAAGGTGAGACTCTCGAACCGTGGCTTTTATTGGCAAAGTTGAAAACCCGTGATCGGAAACAAAAACTAAACATGTACCAGAGCTCTTGGTTTTAAAAACAGAAGTAAATATGTTTTGAGAGGTGCATATTTCGTCAACGAATGCTAGCAGATAACTCAATCACTTTTTAAGCTAGACAAGTCTCGAGGAACGGCTCCTGCATGAGGACGATCACATCCTCTTAATCTCCTTTGTTTATCACTGCCAAAGTTTTATGATTTCTCATGAACAAAGCGTGAAGGAGGGTTTGTTTGTTATATTATCTTTTCGAGCCGGGCGCACTCAATGCCAGTTCCTTTTCATATTAAGGGTTCGCACATTAAGCATGCAATCCAGGGGTGAAACTTGTCCAACTTAAAGAGATCATGAATTAACTACTACTTCCTCATGAGCTAAAACATAGGCACAAAAGAGAAATGCTTTTGATTAATTTCGAGATGGTACATGAAAGTCTTCGTTAGGGATGGCAGGTAAATACCATGTATAGGAAGGTATAGTGGACTCATATGGCATAACACGTTTAAAGGTTTTGGATGCACAAGCAGTCATTCCGCTTAGTACGGGTGGAGGTTTAGCAAAAGACTGGGAAGCGACCAACTAGAGAGCAATAACGGTCATAATCATGCAGAGCGACAAAGCAACATTGAATCGGGCATGACAGTGATATAACTATTCTAAAACTCAAAGATCATCAAGGCAAGGTAGACTTTTTAGTCTTAAACATGTGTAAGCATGTGCCAAGTCAATCCAAAAATTCTCTAAAGGGAAATACCACCATAGTATGCCAGACTAGGAACAATGCAATGCATGTAGATAATTTCAATAACACATTATATACTCTAGTTATTCGAGACTAGCCACAAGGAAAGCATGAACCACTGGCAGAGCATTGTAAACATAGCACTATGTCGCTACAAGCTGGTCTCTAGATCATAAGTACAGGCATATGTACAAAAGTAGAAACAATAAGAGTTCATACCGGTCTTCCTTGTTGCTTCCTTTCAGTCGATCTTCATCATTACTGCTTGTCACTTGCACGATCGAACGTAGGAAATATAATCAAATGCCATCACGGACTCGAGCCGATCTCTGAAAACAAAGCAAACTAAAGAGAGAAAGGAAATCTTTTTGGGTTTTTCAAAGGTTGAATAAAAGCAAAAGAAAGAGAAAATCTTTTTGTTGTTTTTGCAATATAGATGAATAAAGAAGAACGGGCAAAAACTTCGAAAAGATCAAAGCGAATCAAACGGATAATACAATGGAAAAGTGAGAAGGGCACGTACTCCCCCAAGCTTAGGCTTTTGGCCTAAGTTGGTAGCAGCTACTGCCCCTAGGAGCCTCCTGCTCCAGGGGTATGGTGGTGAGACCAAGGGTCGTAGAAGGATGATGGCGCGTACACCGAACTCCTCGGAGTCTCCCACGAGGAAGGTTCCGAGCTCCAAATAGAGGAAGACCCTTAACCAAACTCGGTGGCGGTCTCATCCTAAAAATGTGGTATCTCACCGTGCCTCTCCTCGTCTGGCACGACCCCCTCCATGGGGTTATGGAACTGATGCTGGACCACGAACTCATCGAACTGGACAACATCAAAGGACCATCCATTCATGCGAGAATACTCAAACAAAAGAGGTGCAGGTAGACGGATCTCGCGTTCCGCGGTAGTTACGAAACGCAAGATATAAACAAGGTAATCAAGTTCAGAGCCCATGGTAACAAACTTATGCCTCTTCATAGCAGCAAGATCAAAGCTTAAATAAGTAAACGGAGTATCATCAGGGTGTGGGGTGCCTCCAAGATGCTCTAAGATAAGTGTGGCATAAATGCCACCATATAAGTCCCCCTTGTTACCGTTCATAGCAAGGTGTCGAGCAATTAAGGTACCAATATTATAATCAGACCTCCCTGAGAGGGCTGCTGCCAGGATAGCAATATCCAGAGCAGAAATGCTGCTCGTGTTGTCACGAGCTAACACCCCTCTAGCAATATAATATGCAAAATACCTGAGGTGAGGAAACAAGATACTGGAGATCTTCGACCGATGAATATCCCTCGTACCCATGCTGTAGAGAGAGTTGATGACGGTTTTCAGCTCGGAGGGCTGCGTGCCCATCCTTGCCGTCCTCCCAATGTTCGGCACACCTATTACTTCACAAAAATTTCCCAGAGTCATGGTGATAAGATCATTATAAATTTTAAACTCAATAGCACCTGAATCAGGATTATATCTAAAACTGTTAATGAAACCAGAGGTGAGTTTCTGATACTGAGTAACACGGCTCGTGACGAGTCATGTCAAACCTGCATTAGCACAAAGATTATAAAACTCATCCTTGATTCCCGTAGCTTCCATGAATACGTCACATGGATATGTCATCGCACGTGCTGGACTTGTATCTTCCAATAACTCCAGGGGCACATGATCTTCATTATAGCTCACCCTGGCAGTCGATGGTGAAGCTGCGGCTCTAGTGACTTGATCGGAGTGTGCAGGTCTCCTCTTCTCAAGCCATCCTTTTGCCCTTCCTAATAAACTCATTTCTGATTTTTTTTACAATTCACAAAAACGAGGATTAAAACAAAGTGAGCTAAGGCAAACTACTCAACTCACTTGCCCAAGGCATAAACTTGCATCAAAACTTGGAAAATAACTTTCTACACATGCATGCAAGCTCATCTCTACAGCACTAAGAACTACTAAATACTCACAAATGAGGCCACCAATCAAAAATCTAATTGGAGGGGTGGAGGAGTCACATACCAGGGAGTATTTGCTCAAAATTTCAGCTCAAATGATGGGCTGTAGCGAGAGATCGAAGAATCGCCCCCAAGAACAGCAAGAACAAGAAGAACACGACCAGAACTCGGGTTTCTGGAAAGAGAGAGAGAGAGAGGAGGAAGAGGTACCTGGAGGGGGGCCTTGTGGGCCCCAGGCGCCCTGTGGGCGCGGCCAGGGGCTGGGCCGCGCCAGCTGGCCGCCTGGGCCACTGGTGGCCCCCCTGGCTGGCCCCAGGACTTTTCGGGTCTCTCCCGTTGTGGAAATTTTTAATATAATTTTTCTGGAATTTTTCTGAAAACTTCACTGTTGAAATTTTTTCGAAGTTCGAAAAGCTGCGAAACTCTCTGAAAACTTGAAGTAGTTAGTAGTATTGTAAAGCTTCAAAAACATAGATACTTGGTACAGCAGGTATGACAACACTAAAAACAAATGAAAATATAGGAAGCTCGACTTTTTATCCGTATATAACACGTTCATTAGTAAGGTTGATCAAGTCTTACCAACAAACATGCGGTATATAGAACAAAAAGTCTCACCTCCTACGAAGTAATCACTGAACTTTTACCTTGATGGACATTGTCCCTACCATGATAGTTTTGTATTTGTGAGGCACATGTAGTGGACAATCCCATTCTCCAATTTTCACGGTCTCGATATTCTCTATAGAGTTAAGGGCATGCCTCCTGTCGGTCTTCTTCGGAAAATATACCGTGTGTTCTTTATCATTCACGTGAAAGGTAACCTTCCCTTTGTTGCAATCAATAATAGCACCTGCGGTGTTAAGGAAAGGTCTACCAAGAATAATGGACATGCTCCCATCCTCGGGCATGTCAAGCACAACAAAATCAGTAAGAATTAAACAATTAGCAACTTCAACTGGAACATCCTCACAAGTACCTATCGGAACAGCGGTTGACTTGTCAGCCATCTGAAGGGAGATATCTGTAGGAATTAGTTTCTCTAAACAAAGCCTCTCGTAAAGAGAGAGAGGCATAACACTCACCCCCGCTCCAAGATCACATAAAGCAGTTTTGACATAATTATTCTTTATGGAGCAAGGGATAGTGGGTATACCTGGGTCACCGAGCTTCTCAGGAATCTTTCCACTGAAAGAATAGTTAGCAAGCATAGTAGATATTGCATCATTAGGAACTTTTCTTTTGTTAGTGACAATATCTTTCATATATTTTGAATACGAAAGTAACTTAATAGCATCAGTCAAAGGGATTTGAAGAAAAAGAGGTTTAATCCATTCACAAAACTTATTATAATGCTCTTCTTCTTTAGATTTGATGGACTTACCTGGAAAGGGCATGGGTTTCTGTACCCATGGTTCTTTCTCCTTCCCATGTTTCCTTGCGATGAAGTCTTCTTTAGTGTACCTCTTACGTTTGTCAGGTGCTTCTTCTTCTCGAACTTCAGGTGGATCATTCTTCTCATTATTATTACCTTCAGGTTCAGCACCGTCTTCAGTCTCAGCATCGGAGATAGATACACTGTTGGGATCAATAGCTGGCTCTTCATCTGCAATAGGATCATTAGAATTGTCAGTCTCTTTATGTTTCTTTTTCTTATTTGGAGAGACAACAATTTCTTCTTCCTGCATTTGAGAATCTTGCTCGATTCTCTTCGGATGTCCCTCTGGATAAAGAGGATCTTGAGTACTAGTTCCTCCTCGGGTCTTAATCCCAAAAGCCTGCAGTTTATCTTGTTTGGCATTGTTAGCAAGCAAATCTCTTTGCACATTAGAAATTTGATCAAGCTGAGTTTGAACCATATGAAAATGCTTCACAAGACACTGAACATCATTAACTGTTCTTTCTAAAACACCAAGCAACTTTTTGATAGCAAGGGAATTATCATGCAACCGACTTTCTATCCTCTCATTAAAATGATTCTGTTTCATAATAAAATTATCAAACTCATCTAAACATTGATCAGGAGGCTTACCATGAGGGATGTCACTTTCGTTGAAATCTAAAAGAGAGTGTACCTCTACCATAGGAGGGTGAGTGGTAGGCTCACACAGCTTCTCAATAGGGGTAGATTCTTCACGTCTTCAGCTTTAATACCTTTCTCTTTGATAGACTTCTTTGCTTCTCGCATATCCTCGGGGCTTAGAACAAACATGCCCCTCTTCTTTGTTGGTGGAGGTGGTTCAGGGACGGACCAATCTTCATGGTTCTTGGCAATTCTGCCCATTAGATCTTCCGCATCGTCTGGTGTTCTTTTCTTGAAAACATAACCAGCACAACTGTCCAGATAGGACCTAGAGTCATCAGTTAAACCAGCATAGAATATATCAATTAATTCATTCTTAGGAACTCCATGTCCTGGTCTAGCCTGAATCAAACTGCAGTACCTCCCCCAAGCTTTAGGGAGGGACTCATCCTGCAACTGTTTAAAATTATAAATTCTTTGTAAAGCAGCATGTTGCATATGAGCAGGAAAGTACTTAACAACAAAAGAGTGAGCTAAGTCCTGAGGACTCTTAATAGAACCGCATGGGAGTGAGTCATACCATGCTTTAGCACCTTCCTTCAAGGATAAAGGAAGAAGCTTGGTCACATAAAAGTAGCGTATCTTCTCATCTGTGGTAAACAGGCTGCCTAGTTCACCAAGTTTAGTTAGGTGTGCAATAGCATCACCATCTTCTCTGCCATAAAAGGGGTCAGCCTCAACCACAGGTATAAGTGAAAGATCAACAGAGAAATCAAAATCAGGATCATCAATGCATATAGGAGATGTAGCAAACTCAGGATTAGGAACGGTTTTGTTTTTCAAAGAGTGTTTTTCAAATATTTTCTTAATAGTTTCAGGGTCAGAGCCGGCAAACTCTGTCAGTTCCCTGCATAAGTCTTCATCAAGTATATAGTAATCATCATCAAGAAGCCTCTCCTGGAGTTTACTCAATTCAGGAAAATCATAAGTTTCACCAATAGGGTAGCGAGTAACAGGAAGTTCAATTCCATATTTTTCAGCAGCAGTAGTAATTTGTTTCTCAAGAGCATAACCAAGGGAACTAATATCATCATCGAAAGTAGTAGAAGCATCATCAAGTGTATCAGACATAGTAACAGATTCAGTAGGAGCATCATGTGGTAGTGGTGAGGCAAACTTACTCATAACAGATGGTGAATCAAGTGTAGCACTAGTGCTCAGAGCAGTACCTCTTCTTGTAGTGGATCGTAAGATCGGAACCTTGGGGTCACCTTTCTTACCCATAATGAATAAAGTGCAGCAGGTAGGATATCTCAAGTAGACTTGTAAATATTGCTATGCTCCCCGGCAACGGCGGCAGAAAACGGTACTTGATAACCCTCAACCGTAAGGGATCGAGATAGTCTTCGCGGGTAAGAATAACCCAATTTAATAATTCGACACACGGGGAGCCAAAGAGTATTTATAAGCTTTAACAGTTGAGTTGTCAATTCAACCGCACCTGAAATATACTAACTTGCAACAAAAGATAAGCGGTAACAGTGATATGATAGTGATGATAGTAATATTAAAAGTAAATAGCAGTAGTAAATAGCAAAAGTGGCAACTAGTGACAAGCAAGGTTTAAAATACTGTAGGCTAGGGAGATGGATGGTTGGGCGTTGCATGGATGAGATAGTTTCTAACTTGGGGCACGGCACACGGAAAAGTAATGATCACCTAGGCAAATATCAAACATTAGGCATGTATCCCGTAGGTAGTTGTACGTGCTTGCAATAAGAACTTGCACAACATCTTTTGTCCTACCATCCCACTACGAACGGGGCCAAAAGGAACTAATGGATATTAAGGTGCTCCTGTCAAAGAGCACCGAAACAAAGCAATGAACTCAATGGATACATGTAATCCTCAAACTACGGACCATCCCCTTTGGTGTCCCAAGCTATCACCTTTGGGATCGCCGGTTCCGAACCGTAACAGGTGCATACAACTCATAGATAGGATCAAGAACACAAATATATTCATGCAAACACATAAGGTTCAGATCTGAAATCATGGCACTCGGGCCCTAGTGTCAAGCATTAAGAATAACAAGTTGTAGCAAAGATGATAAACACCATACTAGATGATAGGCAACATGCCCCCAACAATCTGACGAACTATTACATGATCTAACTCATCCAATCCCTACCATCCCCTTCGCCTACAGCAAGGGAATTACTCACACATGAAGGGGGAAGTCATGGAGGGATGATGAAGTGGTGATGATGATGACGATGGCGACGATCTCCCCTCTTCGGAGGCCAAATCAGCCTCCAGATTAGCCCTCCCGAAGAAGAACAGAGGGTGGTGGCGGCTCCGCGACGAGAAACAGCGAAAAGGACTTCCGATCTGGGGTTTCTGCCTCGGAGGAAAAAATATGGGCTAAAGTAGGGCACCAGGGGGCGTGGGCCCCACCCAGGCGCCCCCCGGCGCGGCCCGGGGGGGGGGGGGGGGGCGCCCACAGGGCGCCTGGGCACCCCCTGGCCCCCCTCTGGCCCCACTTCTGGTATGTTGTTTCTTCGGGTGCGTGGATTTTTCGTGGATTTTTCTGAGATGTTTAAAAATCCGTTTTCCTGCACACAAATAAACCATACAGGCAGCTCTGCTGAAAACAGCGTCAGTCCGGGTTAGTTTAGTCCAAATCATGCAAGAATGAGGTCAAAACAATATCAAAAGTGTTTGGAAAAGTAGATACGTTTGAGACGTATCACCGGGTCATTATGCAATAATGAGCAGGGACTTTGTAGATATAATCATTGAAAATAACATTATATAATGGAACTTCCATCATGGGGTTTGAACCCACGTTCACAAGGTTAAGAGCTTTGTGCTTAACCAACTGAGCAGTGGATACTTCAATATAATGGATTAATACTTTTGTACCTTGAACTGTTGATAGAGCAATTGGTAGCCCCCAAGGGCCGGCTCATTACAATGTGATGAGCCGGGTCTTCGATAAGGTGAGCAAAAAAATGACTTTGCATTAGCCCCCAAGTGTAATGGTGCATGCTTGTAGCGACATGAGACTTGCGTATTTGATATAATCTCAATCTGAATAATGTAGCCCCCAAGTGCTGGGTCGTAAGCCTGCAGCGACTCGGGACTATTCCTTCAATTGTAGAATAGATCATTTCCATTGATAAAATATTATCCATTGCGCTGAAGGGACTTTGAAAACCTCAATCATAATATTGATAACCATAATAAAAATCCGGCCATGTTGGCTATTAAAGATTTGAATAATATAACTCGGTTTAAAGACCGGTTTCAGTGATGTTTGATCACACGGTTGGTTTTACCAAGCCAGTGTAGTAAGGATGATAACCCAAAACTCGAGTATTGATAACTCCTGCAATATTTCGCCAGTTAATAACAAAACCATACCGGGTTGTGATAAACACCGGGTTATCCATATATGACACTGGCGATTTATAATAAAAAGCCAGGCCGGGTTAACAAACACCGGTCATTATCTTGTCTCATACTGGCGACTTATAGTCAAAGCCAGGCCGAGTTAATAAACACCGGTCATTATCCTGTCTCATACTAGCGACTTATAGTCAAAGCCAGGCCTGGTTAAAAAACATCGGTCGTTATCTGCTTCTGTGATTAAGTGAGTCACGATTAACCTTAATCCGGTAGGAATAATTGATAGCGCAGACGCTGATGAGGCCCTTGGCTCTCTTGTTCGGCTTAACCTGATGGCCGATCAGGGTTACGATGAACACCGGTTTAACTCTCGCTGGTGTTCATGACCCAGACTTCAACTTTGTAGATATATGGTCAACCTTGTAGTTGTCCAGTCTTGCATCAATGGGCTTGGTTAAAAAACCAATGACCTTGACGATAAAGATTTGTGAAAACATAGAAATAAAGGTTTTTCAGGCAAATAAGACCATGCAGTTGAGGCTTTTAATGAGCTTCCATGCTCCAAATTCGAGGCTTTTTGCGAGCTGCCAGGCTCCAAATTCGAGGCTTTTTGTGAGCTGCCAGGCTCTAGGCTTTTTGTGAGCTGCTAGGCTCTAGGCTTTTTCTGAGCTACCAGGCTCTAGGCTTTTTGTGAGCTGCCAGGCTCTAGGCTCGACGTTTCTTCATTGATGACACGCCACCCAATGTTTCAAAACCTCTGAAGGGTCTTGTCTTTAGGTGATCAACTCGATGATCGTCACTGGCTGATTCTTTGATGCATCAAGGGCGCCAGTTTAGGAGGCCATGGTAAGTTTTCGGTGAAACTCCCATGTGATACTCCTTTGTAAGCAGAAGCCCCCAAGTGATATATTTCTGAGCTGTGCTCGCCGGGTACCTATGTTTGAGTTGTGCTGTGCAACAAACTCTCTTTGGTCCCTTTAATAAATAACTGTCCTGCATATCAAAATATACGGATCAAAGTAACTGTTTTCTTGATGAAAACAATATACACCAAGAAAATAGATTTTGATGGATATCACCTGATGTATTTGGACCTTATGATCCTCATCGGTGTCTGTTAGCCAACCCGGTATGTTGAATAAACCGGACCGCAGGGCGCACAGTAAAACGACCGCAGCATCAGGGGCATCACAGACATATGAATCGGCCGCAGTGTTGTAAGCCGGCGCAGATGAGCAAGTTGTCCTTCACGTCGTAAACCGGTGCGGTCGCGAAAGACTGCCACGGCGTGGTAAACCGACGCGTTCGCGAGAGATGGCCACGGCACTGTAAGCTAGTGCGGGAGTCCATTGAGTAACGACGTCCACTTGTGCCAAATGATGTTGGCGTGCCTCCATCTCCGCGGTATAATACCACTTTGTAATGAATGGTTTTCCTGCGTATAAAATACAGTAGGGCGAAGTATTTTTGCTCGGATGAATTAATATGGATTAAAAATAAATAGGATAAATATCACCTGATTCGCCCGAACAACAGACGAGTCGGCCGGCACTGACGGGCTAGTTGTCCTCCTCGTTGTGAGCCGGCGCGTATGCGTGAACCGGCGCGATCGCAGACGGGTCGGCCGTATGTTGATGTAGACCGGACCGCGGGGGACGGTGGCCTGTGCGCGCTTTATTGTGCGATTCGCACGGTCCTGATGAGTTGATGCGGACTGGACCGCAGGAACGGCGGCTTGTACGCATGTGCGTCGAGCATCATAGCATGGACGAATGCTAGTGCACGTACTCCGTATCCGCGGTATAATGGCATAAAAAAATTTGTCCTGACTTATTTTCCGGATGAATGCGGATACCAGTATTGGATAACGTTGGACGTATTCCGGTGCAGCCCCATGTAAACAAGACCAACAGATGGCCTCCGTATCAAGTATACTGATGATTTCCTGTTCTGCACAAGGTGCGTGCGTGGTCGGAGTTGTCCCGTACGTGGTACTGTGCTGATCGTCCCCAACAGAGAATTTTATCCACTGTGTAGACACAGTAACTATAGACTGAAATCTGATGTGACTAGACCACTTGAAGAAGCTTCACGTGAGATTAATTCTTTTGTCATGATTGACCTGGAAACTTGTGCCTTTGAGATGTTTGCTCCTTCGTGTAACAAAGGGATATAAAAAACTGATTTGATCTTTCTTCATGCATCCGAATGCTAGCTGAAATCTTTGGTCTTCACGCCTGGCAGTAATAGCGAAGCGGCTTCAGAGACAGCGACTCGAAGCAGAGCCGGCGCCCGATGATGGCGGTTTGGGGGTGCGTCCAGGATGGGCCGGTGCGGCCTCACTAGCAGCTAGGCAAGCAGGGCAAAGGTGATTAGGCCGGCCCGTGGCAGTAGCTTAACGGCAGCCGGCGGCTTAACGCTTTAACACAGAAAAGCCCCAAGGCAAGGGCGAGTCACAACAGTGGAACAAGGAGGCTCGATCCGAGGCGGAGCGACGAGGCGAGGCGGCTCGCAGGCGATTCAGAGTTGAAAACGAAGCGGAGACCAGTCGGATGTGGAGGCGAAGCAGAGCGGGGCCGGGGAGGCTCAGGGCTAGGCTGGCTCCACGTGAGTGCCAGTCCGCGGCAGCTCGAGATCAAAAACTGAAGGTGCACAGCGGTTGTTCTCGGCAAAACAACAGTACTGCGGCGACGGCTTGCAGTCGAGGAGGCCCTAGGAGGCGGAGGTGAGCACGACAGCAACTTGAAGGCACTTCACCGCGGCGGGTTAGAGTAGCAGTGGCAATTTAGCCCCGACCATGAGGGTGGGCAGCGCTCGGCCACAGCCGAGCAGTCGGCTCGTCGGAGAAAGCGTGGACCGGCGAGCGGGACGACATATGCAGTCGGAGGCGGTTCAGTGCTGCTGTGCTTGGCCGACGGCTCACGGGCAGAGCGGTTAGGCAGAGGTGAGCAACAGTAGCTCATGGGACCGGCACCTCTGAGCAGCGAATCGGATCAAAGCAGTCCCGACGCGGCGAACTGGAACGGAAGCCAGGGCGGACTCGAAGACGTAGGGCGCTCATGCGGCCTGGAACGGAAGCCAGGGCGGCTTTGACGAAGACGGAGGGGCGCCGGCGGTTTGGCCACACACGGCTAGCTACGAGCAGACTGGCGCTAAGTCCGGTCTCAACGCGGCGCCTCCGTCCCCAAGATGGAGTTGGCGATTTTGAGGCAAAAAACCGAGGTGACCCAGAGCGGAAACGAATCGGAGTCGGCTTGATACTGCGGCGGCCAATCGGATTGAGGCCGTGGGCGACTCAGGATGAGTCGAGGCGAGGCCGACTTGGAGTTTGGTTCAGCGGTGACTTGGCGGTGGCTGGCCGTATACAACTTCCCTCTATGTCCCTGCCTCGGCCGTTCTTGGTTTGATCATCCATGTCCCTGTATATTGATGTATCACCCTTTTATACTATTGCCGGTTTGATGGATGTAGTAGCAGCATGACCCCCGCATGACTAGCTTCCGGACCCGGCCTCGACGGATCATCTAATCTGATCACGTGCGCCGGCGCATCAACGCAACCCTAATTTTCTTATACATGTCGCTTTGACTGTTCATCGACGAGGTTATCTTGTACGCCGACTTTTTTCCATCCGGCACGTCACAAACTTCTTGATCCGTGAAGAAATCCCTCCAAGAACTCAACACCACTGTGCGCAGGCCCCACGGTGGGCGCCAACTGTCGTGGAATTGTCACGGCTGATGCCCTAGGGTAAGGACTTAGTCGTGAGGCCGCGCATCTATGTAGTAGCTTGACAGGGGTTGAGCGGAATCGAGAGACGCAATGCAAGACAAGGATTTAGACAGCTTCGGGCCCCGGGAAACATCGTCCGGTAATAGCCCTACATGTTGTTTGAGGCTAGGTCTCATTATGATCCTCATGGAGTCGTCGGTAAACCGGCTCTTTGTGTCTAGCCCTAGAGACTTGTGAGAACTTGTCCCTCTTTGGGGAGCCCTGCCCCTCCTTATATATGTTGAAGGGGCGGGTTACATGACTAGTCCTAGTAGGATTAGGATTGCTTTATTACAAGGAGTCCTAGTCTTGCTTCCTTTGTAAGAGAATATTCCTTGTGCTTTCTTCATAAACCGGCCCACCATAACATGAACCGGCCTTCTGGACCTTGGGCCTTGTCATCCGTCAACCGCCCGCCGGGTTACCCATGAATCATGAAAACCGTCTGGTCCGGGCGGGACGCCAGTGAATCGTCAAGTGTAAACCGTCAAGTAAACCGCCAAGTCCGGCCGGGTCATATCTCCGGCCGGGTTACGCCGCGGGGTATATCCCCGACAGTGATCAACTTGTGGGTTCTGTGACCTTGGGAATCTATGCATAGGGGTTGGCACACGTTTTCATCTTGACTCTCCGGTAGAAACTTTGGGGCACTCTTTGAAGTACTTTGTGTTGGTTGAATAGATGAATCTAAGATTGTGTGATGCATATCGTATAATCATGCCCACCAATACTGGAGGTGACAATGGAGTATCTAGGTGACATTAGGGTTTTGGTTGATTTGTGTCTTAAGGTGTTATTCTAGTACGAACTCTATGATAGATTGAACGTTACTACAGACTCTTGAATAGATCGATCAGAAAGAATAACTTTGAGGTGGTTTCGTACCCTACCATAATCTCTTTCTTTGTTCTCCGCTATTACTGACTTTGGAGTGACTCTTTGTTGCATGTTGAGGGATAGTTATGTGATCCGGTTATGTTATTATTGTTGAGAGAACTTGCACTAGTGAAAGTATGAACCCTAGGCCTTGTTTCCTATCGTTGCAACACCGTTTATGCTCATTTTTATCTTTAGTTACCTTGCTGTTTTTATATTTTCTTATCACAAAACCTATATCTACCATCCATATTGCACTTGTATCACCATCTCTTCGCCGAACTAGTGCACCTATACAATTTACCATTGTATTGGGTGTGTTGGGGACACAAGAGACTCTTTGTTATTTGGTTGCATGGTTGTTTGAGAGAGACCATCTTCATCCTACGCCTCCCACGGATTGATAAACCTTAGGTCATCCACTTGAGGGAAATTTGCTACTGTCCTACAAACCTCTGCACTTGGAGGCCCAACAACCTCTACAAGAAGAAGGTTGCGTAGTAGACATCAAGCTCTTTTCTGGTGCCGTTGCCGGGGAGGTTAGTGCTTGAAGGTATGTCTTTAGATCTTGCAATCCAATCTTTTAGTTTATTGTTTTATCACCAGTTTAGTTTATAAAAGAAAACTACAAAAAATGGAATTAAGGTTACCTCATATGCTTCATCTTTTTATTATCTTTCGCGAAAATGATGGGAAGGAAAATTGTGCTCAAGTACTAGAAGAAGAAATACATAGAATGCTTGGCATGAAATATGTGAATGATGAGCATGATTGCAATGTTGTTAATGTGAATCCTTTGAATATCCATGATGCTAATGATATGCAAAGCCACAAGCTTGGGGAAGCTATGTTTCATGAAGATGATATTTTTAGTCCCCCAGGTTTTGATGATAATATTTATTATGATGGAATCATACCTTTTATTTATGATGATTATATTCATGAAAGTGGATTTGGAGAGGTCATGACTTTATTTAGCGATGAATCCGCTATTTCGGAAGAGGTTCCAATTGATTATGAGAACAAAGTTGCTATCTATGATGATTATTGTGATGACTTGTATGCTATTAAGAATAATGAAAACCATGAAACTTTTCATCTTGATTTTAGTTTTCAATTGGATTATGCCTCACATGATAATTATTTTGTTGAGTTTGCTCCCACTATTATTCATGAGAATAAATTTGCTTATGTGGAGAGTAGCAAAATTTCTATGCAAGTAGATCATGAAAAGAATGCTTTATGTGCTAGTTATATTGTTGAATTCCTTCATGATGCTACTGAAAATTATTATGAGAGAGGATCATATGCTTCTACATATTGCAATAATATCAAGTTTCCTCTCTTTGTGCTCAAAATCTTGAATTTATGCTCATTTTCCCTTCCTATGCTAGTTGATTATCGTTCCCATAAGTTGTTTGCTCACAAAATCCCTATGCATAGGAAGTGGGTTAGACTTAAATGTGCTAGTCATATTCTTCATGATGCTCCCTTATGTTTCAATTCCTATCTTTTATGCGAGCATCATTGAAATCATCGTGCCTAGCTAGGGGTGTTAAACGATAGCGCTTGTTGGGAGGCAACCCAATAAAAATATAGCTCCGAGTATAGTTACCGATAGATGAAGACAAAAGAGGGGATGCCTTCCCAGGGCATTCCCAAGCTTAGGCTTTTGGTTGTCCTTGAATTTTACCTTGGGGTGCCTTGGGCATCCCCAAGCTTAGGCTCTTGCCACTCTTTGTCCCATAGTCCATCAAAGCAATACTCTTGTAACATCCCAAATTTTCAATTTGGAATGTTATACATAGATCATATTGCATTCCATGCTTTTGCATTTTAGTTTGTGGCGTTCCTCGAAATTCTAAGCAACTCAAGGACCTACGGAGAGAGTTGAGAATTTTACCGTTTTCGTATTTGAGTTTGCTCGAATACCGGTACGAGGACAGTGTGATTCTAATTATTTTTCTCTCCTAAAAATATTTCTAAAATACAAAATATGAGCGGAGATCATATGACTTCTCCAAAATAACAGAAAAATTGGAGGAAAAATGTTAAAATCACTTTTGGTATTTTTCTGGATTTATTTGCATAGGAAAAATGCGCGTTTTTCAAAATTGCATTTAGGTCCGGGAAAAATGTTCACTTTGTCCTAAATATTATTAGAGGACGGTGAAAATTTACTTCGGAAATTTTGAAGTCCGTTTATTATTTCTTTCATTAGTTTTTCTGCGCCGGGACTCTTTTTTTTTCGAAAAAAGGAAACTGACTTGGAGTCTTACTAGCCGAGTACTCTGGGCTTTATAAGTCGCCCGAGCCGGCCCAAACCACAGCCAGCCCGCGCCCCAGCCCTAGCCGCCTCGCGCCGCTGCTGCCCTAGCCGCCCCGCGCCGCCGCCGCACTTGCCGCCGCCGCCGCCTCGCCCGCCCGCCGCCGCCGCCTCGCGCACCCGCCGCCGCGGCACTTGCCGCCCCGCGCCGACGCACCTTGCCGCCGCCCCGCCGCCTCGCCCGCCGGACCGCTGCCGCCGCCGGAGTGCCGGACCCCGCCGGAGTTCGTCGAGGTAGTTACGTTTTTTTTAGAACAGATCGGTTTTTTGTAAAACTGTAGATCGTTTTTTCGATCGGTTCGTTTTTTAATCGGTTTAGTTATATAGCGGACATTCGTCCGTACGTTCGTTTTAACGAACGGTTTTCGTTAGTTAGCCGCAGACAGCGAACGTTCGTTCGTTAGCCTGTTCGTCCGTTTTTCTTTTTTGGGGTATTTATCCACGATTATTCCGATCGTGATTTCTGCCCTGATCTTGTTTTTCGTTTTTCTTTTCGCTCGAGAGTCGGAATCAGGTGATTCAAAATCCCAGATCTTCGTCTCGATGCCCTCTTTACGTTTAATCAACTTGAACAAGGTTTTGGCTACTGTAAAATTTGACTTTAGGCCAACTAGTAAACCGGAGCTCGTTTCTTTCGCAGTTTGAGTTTCGTTGCTTCTTTCGAGTTGATTCTTTTTGCAATCTGGAGTTCTTAAGTTGAACTTTCTGGTTAGATCTCTTATTTGAGTTTTACCCGTGCATTAGTTAAGTACTTATTGTGTGCTTGTTTGATTGCGATAGAGTACCCGGAGTGCGCCGCTTGCTACTTTGAGTCTCTAGGTTTTGCGGATCATCAGCAAGGCAAGTAACACTTTGATCATACCTTCCAATTACCCAGTTTTTATTGCATTAGTCCAACCCTCACACATTGCATGAGTAGGATTAATTAACTTGTGGGACTGAGAAGTAGATTGAGGTAGTACCTATTACCTGCATTACATTCAAACCTTTGGGAGTTAGTTCTACGTTTGCTGTTAGGACATGCTATGCTCGTAGACGTGGATTGGGTGAGTGAAATCCATGACAGATGTGAGTTTGTTAATTAATGGTTCAACTTAAGGTGGCAACATTAATACACATCTGGGTGGATTGAGGCATCTGGGTATTCTAGTGATCGCCTGTTTTTCTTTTGGACCGCCACCCAGGCTCAAAGGGATCATAAGATTATTCATACTAGAAACTTCCGTGTGCAGCCACAATGCTATTATGGGCTCTAGCATAGTATGAGTAAGTCGTGCGTACTCTTACAGTGGTGGACTAGCAGATGTAGGGGATGTAGGTTGGTACGGTCCGCCCGATCGTAAGGTGCTAGCGCTTCTGAAAGACTATGTCTCGGTCATCCGTTTCTCAAACACCATGCAGTGCGAGAAACCAAACGAAGGCGATCGAGTCTTGTGGGAAAAGTCCACAAACCTCTGCAGAGTGTACAAACTGATCATGATTACCCGTGTCCCCGGTTGTGGACGTCTTGAGTATCTAGTACCTGGATTTTCATGTGAATCTCATCATGTTACTTTAATTAATTTTGTTGGGTTTAATTTATTTTAATTGGGGTTGAGAGGATGTCTATCTTCTCAACGATGTTTCAACTACCATGATAGTTAAACTAAAATTTATTCCTTTGAAGTAGGGAAAAATTGGCTTTACGCAAAAACTGTAACCATAGAGCTTTCCACCAGCCAAATATTGCATATAGTATAGCTTTACTTTCATTGCATTCTCTTGTGTTACCTTGCCAACATATTCCATGTGCTGACCCGTTTTCGGGCTGCAACGTTTCATGTTGCAGACTTTTCAGACGACGAGTAAGATGCCTTTTAGGTCGTGGTTCTATACTCAGTGATGCCGCTGGAGTTGATGGACTCACTTATCTTCCAAGCCTTCCGCTGTTATCGTATTAGATGGCCTTCAGCCATATTATTTGTAATAAATTCATCGTTGGACTATCGATGTAATAAGTGTGTGATTGCTACTCTGTTATAAATCCTTCAAGTACTGTGCGTGTCAGCATTACTGATCCAGGGATGACACTGATGCACAGAGATCAGACTGTTTGAGGTCTGGTCGCTACAAGATGGTATCAGAGCACACGCTGACTATAGGACACGACCACTAAGACAAGCCTTAGAGCACTATTCACTCTTCTCTTTTCTGACTCCTCATCTTTTCTACTCCTTAGGATGGTGGAAGCAAAGCACAAGTTCATGCAACCGGATGATGATACGCCATTTGGACGACACCTGAAGGAAGTCACCAGATATCTATACATTGGACTACCAAGTTTCACCGAAACCTACAGTGCCACTCTACCCGAGGAGGAGCGTTGGTTGATTCAAGCTCAAGTTCCAGGAAGGACGTTCGCACCCGTCTCACTCATAGCATTTTCCTTTAATGCACATACATGGAGCCTAGGCAGGAGTATGGCAGCCCACATCGTTATGGGAAGGATTGGAGAAGTCTACAAGCAGGAGCTAAAGGACACCATCTACCAGATTTGTGGACGCCGAGATGAGAATTGGGATATGATTAGCACCCGGAAGGATAGGTCCATTGCAGCATTCATCCAGGAGTTGAATCATCACATTCGTCGCCAGGAGCACCATATGTGTGCAGGGATGATAGATTTGAAGAAGGCCCTAAATAGGAATTTGGAGCTAGAAGAAGAACTCAAGTCTACACGCGACGGATATGAGGAGGAGATGAAAATAATTGTGGAGAAGAATGATGATCTGACACGGAAGTTAGGAATACTCATGGGAGAAGAAGACGAGGAAGAAGAACCCAAGGAGATTCCACCGGAAGACTATATCATCATAGATGACACAGATTCGGAAGCTGAGGATAGCAAGGACGAAGACTATGAAGATGAAGCTGGAGCAGATATTATGGAATCCTCTGCCGATCAATATTTTTAGATGACCACCCTGTGACTAGTAGTTTACCTCCATATATTAGATTTAGCGCACTTTTGTAACAATCGTTAGATTTGTAAGACCTTGTTTGAAATTGATTGGTGTGATATGATTGTGTGTTTGTCTCATGTGCATATGGGTAGTGATTTTCCCTTAGACCTCTTTTCTATTCTAATCTCTTCCCTCTACGCCCATCAGATGCCTCCAAGACGTGAATTTGAGTTTCCCCCTGAGCTCACCCAGTTGATCCAGCAGCAGAACACCCTGATGCAACTTTTTGTCCAGAACACTCAGAACAACCAGAACAACAACAACAACCCTCCACCACCATCACCCATGGACAACCTGACATGTTTCTTAAGGTTGCAACCACCCGTGTTTGCTAGAAGCATCGAACCAATAGTGGCTGATGACTGGCTACGCAAGATTGGAAGGTATTTGACCACCGCCAATTGCTCGGATGCTGAGAAGGTGCGATTTGCCGCACACCAGTTGTCTGGACCAGCCGCAGCATGGTGGGAGAATTACACAGCCACTTATCCCATAGCCAATGTGACTTGGGATCAGTTTCAGCAAGCTTTTCGTACCGCCCATGTCTCAACTGGAGCCATGAGTATGAAGAAGCAGGAGTTTCGCAATTTGCGCCAAGGGAATCGTACTGTGGCTCAATACGTGGATGAGTTTAGTACCCCTATCTCGTTCTGCCCCAGATGATGTGGCTACAGATGCCAAGAAGCAGGAGAGATTCATGGAAGGGTTGAATGATGAGATGAGTGTACAGTTGATGGTGGCAACTTTCAATAATTACCAGGAGTTGGTTGACCGCGCCCTAATGATTGAAAGGAAGCATCAATAGATTGAGAGTCGCAAGAGGAAGTATGGGCAAGGAAAGTATAACTCTGGAGCTCAGCAGAAGCCCCGTTTTACCCCTAAAGCGGTAGGACAGTTCCAGCATACCCATGGAGGAGGCAGCTTGCACAATCACAATGGCACCAAGAATGGAAATGGGAATAGGAATGGAACCAATGGAAACCAGAACCGCCCTACACCGTCCACACCCACCAAGAGGGATTTCAGCCATGTCACTTGTTACAAGTGCGGGAAGAATGGACATTATGCCAATGAATGCCCAGAAGTTAAGAATGGAAATGGCAATGGAAGCGCCGGGAAGAAGCCCAACCCGTTCAACAAAGGACAAGTGAACCACGTGACTGTGGAGGAGGTAGAGGAGCAACCAGATGCGGTTATAGGTAAGTTCTTAGTTAAGTCCTTTACTGCACTCGTTCTTTTCGATACTGGTGCATCGCATTCATATATTTCAAGGGGATTCGTGGATAAGTATAAGCTGCCGACCCAAGCCCTTAGATCGCCCATGTTAGTAACCTCACCAGGAGCGGAGTATATGGCTAAGTCATGGTGTGATCAGTTGCCCCTAAGGATTGGTAATTACATTTTCCCTTCGGACCTAATAGTATTGGAATCTCAAGGACTGGATGTGATATTAGGCATGGATTGGTTATCTAAGTATGAAGGGAATATTGAATGTGCCAGCAAGACCATTTTGCTTACTACGCCGGAAGGAAGAAGGATCAAGTATGTATCCCGGCATGAGTCAAAGAGGAGTAGATTAAATTCCTTGTCAGGAGTTGTTCAGGAGGAAGTGCCAGTAGTGAAGGATTATCCGGACGTGTTTCCAGAAGAACTGCCAGGAGTGCCACCGGATAGATATATAGAGTTTTTGATTGAACTTTTGCCAGGCACCGGGCCAATTTCTAAGAGACCATATAGGATGCCCGCAAAGGATTTGGAGGAAATTAAGAAACAGATTAAGGAGTTACTGGATAAAGGATTCATACGCCCAAGTTCTTCGCCTTGGGGTTCGCCGGTACTTCTAGTGGATAAGAAGGATGGGTCGTTAAGAATGGTTGTTGATTACCGTGGATTGAATGAAGTAACGATCAAGAATAAGTACCCATTGTCGATGATCAATGATCTGTTCGATAGATTGCAAGGAGCTAAGGTATTTTCCAAGATCGATCTGCGATCAGGGTACCATCAATTGAAGATCCGAGAGCAGGATATACCTAAGACGGCCTTTACCACTAGGTATGGGTTGTACGAGTATACCGTTATGTCGTTTGGTCTGACAAACGCACCGGCATACTTTATGAACCTGATGAACAAAGTGTTTATGGAGTATTTGGATAAGTTCGTCGTAGTGTTCATAGATGATATATTGATCTTCTCGAAGGATGAAGAGGAGCATGCAGAGCATTTGCGATTGGTATTGGATAAGCTCAGAGAACATCAGTTATATGCCAAGTTTAGCAAATGTGAATTTTGGTTGAAGGAAATCGGATTCCTCAGACACGTTATATCCGGAGAAGGAATAGCAGTAGATCCCGCTAAGGTGGACATCGTGACCAATTGGGAAGCACCGACAACAGTTGGAGAGATCCGGAGTTTTCTTGGACTTGCATGATACTACCGAAGATTCATCGAGAATTTCTCAAAGATTGCAAAGCCAATGACGGAGTTGTTAAAGAAGGACACCAAGTTCAGTTGGACAGAAGAATGTGAGGCCAGTTTCCAGGAATTGAAGAAAAGGTTGGTCTCATCCCCTGTGTTGATTCTGCCAGATCAACATAAGGATTATGAGGTGTACTACGACGCTTCACGTCGAGGACTTGGAGCTGTTCTTATGCAGTAAGGAAGAGTTCTTTCGTATGCTTCACGACAACTAAAACATCATGAGATGAACTATGCCACCCACGATTTGGAGTTAGCAGCCGTAGTGCATGCATTGAAGACGTGGAGACATTTTCTTATTGGGAACCATTGTGAAGTATATACGGATCACAAGAGTTTGAAGTATATATTCACTCGGAAGGAGCTAAATCTTAGGCAAAGGAGATGGCTGGAACTCATTAAGGATTACGACATGAGATTGCATTATCATCCCGGAAAGGCTAACGTAGTAGCCGATGCGCTAAGCCATAAGAGCCATGTCAACACCCTAATGATGGAGGAAGTTCCAAAGGAGTTATCCGAGGACCTACGAGAGCTACGTATGGAGATAGTTCCGAGAGGCTATGTAGCAACACTAGAAATCCAGTCGACCCTGACGGATAAAATCAGAGAAGCTCAGAAAGCTGACAAGGAGGTTGTCGCTATAAAGGAGAGGATGAGCGAAGGAAAAGCTAAAGGATTTCATAAGGGTGAACACGACACCCTATGGTTTGAGGATCGAATCTATGTGCCTAATGACCCGAAGATCAGGAAGTTGATTTTACATGAGGCCCATGATTCACCATACTCGATTCACCTAGGAAATACTAAGATGTATTTGGATTTGAAGGATATTTTTTGGTGGACCGGTATGAAGAAGGATATTGCGGAGTATGTAGCAGTTTGTGATGTATGTCAGAGAGTGAAGGCAGAACATCAGAAGACAGCAGGATTGTTACAACCTATGCCAATACCCGAATGGAAGTGGGAGAAGCTTGGCATGGATTTTATCACCGGATTGCCCAGGACCAAAGCAGGATATGATTCAATCTGGGTAGTAGTAGACCGATTGACGAAGGTAGCCCACTTTATCCCTGTGAAAACCACATATACCAGTGCAAAGTTGGCAAAGATATACATGACCAGAATTTTATGTCTGCATGGAGTTCCGAAGAGCATCATATCAGATAGAGGAACCCACTTTACCTCAAAGTTCTGGAATCAGTTACATGAAACTTTGGGTACCAGGCTAGAGTTTAGCACCGCGTTTCACCCGCAGACAGATGGACAGACTGAAAGGGTCAATCATATTTTGGAGGATATGCTAAGAGCCTGTGTGTTGGATTATGGATCTAGTTGGGATGACAACTTGCCTTATGCGGAGTTCTCATACAACAATAGTTACCAAGTGATGTCTACACACGCTTCTACTCTTGTAGACTATGTTGGGCCTCCAAGCGCAGATGTTTGTAGGACAGCAGCAATTTCCCTCAAGTGGATGACCTAAGGTTTATCGAACTCAGGGAAGTAGAGGTTGAAGATGGTCTCTCTCAAGCAACCCTGCAACTAAGATACAAGAAGTCTCTTGTGTCCCCAACACACCTAATACACTTGTTAGATGTATAGGTGCACTAGCTCGGCGAAGAGAGGTTAAATGGCAAGTGATATGGATGGCAAAACAAGGTAATATAAATATGTAATAAAAAGTGCAGCAAGCAAACAAGTAGTAAACGTGAGCACAAACGGTATTGCAATGGTGGAAACAAGGCCTAGGGTTCATACTTTCACTAGTGGCAACTCCCAACAACATTAACATAATCGAATCACATGATATTTCCCATAAAACATGCAATGGAGACGCACCCGGAGGTCATTCCTTTGTGGTCAAGAGAGGACAAGAATTATGTAGGGCTACAAAAGCACACCTCAAAGTTCGTAGTTCTCAATCTAAGGATTTCCCAATGTCACCGCGGCCATCCAAAGAGAGTCCCACAATCACCACAACATATCTAAAGGATAGTCAAAGACAAGCACCAAGAGACTCTCAATCTTCAATCAACACACAAGAGAGGAAATCACTCATGAAAATACTTTTCTAATCCATGTCCAATAGACCGTTGTCACCTTGGTCTCGGGGATTATACTAGATAAAGACAAGTGAGTACATCAATCCAATACATAGAGGAAGGGGAAATATCATGGGATCACCCTAGATTAACATAGCCTATGATCACAACGAAGATCACATCATGGGAGAGAGAATTGACCACATAGCTACTGGTAAGAACCTCAGCCCCGAGGAGGAACTACTCCCGCATCATGGAGGGAGGAAGCAACGTCGATGGAGATGAATCCGGGGGCACTTCCCCGTCCCGGCAGGGTGTCGGCGCAGGAATTCTGGTCCCCCGAAGCTTGATGGCGATGGCGGCGGAGATCGGAATCGCGTCTGGAGAAAAGGGGTCCGGAATCAGGGTTTCTGCGAGACGCTTTAAATATATGCCAAAGGGGGGCATCGGAGGAGCCTCGGGGGGCCCAGGCGCCCCCCCGGCGCGGCCCAGGGGGGGGGGGCGCACCGCCAGGGCGCCTGGAGCCTTGGTGGCCCCCCCGGCTGTCCTTCGGGCGCACGGTAGTTTCTGGAACGCTGATTTTTTATATAATTTTTCTGGATTTTTCCTGGCAGTTCTCGTAATGTGAAAACCTGAAATACAAAAACAGCCGAAAACAGAAACTGGCACTGGGGTGCACTGAGTTAATAGGTTAGTCCAAATATGATCAAAAGTGTATGGAAGTGTATAAATAACATAGCAATATCACCCAAAAGAGGCATGGAGCAAGCAGAAATTATAGATACGTTTTGGACGTATCAACATCCCTAAGCTTAATTCCTGCTCGTCCTCGAGTAGGTAAATGATAACAAGAATAATTTCTGTGGTGACATGCTATTAACCATATAGGACTTTTTCATAGTCATATGACAAAAGCTTACTAAGACAATGAATCTATAGTAATTAAGTTGCCTCATGAGAAAATCATAAAGGACTGAAAGTTTTACAATATGATACTGAAACATCAAATAGATTTGCAATGAACAGGATGTGCAAATATGATAAAGTGATATCTAGCTTGCCCCCTTTAGTGAAGCAAAACATAAATGCAGGGGCACCTCCAAGGTTTAAGTGATGACTAGATACAATGATTTCAAAATAAACGATATCACAATCATGCAAAAGACAATGCTACTTTGGGACAATGCACATTACACTCAGAATGACAATCATGCTCTCAGTAGTTGGTGCTTTTAAAAGAAGGTGGAGACTCTCGAACCGTGGCTTTTGTTGGCAAGGTTGAAAACCCGTAGTCGGAAACAAAGACAAAACATGTACCAGAGCTCTTGGTTTTAAAACAGAGGTAATAATTTTTTTAGATCATGCATGTTTCGTCAACGAATGCTAGCAGACAACTCAATCACTTCTTGAGATGGACAAGTTTCGAGGAACGGCTCCCGAATGAGGATGATCACATCCTCTTAATCTCCTTTGTTTATCACTGCCAAAGTTTTCTGATTTCTCATGAACAAAGCGTGAATGAGGGTTTGTTTGTTATATTATCTTTTTGAGCCGGGCGCACTCAATGCCAGTTCCTTCTCGTATTATGAGTTTGCACATTATACATGCAATCCCGGGGTGAAGCTTGTCCAACTTAAAAAGATCATGAATTAACTACTACTTCCTCATGAACTTAAAATAGAGGCACAAAATAGGAATGCTTTTTCTTTGAATAATTTCGAGATGGTACATGCAAGTCTCCGTTAGGAATGGCAGGTAAATACCATGTAGGAAGATATGGTGGACTCATATGGCATAACTGGATTAAAAGGATGTGGATGCACAAGCAGTCTGTCGGGGGAAACTGTCCACCACGAACACCTATGGGACCGGAGCCCCTTGTCTGTGCGGTACGAGGGCGGAGGGAGCACGAAGAGCAGATCGTAGCGAGCACGCGGGCAGTTTTACCCAGGTTCGGGCCGCGATGAACGCGTAAAACCCTACTCCTGCTTGGTTGTGTATTAAGTTGGAGAGCTCGGGAGCTTGAAGAAGCAGCTACACCGAGCGTGAGAGTGATCTAGGTTCCGAACCCCCTCCACGTTGTGCATGGGCCTCCTTTTATAGTGCAAGGGGTCACCGACAGGTGTCAACGTAGGAGAAAGGGGTAAAAATGTAAAAGAGGTGGTAGTTGTAATAGTGCGGGAACAGTGGAGCTACAGTACAGAACAGTGGTCTATACCTACTTTAACAGTGGGGGACAAGGGCATTTAATGCCCGTCGCCGTCGACCCCAAAAGCTCCCGCCGTTGCGTCTCCGTCTGCCACGGCGATGGATCCTCTGCCGTGGAGTGCCGCCGTGTCCCCCAGGCTGCACAGCCATCCGCCACGCGTCCCTGGAGTGGCCCCAGGGCGACGCGTGGGCCGATGAGCTGGAGCGCGGGCACACAGCGCACTTCCCCCGGCAAGCACCTTGCCGGGGATCTCGACCTTGCCGGGCCCGGAAGCTTGCCGCTCCCCGAGCCCTTGCCGGGTCTTCTAAGATAAAATCTTCTATTTGTCCTGACAAGCTCCTCTTGCCAGGGCCTCGTGCTAGTTAAGCAATCTCGAGCCTGGGACGGCCTTCCCGGCAAGCTCCTCTTGCCGGGGTCTTGGTCTTCTGTCTTGTATACTTTGTTTTTGAATGGCTAGATAAGGGGCAGGAAGGTTTCCGGCAAGCGCGTGATGAACCCTGCCGCGGGGAGCTGCCGCTGCCCGTGCACAAGTTGGGGTACTAGGGTACCCCTACCTTAGTACACCGACAGGAGCCCCCGGGCCTGGGCCACACACGGTGCCGAGCGCTGTTGGGCCAGGCCCAAAACAGTGCACGGGCACCCGCGGCCCGCGGCGCGCCGAATCCACTTCCATATCCGCCGCACCCCACGGCAACGGCACGCGTCGATTGCGGCGCCGTGGGATGGGACGTGCCCACGATTTCTTTAATGGGAAGGGCGAAACGCCCCCCACTCCCCCATAAAAGCAGAGAGAGCGGCGCGGTTCCCCTCCCTGCGCACTCATTGCCATCGTCTTCTTCCTCAGATTCCTCTGCTCTTTGCCTCTACTCCTCCGCCATCACCAAGCTCTTCGTCCCCTTCCTTCCACCGCGTCCGCCATGGCCCCAAAGACCGACAAGGCGAAGTCGGAGAAGTCCAAGCGGGAGAAGTCAGATCAGGCGGCGAAGCTCGTCGCGTTCCGGAAGGAGCACATCGTCTTTGCGCCGAAGCTCGGCGTGCGGGAGCTTTGGAACAAATATTATTTGTTCTGGGCCAAGGAGACCCCAGCGCACCCCCGCACGCGCGTCTACCCGGCCGCCGCCAAGGATCACTACCCCGGCGGGTATTACTTTTTCGCAGCCTTCTTCCACTGCGGTCTGTGCCCTCCCTTCTCAAACTTTTTCTGCGATATCATGAATACTTATGGCCTCCACCTCCTCGATTTCACTCCCAACGCCATCCTCACCATGTCCGTTTTCGCACACATGTGCGAAAACTTCGTAGGAATCCAGCCCAACGTAGCTCTCTTTAGGCACTTTTTCATCCCCAGAGTAGAGGCCGACGCCCCCCTCTCCGGAGGAATCTCTTGGGTGTTTAGGCTGAATAAGAAATTATCCTACTTGCCGGGGGAGCTCCGCGGCAAGTGGGAAGAGTGGCGCGCGGAGTGGTGCTGGGTCGTCGAGGAGCGGCCGCAACACTTCACCGCGCCGCGCACATCGCCCATCGTGCGCGGCAGGGATTGGAGTAATTTTGATTCCGACGATGCCAAGCTGGATATCGCTCTCGTCAGAATCCTTCGTCTTCGGATGGCGCCGCTGTCTGTTGCTGAAGTGGGCGCGGATTTTCTTCGTCGCCGGATCGCCCCCCTCCAAGACCGGAAAAGGCCGGCGTGGCAATATGGCGGCCCGGCAGACATCATGAGGCTGCGCCCCGGCCTCAATTTTAACTTCACAACACTCGAGCTGCGGGGTATGGTCAGGGAACTTTTCAAGTTCGACCCGGCACACCCCGAGTGGTTCCGCGCTCCCCGGGGAGTGGTGCCGCTCTGCGCCAGCAGCGCCCGGGATCGCCTTGTCGCTATGATGCCCGCGTGCGACTCTCATGGAGTGGAGCGCACGTGGATTGCGCCCAAGCCTATCGACGTCCTCGAGTTCTACGACCGCCTTGTGGAGGTGTTGGAGAAGAAGGACGATCTCAAGCTGCACACGCGGGCCACCACCGACCAAGAGATTGCTTACATAGCTTCTCGCGCTGAAGAAGTCGCCGCAGCCTCGGCGGCGGGAAACTTTGGATACACACCCGCGGAGGCGGAAGCCGCGGATGCCGCCAGCCAGGCGGACAATGAGGAGATTCGCAAGCTGCTAGAGCTCCCTCCCGACGCGCTCGCCGTGATCCCCTCGCTGAGGCACTCTGGGATCAGTGGGATCGCGACGGAGGCCGCGGCAATGGAGGGCACCGCCGGAGGAAGCAGAGGCGCCGCGAGGGGCGGAGGCGCCAAGGGGAAGAGGGCCGCATCGTCGGATGCTGGGCCCAGCGAGCCGGCCGAGGCAGAGGAGGAGGAGGAGGAGGAGGCCGAAGGCTCCGGTGGATCGACAGAGTTGTACGCCGACGACCTCTCCTCGTCGGAGAGCTCCCCGCCCCCGGCAAGCCCGAAGCAGTCCCCGTTGAAGCGTCTCCGCAAGGCGGCGACGGGAGAGCAGACGCGAGCGCCCCGGCAACAGCCAGCTCGCCGGGCAGCTCCCCGGCCGAGCCAAGCCGTGCCAAGGGCGGCCGGCGTGCCGGCCACGGCAGAGGCGTCCCGCAGGCCGGCACCGAGCCGGCAAGGATCTTCTCGGAGCGGAGCAGCTGCTCCGCCCCCTTCTCGGGCGCCGGCCACCACAGGGGCTGGGCCTACGCAGCCCCCAGCCCCGGTGGCTCCGAAACGCGCGAGGGAACCTTCATCCTCCGCTCCTCGCGCCGACGCGCCCACCGTGGAGTTTGACTTCTCCGCGCTGAGCGAGGACGACGAGGAGGACCAAGAGTAAGGACCCGAGACCTTACTCCTTCTTGATTTTTATATCTCGATTGTTGCTGACGCTTGATGAGCTGGAGCGCGGGCACACAGCGCACCTCCCCCGGCAAGCACCTTGCCGGGGATCTCGACCTTGCCGGGCCCGGAAGCTTGCCGCTCCCCGAGCCCTTGCCGGGTCTTCTAAGATAAAATCTTCTATTCGTCCTGACAAGCTCCTCTTGCCAGGGCCTCGTGCTAGTTAAGCAATCTTGAGCCTGGGACGGCCTTCCCGGCAAGCTCCTCTTGCCGGGGTCTTGGTCTTCTGTCTTGTATACTTTGTCTTTGAATGGTTAGATAAGGAGCAGGAAGGTCTCCGGCGAGCCAGCAGTAAACCTTGCCGCGGGAAGCTGCAACTGCCCGTGCACAAGTTGGGGTACTGAGGTACCCCTACCTTAGTACACCGACAGGAGCCCCCGGGCCTGGGCCACACACGGTGCCGAGCGCTGTTGGGCCAGGCCCAAAACAGTGCACGGGCACCCGCGGCCCGCGGCGCGCCGAATCCACTTCCCTATCCGCCGCACCCCACGGTAACGGCACGCGTCGATTGCGGCGCCGTGGGATGGGACGTGCCCACGATTTCTTTAATGGGGAGGGCGAAACGCCCCCCACTCCTCCATAAAAGCAGAGAGAGCGGCGCGGTTCCCCTCCCTGCGCACTCATTACCATCGTCTTCTTCCTCAGATTCCTCTGCTCTTTGCCTCTACTCCTCCGCCACCACCAAGCTCTTCGCCCCCTTCCTTCCACCGCGTCCGCCATGGCCCCAAAGACCGACAAGGCGAAGGCGGAGAAGTCTAAGCGGGAGAAGTCAGATCAGGCGGCGAAGCTCGCCGCGTTCCGGAAGGAGCACATCGTCTTTGCGCCGAAGCTCGGCGTGCGGGAGCTTTGGAGCAAATATTATTGGTTCTGGGCCAAGGAGACCCCAGCGCACCCCCGCACGCGCGTCTACCCGGCCGTCGCCAAGGATCACTACCCCGGCGGGTATTACTTTTTCGCAGCCTTCTTCCACTGCGGTCTGTGCCCTCCCTTCTCAAACTTTTTCTGCGATATCATGAATACTTATGGCCTCCACCTCCTCGATTTCACTCCCAACGCCATCCTCACCATGTCCGTTTTCGCACACATGTGCGAAAACTTCGTAGGAATCCAGCCCAACGTAGCTCTCTTTAGGCACTTTTTCATCCCCAGAGTAGAGGCCGACGCCCCCCTCTCCGGAGGAATCTCTTGGGTGTTTAGGCTGAATAAGAAATTATCCTACTTGCCGGGGGAGCTCCGCGGCAAGTGGGAAGAGTGGCGCGCGGAGTGGTGCTGGGTCGTCGAGGAGCGGCCGCAACACTTCACCGCGCCGCGCGCATCGCCCATCGTGCGCGGCAGGGATTGGAGTAATTTTGATTCCGACGATGCCAAGCTGGATATCGCTCTCGTCAGAATCCTTCGTCTTCGGATGGCGCCGCTGTCTGTCGCTGAAGTGGGCGCGGACTTTCTTCGTCGCCGGATCGCCCCCCTCCAAGACCGGAAAAGGCCGGCGTGGCAATATGGCGGCCCGGCAGACATCATGAGGCTGCGCCCCGGCCTCAATTTTAACTTCACAACACTCGAGCTGCGGGGTATGGTCAGGGAACTTTTCAAGTTCGACCCGGCACACCCCGAGTACTTCCGCGCTCCCCGGGGAGTGGTGCCGCTCTGCGCCAGCAGCGCCCGGGATCGCCTTGTCGCTATGATGCCCGCGTGCGACTCTCATGGATTGGAGCGCACGTGGATTGCGCCCAAGCCTATCGACGTCCTCGAGTTCTACGACCGCCTTGTGGAGGTGTTGGAGAAGAAGGACGATCTCAAGTTGCACACGCGGGCCACCACCGACCAAGAGATTGCTTACATGGCTTCTCGCGCTGAAGAAGTCGCCGCAGCCGCGGCGGCGGGAAACTTTGGATACACACCCGCGGAGGCGGAAGCCGCGGATGCCTCCAGCCAGGCGGATAAGGAGGAGATTCGCAAGCTGCTAGAGCTCCCTCCCGACGCGCTCGCCGGGGTCCCCTCGCTGAGGCACTCCGGGATCAGTGGGATCGCGACGGAGGCCGCGGCAATGGAGGGCACAGCCGGAGGAAGCAGAGGCGCCGCGAGGGGCGGAGGCGCCAAGGGGAAGAGGGCCGCATCGTCGGATGCTGGGCCCAGCGAGCCGGCCGAGGCAGAGGAGGAGGAGGAGGAGGAGGCCGAAGACTCTGGCGGATCGACAGAGTTGTACGCCGACGACCTCTCCTCGTCGGAGACCTCCCCGCCCCCGGCAAGCCCGAAGCAGTCCCCGTTGAAGCGTCTCCGCAAGGCGGCGACGGGGGAGCAGGCGCGAGCGCCCCGGCAACAGCCAGCTCGCCGGGCAGCTCCCCGGCCGAGCCAAGCCGCGCCAAGGGCGACCGGCGTGCCGGCCACGGCAGAGGCCCCGCGCGCGCGGACCACGACAGAGGCGTCCCGCAGGCCGGCACCGAGCCGGCAAGGATCTTCTCGGAGCGGAGCAGCTGCTCCGCCCACTTCTCGGGCGCCGGCCACCACAGGGGCTGGGCCTACGCAGCCCCCAGCCCCGGTGGCTCCGAAACGCGCGAGGGAATCTTCATCCTCCGCTCCTCGCGCCGACGCGCCCACCGTGGAGTTTGACTTCTCCGCGCTGAGCGAGGACGACGAGGAGGACCAAGAGTAAGGAGCCGAGACCTTACTCCTTCTTGATTTTTATATCTCGATTGTTGCTGACGCTTGACTTTGCTTGTTGCTTGTGATTGCAGGACCTTGGAGCAGCGCGCGAAGAGGGTTAAGGTGCCCACAGGTGAGGTCGAGGGAGACCCATCCGTCGCGGAAGCAGGGATCGTGCGGGAGCCGAGCTTGCCGGACCCGAGCGCCGCTCCGGGGAGCAGCCCCCAGCGCAGCCCCCAGCGTAAGTTAGAGGTTTACTGTTTTTGCTCGTCGGGGCGCGCTTAGGGCTTTGATCTCTGAATGTCTTAGTTCTTCTATCTTCTCTTGTGCAGAGGTGGAGCCGCAGCGGGAAGAGCGCCCGGAGACCGTCACCGAGGAGCCGCAGGCCCCGCCGTCCCCGGCAAGGGAGAACTCTCCGGCAAGGGAGAACGCTCCGCCAAGGGCGGATTCTCCGCCAAGGCAGAGTACCCCGCCAAGGGCGAGCAGCCCGGCGAGGACGGCCACTCCGCCAAGGCCGAGCCCCCCGGCAAGGGAGCCCGCCGCAGAGGGTGTCCGCCAAGGTATGTTCTGTACTTGGTTTTCTTGACTTTGCTTCTTTTTGGATCTTTGCTTGATTTTGAACTTCTTTTTCTTCTTCTTCTAGATCTTCCTCCTCCTCCTCCTGCGCCGATGGAGACCGAGGTCATCAATATCGAGGATGAGGAGGGCGCGCAGGGCGGTGGCGATGACGTTCCCGTCGTCGTGGAGATGGTCGAGGCCACCGAGGAGGCGACCAAGGCCACCGAGCCGGCCGCGCAAGAGGACGCTCCGGCCGCTGACGCCGCGACCGGGGAGGGGGACGGCGACCGCACCGCCGACCCGGAGGTGGCGGGAGCACCGGATGCTACACCGGCCGCCGGCCCCTCCACCAGCGAGAAGCAGGCGTACTATCTTCGTGCCCCCAATGGCGTCTTTATCCAAGTGCCTTGGGGGTCTTCATCAAGAGCTCCCGCGGAGGGCGAGGCGTTTGACGGAGAAGTCCTCGCCTCCGCGGGTTTGACAGTCGTCGAGGCGCCCGGCGAAGGAGATGGGCCCGAGGAGGAGAAGCTTCTCCACCGACTCCTGGCCCTTTACCGGGCCAGGCAGGCGAAGCTCGCCTCCCGGGAAGCGCTTGCCGCCAAGGCCGCCGCCGAAATGGAGAAGCGTGCGGCGGAGCTCAGCGCTGCCCACAAGGCGGGCCTCCGCGAGGTGGCGGAGGCGCGCGAGCGCCTTGCCGGCGAATATGAAGAATGGGTGCTGGAGAAGGCCGAGGCTGAAGAACAGCAACGGCTCGCCGGGGTGGAGATGTCCCGGCGAGAGGGAGAGCTCGCGCAGCGGAAGGTGGATCTCGACTCCCACGAGGAGGACCTTGCCGCTCGCGAGGCTGCTCTTGGCGGGGAGCTGAAGGAGGCGAAAGCCGCTGCTGCTGCCGCGGAAGACGCCAAGAAGGAGCTCGCCGCCAAGGTCATCCAGTTGGAGAAGGCGATGAAGGGGAGCGCCGAGAAGGTTGCCGCGCTCATTACTGAGCGCGAGAAGGACGCCCACACCAACGCGGAGCTCCAAGTAAGCTTATCAAAGAAGGGCGACGAGTTGAAGGCCGCCAAGGATTCCATCGAAGACTTGGAGCTGAAGGTCTCAACTCTGAGGGATTCAATTGACGCCGCCAAGCTCCGAGAAGACAAGCTGAAGGAGGAGCTCCGGAAGGAGCGGACTTTGGTGGATAGCGTCAACAAGGCGTCTGAGCTATTCCGGCAGACCATCGAGGCGTGGACCGAAGAGCTGGCTTCTTCTGCGTCCAACATTGACCAGGAGTTGCTTGCTTTGAAGGCCGAGCATCTTATCTACTCGCCGGATCCAGATCTCCCGCACAGCGCCAAGCTCAGCCTCTTCTTCAGAGGCGTCGCTCCGGCCCTTGCAGGTCTCCGGAACCGCATCCCCTACCTGGCGCGCCAAAGATGTCGGGGGAAACTGTCCGCCACGAACACCTATGGGACCGGAGCCCCTTGTCTGTGCGGTACGAGGGCGGAGGGAGCACGAAGAGCAGATCGAGGCAGACGCACGGGCAGTTTTACCCAGGTTCGGGCCGCACGGATGCGTAAAACCCTACTCCTGCTTGGTTGTGTATTGAGTTAGGCGCTCGGAGCTTGAAGAAGCAGCTACACGAGCGTGAGAATGATCTAGGTTGCGAACCCCCTCCACGTTGTGCATGGGCCTCCTTTTATAGTGCAAGGGGTCACCGACAGGTGTCAACGTAGGAGAAAGGGGTAAAAATGTAAAAGATGTGGTAGTTGGAACAGTGCGGGAACAGTGGAGCTACAGTGCAGAACAGTGGTCTATACCTACTTTGACAGTGGGGGACAAGGGCATTTAATGCCCGTCGCCGTCGACCCCAAAAGCTCCCGCCGTTGCGTCTCCGTCTGCCACGGCGATGGATCCACCGCCGTGGAGTGCCACCGTGTCCCCCAGGCTGCACAGCCATCCGCCACGCGTCCCTGGAGTGGCCCCAGGGCGACGCGTGGGCTGATGAGCTGGAGCGCGGGCACACAGCGCACCTCCCCCGGCAAGCACCTTGCCGGGCACCTCCCCCGGCAAGCACCTTGCCGGGGATCTCGACCTTGCCGGGCCCGGAAGCTTGCCGCTCCCCGAGCCCTTGCTGGGTCTTCTAAGATAAAATCTTCTGTTCGTCCTGACAAGCTCCTCTTGCCAGGGCCTCGTGCTAGTTAAGCAATCTTGAGCCTGGGACGGCCTTCCCGGCAAGCTCCTCTTGCCGGGGTCTTGGTCTTCTGTCTTGTATACTTTGTTTTTGAATGGTTAGATAAGGAGCAGGAAGGTCTCCGGCGAGCCAGCAGTAAACCTTGCCGCGGGAAGCTGCAACTGCCCGTGCACAAGTTGGGGTACTGAGGTACCCCTACCTTAGTACACCGACAAGGTCCTTGGCGCCCCACCCATGTATGGATACAATAGGGTGTTAGGCCAACTCTCGCGAAGAAACGGTGATCAAAGAAAATACAAAAATCAACCTAGAGTCCGAATTGATCGAGACTCTCAAAGCAAGTGAGAACAAGCACCGATTTCGTCGTTTTCATAGGCGTTGGAAAGCTATTGGGGAATTGAGGTGATAGGACTTCTAGTTTTTACGATCTAGAGGATTTTACATACGTGCGCACACAGGATCACGTGCGCGGAAAATTTTGAGACCAAAAAGGGTCGTCTTGTCCCTCAAAAATGGCCTGCAGGATTATAAAAAATGAAAGTTATCGCAATTACAGCTCAAATTTTGATGAGCCGGCATATCACTTTGGTGTTCAGGTCCTTGGCGCCCCACCCATGTATGGATACAATAGGGTGTTAGGCCAACTCTCGCGAAGAAACGGTGATCAAAGAAAATACAAAAATCAACCTAGAGTCCGAATTGATCGAGACTCTCAAAGCAAGTGAGAACAAGCACCGATTTCGTCGTTTTCATAGGCGTTGGAAAGCTATTGGGGAATTGAGGTAATAGGACTTCTATTTTTATGATCTGGAGGATTTTACATACGTGCACACACAGGATCACATGCGCGGAAAATTTTGAGACCAAAAAGGGTCGTCTTGGCCCTCAAAAATGGCCTGCAGGATTGGAAAAAATGAAAGTTATCGCAATTACAGCTCAAATTTTGATGAGCCGGCATATCACTTTGGTGTTCAGGTCCTTGGCGCCCCACCCATGTATGGATACAATAGGGTGTTAGGCCAACTCTCGCGAAGAAACGGTGATCAAAGAAAATACAAAAATCAACCTAGAGTCCGAATTGATCGAGACTCTCAAAGCAAGTGAGAACAAGCACCGATTTCGTCGTTTTCATAGGCGTTGGAAAGCTATTGGGGAATTGAGGTGATAGGACTTCTAGTGTTTACGATCTGGAGGATTTTACATACGTGCACACACAGGATCACGTGCGCGGAAAATTTTGAGACCAAAAAGGGTCGTCTTGGCCCTCAAAAATGGCTTGCAGGATTGGAAAAAATGAAAGTTATCGCAATTACAGCTCAAATTTTGATGAGCCGGCATATCACTTTGGTGTTCAGGTGTCGGTGTACTAAGGTAGGGGTACCCTAGTACCCCAACTTGTGCACGGGCAGCGGCAGCTCCCCGCGGCAGGGTTCACCACGCGCTTGCCGGAGACCTTCCTGACCCTTATCTAGCCATTCAAAAACAAAGTATACAAGACAGAAGACCAAGACCCCGGCAAGAGGAGCTTGCCGGGAAGGCCGTCCCAGGCTCGAGATTGCTTAACTAGCACGAGGCCCTGGCAAGAGGAGCTTGTCAGGACGAATAGAAGATTTCATCTTAGAAGACCCGGCAAGGGCTCGGGGAGCGGCAAGCTTCCGGGCCCGGCAAGGTCGAGATCCCCGGCAAGGTGCTTGCCGGGGGAGGTGCGCTGTGTGCCCGCGCTCCAGCTCATCGGCCCACGCGTCGCCCTGGGGCCACTCCAGGGACGCGTGGCGGATGGCTGTGCAGCCTGGGGGACACGGTGGCACTCCACGGCAGAGGATCCATCGCCGTGGCAGACGGAGACGCAACGGCGGGAGCTTTTGGGGTCGACAGCGACGGGCATTAAATGCCCTTGTCCCCCACTGTTAAAGTAGGTATAGACCACTGTTCTGTACTGTAGCTCCACTGTTCCCGCACTGTTACAACTACCACCTATTTTACATTTTTACCCCTTTCTCCTACGTTGACACCTGTCGGTGACCCCTTGCACTATAAAAGGAGGCCCGTGCACAACGTGGAGGAGGGTTCGGTTCGGTTCGGTTGGAAACCTAGATCATTCTCACGCTCGTGTAGCTGCTTCTTCAAGCTCCGAGCGCCCAAACTCAATACACAACCAAGCAGGAGTAGGGTTTTACGCATCCGTGCGGCCCGAACCTGGGTAAAAACTGCCCGCGCGTCTGCCTCGATCTGCTCTTCGTGCTCCCTCCGCCCTCGTACCGCACAGACAAGGGGCTCCGGTCCCATAGGTGTTCGTGGTAGACAGTTTCCCCCGACATCTTTGGCGCGCCAGGTAGGGGGCGTCGAGGTTGTGCGAACCTGATCCGGCGTTCGCGCGGGCGCAATCTTCATCAACCTCTCCAGCCTCATCAGCAACTTCATCAGCGACAACTCCATGGCCCCGAAGAAGAAGCCTTCGGAGGTCGGAGGCCCGTCCGCGTCTCACCCGCCGCCACCAGAGCCAACGGTGGGCGGGGGAGACGCCGTCGGAAGGGTGGTTGCCGGCGAGGACACTCACGGTGCCACCAGATCCAAGAACAGGACGGACGACCGGACCTCGGTCTCCGTGGACGCGCCACGTCCATCGCAACATACGACGACCCCGCAGCGCCATGCCACGGGAGGTGGTATCCGCTTGCTGGGACAAGGCCATACTGGAGGTTCGCGGGACGCCCCGGACCCCCGTCCGGGCACAAGCAAAGCGAAGGCGCCGGCACGGGACCCCGCTCCTTCTAACGTCGTTAGAAGTCCGAGCGTATCCCGTTCCTCGCACCGCTCGCCCGCGTTCCCCACTACTCCGGCAGAAGCGCTCGCAAGGGCGCAGCTGCTTCTCGATTTTCCTCCAGCGGCCGACAAGGCCGAGGAATGGAGGGCCACTATCCGGAGCCTGATAGACTTCGCCAACAACGACTCTCCGCAGCAGCCGTCGGCCTCGCGGCCGCGGCAGGCCGAGAAGACGAAGGCTATCGGCGACAAGACTGCCGGGGGTGCGACAAGCGTGCACTCCCCGCCGCAGAAGCAGAAGACGCCGCCCCGCCGGAACAACCCCGACGACGGCTCCACAGCCTCGTCGGACCCGCGGGCCCGTCGGGACCAGCGCCAGGTCCTTGACGACCGGCGAGATGAAGACGCTCGGACCACGATCGAGCGCCGCCGAGAAGCTCGGCGACAATCCGACAAGAGAGCTGGGAACGCTGTCGACGCACCCGCGCCCGGTGAACCAGGCGACTTGCCGTACGCGGCAGGCTGCCCTGCGTTCACCCGCGAGCTGCGGCGCGTCCAGTGGCCCAGCATGAAGAACTTTAAGCCCGACGTACCGGAGAAGTACGACGGCAAGACGCACCCCTCGGAGTTTCTCAGCGTCTACACCATAGCAGTGCAAGCTGCCGGGGGGCGCGACGAGAAGATCCTAGCCAACTACTTCCCGCTCGTGCTGAAGCCGAACGTCCGTTCGTGGCTCATGCACTTGCCGGAAGGCTCTATCTCTTCTTGGGCCGACCTCTGCCATCAGTTTGTTGGCGCCTTCACCGGCGGCCACAAACCCCATGGCCAGGAGAGCGATCTCCACATTTTGGCCCAGAAGGAAGGCGAACCCCTGCGCAAGTATATCCAACGTTTCAGCCGGGTGCAGCACAACATCCCCGATGTTCACCCTGCTGCGGTTATCAGCGCGTTCCATCAGAACGTGCGTAACCGCCGCATGCGTGAGGAGATGGCGATGACCAAGATCAGGAACGTCAGCGAGCTCTACGCTCTTGCCGACAAGTGCGCCCGTGCAGAAGAGGGGAGGAAACTCCCCGGGGAGGATGCTGGCGCAGGGGGAAGCGACAGCGACGACGCCGCCCCGGCAAAGAAGAGCCGGCGGCGGGACAACAGGAAGAAGGGCAAGAAGGAAGTGCTTGCCGTCGAGAAGTCCGGCAAGGAGGCCCCCGCCAAGCAAGCGCAGGCTGGCGGCTCCGGCAAGGAGCCTGCCCCTGCGGCGGCGGCCGACAAGCCGGGTAGCTCCGACAAGCAATACTGTAAGATTCACCGCACCAAGGGTCACGACCTCTCCAATTGTAAGCGCGTCGAGTACCTCGTCGAGCAGCAAAAGGCTGAGTACGAGAGGCGCGACAAGGAGAAGGCCCAAGGTGGCGGGGAAGAGCCCAGCAAGAAGCGGCCATTCAATGGCCGGGGAGGACGCCGCGGCAAGGCCAAGCAGCGGCAAGGAGATCGACCTCCCCGGGGCCGCGACAACGACGAAGACGACGATGAAGACATGGAGGACGACGAGAACAGCGAGCAGGAGTTCCAGAAGGCCACGGAGGTCCTGTGCGTCGACGGTGGCGCCTCCCTGCACACCTCCCACCGCCAGCTGAAACAGTGGGTGCGTGAGGTAAATACAGCGGAGCCGCCCGTGGAGTCGCGCAGGCTCCTCAAATGGTCCAGCACGCCCATCATTTTTGACCTTGAGGATCACCCTGACCGCACCACGGCGGTCGGGTGCTTGCCGATGCTGGTCTCACCCACCATCCGCAACCTCAAGGTCACCAAAATGTTGGTTGACGGCGGGGCCGGCCTGAACTTGATCTCCTCTGCTGTGATCAAGAAACTCCAGATTCAAGACGGCGAGCTCGAAGAGACCGGTTCATTCCAAGGAATCAACCCGGGAAGGAGCAAGCCCAAGGGAAAGATTACTCTGCCGGTGACCTTTGGCGGGGAGCTCAACTTCAGAACTGAGCGCATCACCTTTGACGTTGCTGATATTCCATTGCCCTACAATGGGATACTCGGCCGTCCCGCCCTCGCCAAGTTCATGGCAGCTTCCCACTATGCCTACAACGTGCTGAAGATGCCAGGGCCGATAAGCGTCATCACTGTCCACAGCGACAAGAAAGATGCGCTTATTTGCGCCGACAAGATTTACCGGGATGCGGCAGCTGCGGCCGAGAAGGATACTCTTGCCGCTGAAGCTCCCGGGGGGAAGAAGACGAAGACCAAGTCCGGCAAGTGCTCTGGGACACACTCCGGCAACCGCACCTCTTCGGAGTGCTGCGCTGCCGTCGAGGACGTTCCATCGAGCTCCACCGGCAAGAGCAAGAAAGGAATGGCTGCTCCTCCGGCAACCAAGAAGGTGTCCGCAAGGGAGGATGGCACTGGTGGTACCTTTACCATCAGCGCCACCCTTGACAGCAAATAGGAAAGCGCGCTCGTCGCCTTCCTGCGGGCGAATGTCGATGTGTTTGCTTGGCAACCATCTGACATCCCCGGTGTTCCCAGGAAGGTGATTGAGCACAAGCTTGCTGTCTGCCCTCATGCGCGGCCCATCAAGCAAAAAGTAAGGAAGCAAGCCGTGGAGCGCCAAGAGTTCATCAACGAGGAGATCAAGAAGCTAGAGGCAGCAGGCCTAGTTAGAGGTGTGATCCATCCGACGTGGTTGGCAAACCCAGTCGTCGTGCGCAAAGCCAACGGGAAGTGGAGACTGTGTATAGACTTCACTGATGTCAATAAAGCATGTCCCAAGGATCCCTTCCCTTTGCCGCGCATTGACCAGATCGTTGACTCCACTGCCGGATGTGAGCTACTCTGTTTTCTTGATGCATACTCAGGCTATCACCAGATTTTCATGGCCAAGGAAGATGAAGAGAAGACTGCATTTATCACTCCATGTGGCACTTACTGCTTTATCCGCATGCCATTTGGACTGAAGAATGCAGGCTCAATTTTTGCAAGGGTAGTGTACACTGCTTTTGAGCCACAGATCCACAAGAATGTAGAAGCCTACATGGATGATATCGTGGTAAAGAGCAAGAGCAAAGAAACACTGATTCAAGACTTAGAAGAAACGTTTCAGAACCTGCGCAGGATACAACTCAAGCTGAACCCCGAGAAGTGCGTCTTTGGAGTCCCCTCCGGCAAGCTTCTCGGGTTCTTTGTTTCGCAGAGGGGGATTGAAGCCAACCCCGACAAGATCAAAGCCATCGAGCAGATAGAAGCCCCGAAGCGCGTCAAGGATGTCAGAAGGCTTGCAGGTTGCGTTGCTGCCCTCAGTAGGTTCATTTCAAAATCCGCGGAACGCGCCCTACCTTTCTTCAAGATCTTGAAGAAGGCAGGTCCCATGAAGTGGACTCCGGAAGCGGAGGCGGCGTTGCAGGATTTGAAACGGTACCTGTCCTCCACTCCTATACTTGTCGCACCTAAACCACAGGAAAAATTGTTGCTATACTTAGCGGCAACCAACCAGGTGGTTAGTGCTGCGTTAGTAGCGGAGAGGGAGTCCGACGAGGAGTCAGCATCGCCGGCAAGCGAATCTAGCGACAAGCAGGGGGCTGTCCCGACAAGCTCTGGCCCCGACAAGGAAGACTCTGCGCAGGAACAAGGAGAGGTGCGGAAGAAGATGGTGCAGCGCCCAGTGTATTTTGTAAGTTCCCTTCTCCAGGGGGCTAGATCAAGGTACTCTGGTGTGCAAAAGTTGCTTTTCGGCCTTCTCATGGCCTCGAGGAAGCTGCGCCACTACTTCCAAGCCCATGAGATAACAGTGGTCACTCGCTTTCCGTTGAAGAGGATATTGCACAATCCAGAGGCAACAGGCAGGATCGTCGAGTGGGCACTGGAACTGTCAAGCTTTGGACTCAAGTTTGAAAGTACTTCAACCATACAGAGCCGAGCTTTGGCAGAATTTATAGCAGAATGGACCCCAACGCCCGATGAAGAAGTTCAAGAAACAAGCGCACCCGTGCAAGAAGCAACAAGTGAATGGGTAATGTACTTTGATGGTGCCTTTTCGCTGCAAGGCGCCGGTGCTGGCGTAGTACTCATCGCGCCCACCGGAGAACACCTCAAGTATATTATCCAGATGCACTTCCCAAGAGAGCAAGCGACAAACAATACTGCAGAGTATGAAGGCTTGCTCGCCGGCCTCAGAATTGCGGCTGAACTTGGGATCAGAAAGCTGATTGTACGTGGAGATTCTCAGTTGGTGGTCCGGCAAGTCAACAAGAGCTACCAGAGCCCTTTGATGGAAGCTTATGTAGATGAAGTGAGGAAGCTTGAAGAGCACTTTGAAGGTCTGCAGATGGAGCATGTTCCGAGAGCTCAGAATGAAATTGCAGATGGCCTTTCAAAGTGTGCTGCGATGAAGTTACCTGTGGAACCAGGGACCTTTTTGCTCAAGCTGAGTCAACCATCAGTTACACCATCAATTGGGCAGCCAAAGAAGAGAAAGTTGGTCTCCGGCGACTACTTGCCGGCGGATCTTCCAGAAACCGCCGCCAAGGTCCCCAGGATCAACGACAACGCTGAGGAACAGTTTGCTCCTGCAAGCCCTCGGGCTTGTGCAGTTGAAGCAAGTGTTCCCGACAAGCCTCGCCCCGGCGAGCTTGCCGGGGGACCGTCAGCTCCGGCAGGACCAGAGGTCTTTGCCGTAGAAGCTGGGGTTCCCGCAGCGGCCCTCGAGCCTTTAGTCCTTGCCGTCGAGCCCCGGGCTCCGGCATGGGCACAGCAGATCGTCCGTTTTCTACAAACTGGAGAACTTCCCGACGACCCTCAAGAGATAGAGAAGATAACCAGGCAGTCAAGTATGTATCAGTTTGTGGATAACGAGCTGTACAGAAGAAGACTCAATGGTGTCAGGTTGAAGTGCATCTCCAGGGAAGATGGACAGAAGCTGTTGGCAGAAATACACGGAGGCATATGCGGCCACCACATTGGCGCAAGGGCACTTGCCGGGAAAGCTTTCCGGCAAGGGTTCTTTTGGCAAGAAGCCCTCCAAGATGCAACTGCACTAGTAACCAAGTGTGAAGCGTGCCAGTTCCATGCAAAGCAAATACATCAGCCAGCTCAAGCTCTCCAAACAATCCCTTTGTCATGGCCCTTCTCGGTCTGGGGGCTCGATATCCTCGGCCCTTTCCCTCGTGCTGTCGGGGGCTTTGAGTACTTGTACGTTGCAATCGACAAGTTCACAAAGTGGCCAGAAGTGGAGCCAGTGAGAAAGGTGACAGCACAGTCAGCAGTCAGGTTCTTCAGGTCGATTGTTTGCCGTTTCGGGATCCCTAACAGGATCATCACCGACAACGGTACGCAGTTCACTAGTCGCACCTTCATGCAATACGTCCAAGACCTTGGCGCCAAGGTCTGTTTCGCTTCTGTTGCTCACCCGAGGAGCAACGGTCAAGCGGAGAGGGCAAATGCTGAAGTGCTGCGCGGACTCAAGACAAGGACCTTTGACAGGCTGCGCAAGTGCGGAAGGAATTAGATAGAGGAGCTCCCGGCGGCTCTTTGGTCAATCAGAACGACACCAAGTCGAGCCACCGGACAGACACCCTTTGCCCTAGTCTACGGGGCAGAAGCAGTTATCCCCACGGAACTCGTATACGGATCTCCTCGAGTGCTCGCTTATGATGAGCTCGAGCAAGAGCAACTGCGGCAAGATGACGCATTGCTCCTTGAGGAGGGACGTCTCCAGGCTGCTGTACGAGCTGCTCGATACCAGCAAGCTTTGCGCCGCTACCATAGCCGCAAAGTCAAGGCCAGGAGTCTCGAGGAAGGCGACCTTGTTCTTCGGCGTGTTCAGTCCGCCAAGAATTCCAACAAGTTGACGCCGAAGTGGGAAGGCCCTTATCGGGTGAGACAAGTTACGAGGCCCGGCGCTGTCCGCCTCGAGACCGAAGAAGGCTTACCGGTGAGCAACTCCTGGAACATAGAGCATCTTCGCAAGTTTCACCCCTAAGGCGCGGTTGCCGTGATCCGTTCCGGCAACCACCTTTTGTACAAGCCTTGCCGCTGTTGCATGTAACCCTTTGTACAAAGCCGGGCGCAGACCCCGTGCATCAGTAAAGACTTCGTGTTTTCGCATCGATTGCCTTTCGCATGCTTCTCTTTGCTATTCGCATGTTTTATTTGGCATTTGATGCAACACTAAGATACTCGGTAAGCACTATTACGCCGAAAGGCGACATGCTTGTTTCCCTCTCCTTTTCCTTTTTCTCTTAAGCAGAAGGAACGTTCCTCGCGCACAAGTTTGCCGGGGGGGATGGAGGAGGAACTAAGTGCCGTTCAAGTAAGAAGAGCCTTACCGGAAAGCAAACAACATGAGCAAGCAGCATGTGAAAGATAAGTTGTTAGAATTTGACCAGTTCAAATTTTAAATTCTGGTTGTCTTCCTTGAACGATCACACTTTGTATGGAAAACCTGTGCGCAGAGGAACCTATCCGTAGCTTGCCGCACCCTTATCTTGTCTTCGAGTCCACTCAACGATTTAAGTGAGCTGCGACAAGTGTCGCGCCCTTGCTTCGTTTCCGAGTACACTCAGCAAGCTAAGTGCGTTGCGACTTGCTGCGGCGAGGTTGCTTGCCGGCGAGGACCTTGGCCAGCAGGCTGCTCAGCGCTCAGCGCTCGCGGCAAGGGCCCCTTTCCGGCAAGCTTCCCGGGAGCGTAGGGTGAAAAACATACAAAGTCAAAGATTGGAACAAGGAAGATAACATTGCACTGATTGATTGAAGTAAAGCAAATATCTTACAAGGACAACTTGTCGCAATGGACTAATGAGTTCGTAACATAATGTGCAGCAACGAAAAGATAAAGATAAATGGGGCCCTAGTCTACGCGGTCGCCCTCCTTCCTGCCAAGCTTTGCCACCTTGGCGATGATATGGCTGACCTGCTCCTTCAGGGCCTCCGTGTCTGCATCCGCCGGCAAGCTGCGAAGAACGTTCGTGAGGTTGATCCCCGGGTTGCGGAACACAATCTTCGTCAAGACCCGCTCCAGAGTTCCTGCGCAGAGACGGCGCGACTCCTCGGCCAGCTGCGCGGGGATGCGGTTCCGGAGACCTGCAAGGGCCGGAGCGACGCCTCTGAAGAAGAGGCTGAGCTTGGCGCTGTGCGGGAGGTCTGGATCCGGCGAGTAGATAAGGTGTTCGACCTTCAAGGCAAGCAACTCCTGGTCAATGATGGATGCCGAAGAAACCAGCTCTTCGGTCCACAGCTCAATGTTCTTGCGGAAGAGCTCGGATGCCTTGTTGGTGCTGTCCACCAAGGCCACACCTATGGGAAAGATGTCGGGGGAAACTGTCCACCACGAACACCTATGGGACCGGAGCCCCTTGTCTGTGCGGTACGAGGGCGGAGGGAGCACGAAGAGCAGATCGAGGCGGACGCGCGAGCAGTTTTTACCCAGGTTCGGGCCGCACGGATGCGTAAAACCCTACTCCTGCTTGGTTGTGTATTGAGTTTGGGCGCTCGGAGCTTGAAGAAGCAGCTACACGAGCGTGAGAATGATCTAGGTTTCCTACCGAACCGAACCCCCTCCACGTTGTGCATGGGCCTCCTTTTATAGTGCAAGGGGTCACCGACAGGTGTCAACGTAGGAGAAAGGGGTAAAAATGTAAAATAGGTGGTAGTTGTAACAGTGCGGGAATAGTGGAGCTACAGTACAGAACAGTGGTCTATACCTACTTTAACAGTGGGGGACAAGGGCATTTAATGCCCGTCGCCGTCGACCCCAAAAGCTCCCGCCGTTGCGTCTCCGTCTGCCACGGCGATGGATCCTCTGCCGTGGAGTGCCACCGTGTCCCCCAGGCTGCACAGCCATCCGCCACGCGTCCCTGGAGTGGCCCCAGGGCGACGCGTGGGCCGATGAGCTGGAGCGCGGGCACACAGCGCACCTCCCCCGGCAAGCACCTTGCCGGGGATCTCGACCTTGCCGGGCCCGGAAGCTTGCCGCTCCCCGAGCCCTTGCCGGGTCTTCTAAGATGAAATCTTCTATTCGTCCTGACAAGCTCCTCTTGCCAGGGCCTCGTGCTAGTTAAGCAATCTCGAGCCTGGGACGGCCTTCCCGGCAAGCTCCTCTTGCCGGGGTCTTGGTCTTCTGTCTTGTATACTTTGTTCTTGAATGGCTAGATAAGGGTCAGGAAGGTCTCCGACAAGCGCGTGGTGAACCCTGCCGCGGGGAGCTGCCGCTGCCCGTGCACAAGTTGGGGTACTAGGGTACCCCTACCTTAGTACACCGACACAGTCAGTCCGCTTAGTACAGGCGAAGGTTAGCAAAAGACGGGGAGCGACCAACTAAGAGGGCAATGACGGTCATAATCATGCAGAGCGACAAAGCAACATTGAATCAGGCATGGAAGTTATATCGCTACTCAGAAACAAAAGATCATCAAGGCTTGACAGACTTTCTTTACAGTCTTAAATATGCGTGAGCATATGCCAAGTCAATCAAAATAAATTCTTTGAAGGAAGATATTACTAAACCATACCACATCATAGGCAAACAAATCATGTTGGCACTCCAATAACACATTGGGAACCCCCCAGCTATTTGAGACTAACCATAAGAAAACATGAACTACTAAGCGCCATTATGCACGTAGCATCTTTATCATAGACATATCAACCAATGCAACGGAAGCAAACTCTCTTAATAAGATAAACATGATAACTAAAGAGAGTTCAAGCAACCAACTAAACAAAAGCTCTTTAAAAAGATAAGCATGAAAGTTAAGAGCTAAGCATGATAGTAGCTATTAAAAGACAAAGAACACACACAGCAAAGATAGACATGCAAACTCTATGTTATGTTCTAGGTAGAAGTGGAGCGTGTTTCTCTCCCACATAAAGAAAGCTGAGTTCCGACTCGTTATAAAAAGCTAAAGAAAACTAAAAGGAAAACTAAAACAAGACGCTCCAAGCATAGCACATAACACATGAAGTGATTAAAATATAGTGGAACGAAGGACGAACTGATAATGTTGATGGAGAAGGGGATGCACGGGGGAATCCCCAAGCTTAGACGCTTGAGTCTCCTTGAATATTTCTTGGGGGTGCACGGGGGCATCCCCAAGCTTGAGCATTTGACACTCCTGAATCTTTTTATCATCTTCCCTCGCACACTTGAAAACTCCCTTCATACATAACTCATCATAATCTGATTAGCGAGGTTAGTACCCATAATAAAATAATTGTACCTTGCTGGAAATAAAGATATTATTGAAGTTCTACTGTTTCTCAAGATTGCCAAAAGGTTTTTGCAAAGAAAAAGCAAGCTCTAGGTTTGCAAAATAAAGGAAAGGCAAAACAGGACAGAATCTGTGAAAAACAGAACAGCAGGTAGTAAATGATTTGTTCGGGGCACTTCTGCAACTCTAATAAAAAAACTCAAAACAGACGCACGAAAGACAATTATATAGAGCACGCTGTCGAAAAAATTCAGACCAAAAAGATGATCTGGTGATTTTATACGAATTTTTCTATCCAAGGACAGAATCTGTTTCCTGGACAGCACGTCACAACTTTTGAACTTTCTTGCAATCAGAGGCTAAACTTGGCACAAAGCTGAAAAATAAAGATACAATGATGTTGCTACAGTAGTAACAAACATCAAGACCACTAAAACTGAAAGTAAACATAACAAGGGTTATCTCCCTAGAGCTCTTTCTTTATAGTCATAAAGATAGGCTTAAGACTTTAATGATGCTCTCGTAGGAATAAGAGCTGAAGAACAAAAGAGAGCACCAAGAAGCAAATACCAAACACATTTAAGCCTAACATGCTTCCTATGCATAGGAATGTTGCAATAGAATAATTCATTGAAGCACAAAGCAACTAGCATAGGAAGGCAAGACAAGCATAACTTCAAAATATTCACCATAAAGAGAGGAAACGTCTTATTATTAAGATATTTAGAACCAAGTCTCCCTCTCTCATTATAAATTTCAGTGGCATCATGGATGAACTCAACAATATAAGCATCACATAAAGCATTGTTACCATGATCCACATGCAAAAAGGTACTCTTACTCTCCACATAAGCATAATCTTTCTCATTGGTAATAGTGGGAGTAGGACTATCATAAACAACTTGAACACTATAGATTAATTGTGTATTAGGAGGGTGGTGTTCAACAAGGGAGTAATTCCCTCCATGATTATGACAAGTTTCATAAGGATAATTTCTCCTTATGTCATAGGTACCTTTATAATCACTATAGGTTGGAGTTATGACATCATCATAGTAGAGAAGAGCATTATCATTGCTAGCAACTATATTTGTAATCATGTTGTCTTTATTCTTACTAGCAAAAGAATTATCAATTATCACATCACTAGTGGGTAAAGGATTAGCAATCCTATCATCCCCAAGCTTAGAGCTTCCCATATCATCACTTTCAGAGTTGGTACCAAAAAGATTTTCAAGATCATAAGTAGCATTATCATCATTTTCCCAATCACAATAAGTAACATGCATATCATAATCAAAATCATCTTCAATAGTACCTGCGGACGTATCATCAAGATGATAATTAAGGCAATAAACTTCACCTTCTTCTTTAAACTTACAATCGTTAGGATAAAAGTTGATGGGAGGAATATGCTCAGGCCAGGTTGATACCCATTCTTCTTCTTTCTTGCTCCTCTTCCTCCTCCTCTTCTTTTCTTCTTCTTAACCTTAGGAGGGAGTGGTTGGAGATGAAGCTTCTCCACATATCCTGGTTTATCATTAGAAACAATAGGGGAAACTTGGGAGAAACTCTCCTTTTTATTAGCAGAAATATAAGAGACATTTTTATACTTTGGTAAAGTTCCCTCCTTTATAATCTTACCTATGTAATCATTTTCATGGCAATTAACAACACAATAGAGATGGCAATTTTGCAAAGTGTTTTTTATTCCTATGGCATTATCATCCAGCCAAGAAGTCTTTTCTGATAACTCTTCACACATCAAAAATAACATAAGCTCATCATAAAGATCAGAGGGATCATGTTATCACACAACCGGTTAACAGTTATGTTTTGAAAGTTCATGCATTGAAAATTAAGGTGACCCTCTATACGGCAAAGTTCACAAGTAAAAGGATAAAGGTCACACAATTCTCTAGCAATTTCATTTAAATCTCTGACCCAAGTGATTGTTCTTTCATGCTTATGTTGCTTACAATACTTCTCTTCTTCAATCATAGGCCTTTCACAAGGTCTATCCACTCCACAAAAATTAACATGCTCATATAAAACTTCATTTTAGGAATTGGATCATGCATGTTGCAATCATCATGAACAATTTCATTTTCTTTGCAAGTCTCTTTAAAAAGGTTTATGATACTTGACCCAATCCTCCTTAGGCATATTAAGATGTGAAGCAAAAGATTTGAGGAAATCAACAAGGAGTTGAGAATCAAGCCCAAACTTAGCACTAAACATATTAGAACTTGTAGTTTCAACAAAGGACTTAATGCAATCATACTCATAAATTATACTGGACTCTTTACCTTTGTCGATCTCCCAATCTTCAGTGTTGCGTTGAATTCTTTCAAGGAGTTCCCATTTAGCATCAATCTTTTCGTTTGTGAAAGAACCCATAGAGGAAGCATCGAGCAAATCTTTATCCTGTCGAGAGAGCCTCGCATAGAAATTAGTAATAATAATATCTTTGGGGAGCCCATGGTTAGGACTTTTTAGCATTAACGTTTTCAGTCTCCCCCAAGCTTGAGCTATGCTTTCTCCGTCATGAGGATAAAAATTATAAACATAATTCCTATTCTCATGAACTTCATGAAGAGGATAAAACTTGGAGTAAAAGAGGGACTGGATCTCTTCCCACTCCAGCAGGTGAGAGTCATTTAGTAGCCTATACGATTCTGAAGCTTTATCTATAAGTGATACGGCGAACAATTTCCTCATGACAAACTCCCTTGATACACCTGCAAGCTTAAATAATGAACATAATTGTGACAGATATAGCAAGTGTTCACCGGGATGTCTGTCTCCTGCATAACGATTAGCCAAAACATAATCGATAATACCAGCTGGTATTTTATAGGGCACAATTTCAGTAGGGGGAGGAGCAACCACCACAGGTGTGGGGCATCTTCCCGCAAGCAATGATCCAATAGCACGGTTTTCCATAAACATAACTAGTGAAACTAAAAAAAAGAAACAAAAAGATTTAATTGCAAGATCTAAAGATATACCTTCAAGCGCTCACCTCCCCGGCAACGGCGCCAGAAATAGCTTGATGTCTACACACGCTTCTACTCTTGTAGACTATGTTGGGCCTCCAAGCGCAGAGGTTTGTAGGACAGCAGCAATTTCCCTCAAGTGGATGACCTAAGGTTTATCGAACTCAGGGAAGTAGAGGTTGAAGATGGTCTCTCTCAAGCAACCCTGCAACTAAGATACAAGAAGTCTCTTGTGTCCCGAACACACCTAATACACTTGTTAGATGTATAGGTGCACTAGTTCGGCGAAGAGAGGTTAAATGGCAAGTGATATGGATGGCAAAACAAGGTAATATAAATATGTAATAAAAAGTACAGCAAGCAAACAAGTAGTAAACGTGAGCACAAACGGTATTGCAATGGTGGAAACAAGGCCTAGGGTTCATACTTTCACTAGTGGCAACTCCCAACAACATTAACATAATCGAATCACATGATATTTCCCATAAAACATGCAATGGAGACGCACCCGGAGGTCATTCCTTCATGGTCAAGAGAGGACGAGAATTATGTAGGGCTACAAAAGCACACCTCAAAGTTCGTAGTTCTCAATCTAAGGATTTACCAATGTCACCGCGGCCATCCAAAGAGAGTCCCACAATCACCACAACATATCTAAAGGATAGTCAAAGACAAGCACCAAGAAACTCTCAATCTTCAATCAACACACAAGAGAGGAAATCACTCATGAAAATACTTATCTAATCCATGTCCAATAGACCGCTGTCACCTTGGTCTCGGGGATTATACTAGATAAAGACAAGTGAGTACATCAATCCAATACATAGAGGAAGGGGAAATATCATGGGATCACCCTAGATTAACATAGCCTATGATCACAACGAAGATCACATCATGGGAGGGAGAATTGACCACATAGCTACTGGTAAGAACCTCAGCCCCGAGGAGGAACTACTCCCGCATCATGGAGGGAGGAAGCAACGTCGATGGAGATGAATCCGGGGGCACTTCCCCATCCCGGTAGGGTGCCGGCGCAGGAATTCTGGCCCCCCGAAGCTTGATGGTGATGGCGGCGGAGATCGGAATCGCGTCTGGAGAAAAGGGGTCCGGAATCAGGGTTTCTGCGAGACGCTTTAAATATATGCCAAAGGGGGGCATCGGAGGAGCCTCGGGGCGCCCAGGCGCCCCCCCCGACGCGGCCCAGGGGGGGCGCGCCGCCAGGGCGCCTGGAGCCCTGGTGCCCCCCCCCGGCTGTCCTTCGGGCGCACGGTAGTTTCTGGAACGCTGATTTTTTATATAATTTTTCTGGATTTTTCCTGGCACTTCTCGTAATGTGAAAACCTGAAATACAAAAACAGCCAAAAACAGAAACTGGCACTGGGGTGCACTGAGTTAATAGGTTAGTCCAAATATGATCAAAAGTGTATGGAAGTGTATAAATAACATAGCAATATCACCCAAAAGAGGCATGGAGACGTATCACCAAGCCAGTTTGAAGATGGCCCCTTTCGAAGCATTATACGGAAGGAGATGTAGGACACCGTTGTCATGGGACGAAGTTGGAGACCGACAGTTGTTTGGACCAGACTTAATCAAAGAGTCTGAGGAGAAGGTGAAGTTGATTCGAGATAGACTGAAGGTAGCTCAGTCCAGGCAAAAGAGTTATGCAGACTCGAAGCACAAGGAGATAACCTATGAGATCGGAGACAGAGCATACTTGAGAGTATCGCCTCTGCGAGGAGTTAAACGTTTCGGAGTTAAAGGGAAGTTAGCCCCGAGATTTGTGGGACCTTACCGTGTTTTGGAACGCATGGGAGAGGTTGCCCATAAGTTGGAATTGCCCGAAGGATTGTCAGGAGTGCACGACGTGTTTCACGTTTTGCAACTTAAGAAGTGCCACACGGAGATGGCCGACATACCGCTTAGAGACACAATACCCCTGGAAGCAATTCAGTTGGACAGTGATCTGACTTACGAGGAGAAGCCTGTTAAGATTCTCGAATTTTCGAGCAGAGTCACTCGCAGTAAGGTTATCAAGTTTTGCAAAGTTCAGTGGAGTCACCACACCGAGGAAGAAGCCACCTGGGAACGAGAAGATGATCTACGCAAGGACCACCCACACATGTTCTCTAGCCAAGTCGAATCTCGAGGGCGAGATTCATTCTAAGGGGGGTAGGTTTGTAACATCCAAATTTTCAATTTGGAATGTTATACGTAGATCATATTGCATTTCATGCTTTTGCATTTTAGTTTGTGACGTTCCTCGAAATTCTAAGCAACTCAAGGACATACGGAGAGAGTTGGGAATTTTACCGTTTTCGTATTTGAGTTCGCTCGAATACCGGTACGAGGACAGTGTGATTCTAATTATTTTTCTCTCATAAATCTAAAATACAAAATATGAGCGGAGATAATATGACTTCTCCAAAATAACAGAAATATTGGAGGAAAAAATGTTAAAATCACTTTTGGTATTTTTCTGGATTTATTTGCGGATTTATTTACATAGGAAAAATGCGCATTTTTCAAAATTGCATTTAGGTCCGGGAAAAATGTTCACTTTGTCCTAAATATTATTAGAGGACGGTGAAAATTTATTTCGGAAATTTTGGAGTCCGTTTAGTATTTCTTTCGTTAGTTTTTCTGCGTCGGGACTCTTTTTTTTTTTAAAAAAAGGAAACCGACTTGGAGTCTTACTAGCCCAGGACTCTGGGCTTTATAAGTCGCCCGAGCCGGCCCAAACCGCAGCCAGCCCACGCCCCTGCCCTAGCCGCCTCACGCCGCCGCTGCCCTAGCCGCCCCGCGCCGCCGCCACACTTGCCGCCGCCGCCGCCTCGCGCAGCCGCCGCCGCCGCCCTGCGCAGCCGCCGCTGCCGCACTTGCCGCTCGCCGCCGCACTTGCCGCCCCGCGCCGACACACCTTGCCGCCGCCTCGCCCGCCGGACCGCCGCCGCCGCCGGAGTGCGGGACCCTACCGGAGTTCGTCGAGGTAGTTACGTTTTTTTAGAACAGATCGGTTTTTCGTAAAACCGTAGATCGTTTTTTTAGATAAGTTCGTTTTTTTATCGGTTCAGTTATATAGCGGACGTTCGTCCATACGTTCGTTTTAACAAACGGTTTTCGTTAGTTAGCCGCAGACAGCGAACGTTCGTTCGTTAGCCTGTTCGTCTGTTTTTCTTTTTCGGGGTATTTATCCGTGATTATTCCGATCGCGATTTCTGCCCTGATCTTGTTTTTCGTTTTTCTTTTTGCTCGAGAGTCGGAATCAGGTGATTCAAAATCCCAGATCTTCGTCTCGATGCCCTCTTTACGTTTAATCAACTTGAACAAGGTTTTGGCTACTGTAAAAATTTGACTTTAGGCCAACTAGTAAATCGGAGCTCGTTTCTTTCGTAGTTTGAGTTTCGTTGCTTCTTTCGAGTTGATTCTTTTTGCAAACCGGAGTTCTTAAGTTGAACTTTCTGGTTAGATCTCTTATTTGAGTTTTTACCCATGCATTAGTTAAGTACTTATTGTGTGCTTGTTTGATTGTGATAGAGTACCCGAATTGCGCCGCTTGCTACTTTGAGTCTCTAGGTTTTGCGGATCATGAGCAAGGCAAGTAACACTTTGATCATACCTTCCAATTACCCAGTTTTTATTGCATTAGTCCAACCCTCACACATTGCATGAGTAGGATTAATTAACTTGTGGGACTGGGAAGTAGATTGAGGTAGTACCTATTACCTGCATTACATTCAAACCTTTGGGAGTTACTTCTACGTTTGCTGTTAGGACATGCTATGCTCGTACACGTGGATTGGGTGAGTGAAATCCATGACAGATGTGAGTTTGTTAATTAATGGTTCAACTTAAGGTGGCAACATTAATACACATCTGGGTGGATTGAGGCATCCGGGTATTCCAGTGATTGCCTGTTTTTCTTTTGGACCGCCACCCAGGCTCAAAGGGATCATAAGATTATTCATACTAGAAACTTCTGTGTGCAGCCACAATGCTATTATGAGCTCTAGCATAGTATGAGTAAGTCGTGCGAACTCTTACAGTGGTGGACTAGCAGATGTAGGGGATTTAGGTTGGTACGGTCCGCCCGATCGTAAGGTGCTAGCGCTTCTGAAAGACTATGTCTCGGTCATCCGTTTCTCAAACACCATGCAGTGCGAGAAACCAAACGGAGGCGATCGAGTCTTGTGGGAAAAGTGCACAAACCTCTGCAGAGTGTACAAACTGATCATGATTAGCCGTGTCCCCGGTTATGGACGTCTTGAGTATCTAGTACCTGGATTTTCATGTGAATCTCATCATGTTACTTTAATTAATTTTGTTGGGTTTAATTTATTTTAATTGGGGTTGAGAAGATGTTTATATTCTCAATGATGTTTCAACTACCATGATAGTTAAACTAAAATTTATTCCTTTGAAGTAGGGAAAAATTGGCTTTACGCAAAAACTGTAACCATAGAGCTTTCCACCAGCCAAATATTGCATATAGTATAGCTTTACTTTCATTGCATTCTCTTGTGTTACCTTGCCAGCATATTCCATGTGCTGACCCGTTTTCGGGCTTCAACGTTTCATGTTGCAGACTTTTCAGATGACGAGTAAGATGCCTTTTAGGTCGTGGTTCTATACTCAGTGATGCCGCTGGAGTTGATGGACTCACTTATCTTCCAAGCCTTCCGTTGTTATCGTATTAGATGGCCTTCAGCCATATTATTTGTAATAAATTCATCGTTGGACTATCGATGTAATAAGTGTGTGATTGCTACTCTGTTATAAATCATTCAAGTACTGTGCGTGTCAGCATTACTGATCCAGGGATGACACTGATGCACAAAGATCAGACTGTTTGAGGTCTGGTCGCTACAACTCTAAACTTGAAAACTTCACAACACAAAACTTAGACAAAAATCTCGTGAGCTCCGTTAGTATAAAAAAACAAACCACTACTCAAAGGTACTGCAATGAATTCATTCTTTGTTTATATTTGTGTTAAACCTATTGTATTTCAACTTCTCTATGATTCATACTTCCCAATACTACTCATAGATGCATTGAAATAAGCAAACAACACACGGAAAACAGAATCTGTCAAAAACAGAACAATCTGTAGTAATCTGTAACTTTCGCATACTTTTGTAACTCCAAAAAAATTGAAATAAATTGGTAAACGTGAGGAATTTTTATATTAATCATCTGCAAAAATAATCAACTAAATAGCACGCTCCAGTAAAATCTGGCGACCATTCTAGCGAGCGCTAACTATTCTGTTTTTCACAGCAAGATCATATAAACTTCACCCAAGTCTTCCCAAAGGTTCTACTTGGCACAAACACTAATTAAAACACAAAACCACATCTCAACAGAAACTAGATGCAATATTTATTCCTAAACAGAAGCAAAAAATTTAAGAAAAATAAAGTTGGGTTGCTTCCCAACAAGCTCTATCGTTTAACGCCCCTAGCTAGGCATAATGATGCTCACATAAAAGATAAGAATTGAAACATAACGGGAGCATCATGAAGCATATGAATAGCACATTTAAGTCTAGCCCACTTCCTATGCATAGGGATTTTGTGAGCAAACAACTTATGGGAGTAATAATCAACTAGCATAGGAAGGGAAAACAAGCATAGCTTCAAAACTTGAAGCACATAGAGAGGAAACTTGATATTATTGCAATATGTAGAAGCATATGATCCTCTCTCATAATAATTTTCAGTAGCATCATGAAGGAATTCAACAATATAACCAGCACATAAAGCATTCTTTTCATGATCTACTTGCATATAAATTTTACAACTCCCATCATAAGAAAATTTATTATCATCAATAGTAGTGGGAGCAAACTCAACAAAATAACTATCATGTGAAGCATAATCCAATTGAAAACTAAAATCATGATGGCAAGTTTCATGGTTTTCATTATTCTTAATACCATTCAAGTCATCACAATAATCATCATAGATAGCAACTTTGTTCTCATAATCAATTGGAACCTCTTCCGAAATAGCGGATTCGTCACTAAATAAAGTCATGACCTCTCCAAATCCACTTTCATCAATATAATCATCATAAATAAGAGGCATGATTCCATCATAATAAATATTATCATCAAAACTTGGGGGACTAAAAATATTATCTTCATGAAACATAGCTTCCCCAAGCTTGTGGCTTTGCATATCATTAGCATCATGGATATTCAAAGGATTCACACTAACAACATTGCAATCATGCTCATCATTCACATATTTCATGCCAAGCATTCTATGTATTTATTCTGCTAGTACTTGAGCACAATTTTCCTTCCCCTCATTTTCACGAAAGATATTAAAAAGATGAAGCATATGAGGTAACCTTAATTCCATTTTTTTGTAGTTTTCTTTTATAAAATAAACTAGTGATGAAACAAGAAACTAAAAGATTCGATTGCAAGATCTAAAGATATACCTTCAAGCACTCACCTCCCCGGCAACAACGCCAGAAAAGATCTTGATGTCTACTACACAACCTTCTTCTTGTAGACGTTGTTGGGCCTCCAAGTGCAGAGGTTTGTAGGACAGTAGCAAATTTCCCTCAAGTGGATGACCTAAGGTTTATCAATCCGTGGGAGGCGTAGGATGAAGATGGTCTCTCTCAAACAACCCTGCAACCAAATAACAAAGAGTCTCTTGTGTCCCCAACACACCCAATACAATGGTAAATAGTATAGGTGCACTAGTTCGGCGAAGAGATGGTGATACAATTGCAATATGGATGGTAGATATAGGTTTTTGTAATAAGAAAATATAAAAACAACAAGGTAACTAAAGATAAAAGTGAGCATAAACGGTGTTGCAACGATAGGAAACAAGGCCTAGGGTTCATACTTTCACTAGTGCAAGTTCTCTCAACAATAATAACATAACCGGATCACATAACTATCCCTCAACATGCAACAAAGAGTCACTCCAAAGTCACTAATAGCAGAGAACAAACGAAGAGATTATGGCAGGGTACGAAACCACCTCAAAGTTATTCTTTCTGATCGATCTATTCAAGAGTCCGTAGTGAAATAACATAAAGCTATTCTTTCTGTTCAATCTATCATAGAGTTTGTACTAGAATAACACCTTAAGATACAAATCAACCAAAACCCTAATGTCACCTAGATACTCCATTGTCACCTCAAGTATCCGTGGGTATGATTATACGATATGCATCACACAATCTCAAAAACATCTATTTAACCAAGACATAGAACTTCAAAGAGTGCCCCAAAGTTTCTACCGGAGAGTCAAGACGAAAATGTGTGCCAAACCCTATGCATAGATTCCCAAGGTCACGGAACCCGCAAGTTGATCACCAAAACATACATCAAGTGAACCGATAGAATACCCCATTGTCACCACATGTATCCCACGCAAGACATACATCAAGTGTTCTCAAATCCTTGAAGACTCAATCCGATAAGATAACTTCAAAGGGAAAACTCAATTCATCACAAGAGAGTAGAGGGGGAGAAACATCATAAGATCCAACTATAATAGCAAAGCTCGCGATACATCAAGATCGTGCCATCTCAAGAACACGAGAGAGGGAGAGATCAAACACATAACTACTGGTACATACCCTCAGCCCCGAGGGTGGACAACTCCCTCCTCATTATGGAGAGCGCCGAGATGATGAAGATGGCCACCGAAGAGGGTTCCCCCCTCCGGCAGGGTGCTGGAACGGGTTCTCGATTGGTTTTCGGTGGCTACAGAGCCTTTCGGCGGTGGAACTCCCGATCTAGGTTATTTTCCGGAGGTTTCAGTATTTATAGGATGTTTTGGCGTAGGGCACAAGTCAGGGGGGCCTCCGGGCTGTCCACGAAACAGGGGCACACGCCCTCCTGGAGTCGGCGCGCCCCCACCCTCGTGGGCAGCCCGTGGCTCTCCTGGCCCAACCCTTTTACTTCAGGGGCTTCTTTTGGTCCAGAAAAAATCACCAAAAATTGGCACGTCAATTAGACTCCGTTTGATATTCCTTTTCTGTAAAACTCAAAAACAAGGAAAAACAGAAACTGGCACTGGGCTCTAGGTTAATAGGTTAGTCCCAAAAATTATAAAAGTGTATGACAAAGCCCATTAAACATCCAAAACATCATAAATAATAGCATGGAACAATCAAAAATTATAGATACGTTGGAGACGTATCAGCCAGCTAACTGATGCTTGTTGTAATTATTTTGGTCCCGCCCAGATGTTGCAATCGGTCTCCCCGAGATGGCTTAAATGATTCCCTGTTGACTTATTGCTTCATTTTGGTCCCACCGAGATGTTGCAATCGGCGCCACCGAGATGAGGTTTTCCCTAAGCCTTAGCACATCGTTCCCATCAAGTTGTCCCAGTCAGTCCCACCGAGATTCCTAACCTTCATATTTTTACACATACCGGTGCAACCGAGTTTTCTAATTGGTGCCACCGAGATGGGTCAAAAGGGTGCAACGGTTGGATTTTGTGTGGAGGCTATATATACCCCACCACCCCTTCTTCCTCATTGAGGAGAGCCATCAAAAGATGCCTACATTTCCGCCATTCATTTTCTGAGAGAGAACTACCTACTCATGTGTTGAGATCAAGATATTCCAATCCTACCATTTGAACCTTGATTTCTAGCCTTCCCCAATTTGCTTTCCATTCAAATCCTTCTTCCACAATATCCAAATCTGTGAGGGAGAGTTGAGTATTGGGGAGACTATCATTTGAAGCACAAGAGCAAGGAGTTCATCATAAACACACTGTCTATTACCTCTTGGAGAGTGGTGTCTCCTAGATTGGTTAGGTGTCGCTTGGGAGCCTCCACGTGATGTGGAGTTGAACCAAGAAGTTTGTAAGGGCAAGGAGATCGCCTACTTCATGAAGATCTACCCGAGTGAGGCAAGTCCTTCGTGGACGATGGCCATGGTAGGATAGACAAGGTTGCTTCTTCGGGGACCCTTCGTGGGTGGAGCCCTCCATGGACTCGCACAACCGTTACCCTTTGTAGGTTCAAGTCTCCATCAACATGGACGTTGAAGGAAATATGCCCTAGAGGCAATAATAAAGTTGTTATTTATATTTCCTTATATCATGATAAATGTTTATTATTCATGCTAGAATTGTGTTAACCGGAAACATAATACATGTGTGAATATATAGACAAACAATGTGTCACTAGTATGCCTCTACTTTACTAGCTCGTTGAATCAAAGATGGTTAAGTATCCTAGCCATAGACATGAGTTGTCATTTGATTAACGGGATCACATCATTGGTGAATGATGTGATTGACTTGACCCATTCCGTTAGCTTAGCACTTGATCGTTTAGTTTTACTGCTATTACTTTCTTCATGACTTATACATGATCCTATGACTATGAGATTATGCAACTCTCGAATACCGAAGGAACACTTTGTGTGCTACCAAACGTCACAACGTAACTGGGTGATTATAAAGGTGCTCTATGATACGTCTCCAACGTATCTATAATTTTTGATTGTTCCATGCTATTATTTATGATGTTTTGGATGTTTAATGGGCTTTGTTATACACTTTTATATTATTTTTTGGGACTAACCTATTAACCCAAAGGCCCAGTCTAGATTGCTATTTTTTTTGCCTATTTCAGGGTTTACAGAAAAGGAATATCAAACGGAGTCCAAACGGAATGAAACTTCAGGAGAGAAATGTTTGGAGCAAAATACGCACGGGAGACTTGAGAACCACGGAATAGGGCTGAGGTGGCGTCCACGAGGGTGGGGGGCGCCCCCCCTACAGGGCGTGCCCCCTGCCTCGTGGGCACCACGTCTGGCCCCTGGTGCCCTCCTTCTTCCTATATATATCTACATACCCCGAAACCATCAGAAGAACAGAGAAAACCCTAGATCCACCGCCGCAACCTTCTGTTCCCATGAGATCCCATCTTGGTGCCTGTTCCGGAGCTCCGCCGGAGGGGGGATCTTCCACGGAGTGCTTCTACATCATCATCATCGCCTCACCATGAGTTGTGAGTAGTTTACCATAGACCTTCGGGTCCATATCTAGTATCTAGGTGGCTTCTTCTCTCTCTTTGGATGTCAATACAAAGTTCTCTTCGGTCTTCGAGGAGATCTATTCGATGTAATCTCTTTTTACGGTGTGTTTGTCAAGATCCGATGAATTGTGGGTTTATGATCAAGATTATCTGTGAGAAACATTTGGTTCTTTTCTGAACTCTTTATGTATGATTATAATATCCTTGCAGGTCTCTTTGAATTATTGGTTTGGTTTGGCCTACTAGATCTATAGTTCTTGCAATGGGAGAAGTGCTTGGCTTTGGGTTCGATCTTGCGGTGTCCTTTCCTAGTGACAGTAGGGGTATCAAGGCACGTATTGTATTGTTGCCATCGAGGATAAAAAGATGGGGTTTATATCACTATGTTTGAGTTTATCCCTCTACATCATGTCATCTTGCTTAAGGCATTACTCTGTTCTTATGAACTTAATACTCTAGATGCACGCTGGATAGCGGTCGATGTGTGGAGTAATAGTAGTTGATGCCGAATCGTTTCGGTCTACTTGTCTCGGACGTGATGCCTATATATAATGATCGTGCCTAGATAGTCTCATAAGTATTCGCTTTTCTATCAATTGCTCGATAGTAATTTGTTTACTCGCCGTAGAATATCGCTATCATGAGAGAAGCCACTAGAGAAAACTATGGCCCCCGGGTCTGTTCTCAACACATCAATCTACAATCTATTTTACTTTGCACTTTTACTTTCTGTTCTTATATCCAAAAATACCGAAAATATCAAACTATCATCTCTATCAGATCTCACTTTCGTAAGTGACCGTAATGGGATTGACAACCCCTTATCGTGTTGGCTACGAAGTTCTTATTTGTTTGTGCTGGTGCGAGGGACTCGCGCGTGGTCTCCTACTGGATTGATACCTTGGTTCTCAAAAACTAAGGGAATTACTTACGCTACAATGCTGCATCACCCTTTCCTCTTCGAGGGAATACAATGCAAGCTCGAGAAGTAGCAAGAAGAATTTCTAGCGCCATTGCCGGGGAGGCTTACGCAAAAGTCATATACCAAGTACCTATCACAATCCCTTATCCTTCACATTACATTTTTTGCCTCTCTTTTCCTCTCCCCCACTTCACCCTTGCCGTTTTATTTGCCCTTCTTCTGCCGTGTGTTTATTGTTCGCTTGCTTCTTGTTTGCTTGTGTGTTGGATTGCTTGCCTGTCACTATGGCTCAGAACAATAACAAATTGTGTGACTTCTCCAATACCAACAATAATGATTTTATTAGCACTCGGATTGCTTCTATTACCGATGCTGAATCTTGTGAGATCAATGCTGCTCTGTTGAATCTTGTCATGAAATATCAATTTTCCGGCATTCCTAGTGAAGATGCCGCTACCCATCTAAACAACTTTGTTGATTTGTGTGATATGCAAAAGAAAAGGGATACAGATAACGATATTGTTAAATTGAAGTTATTTCCGTTTTCACTTAGAGATCGTGCTAAAACTTGGTTTTCCTCTTTGCCTAGAAATAGTATTGATTCGTGGAATAAGTGCAAAGATGCTTTTATCTCTAAGTATTTCCCTCCTGCTAAAATCATCTCTCTTAGAAACGGTCTTATGAATTTTAAGCAACTAGATCATGAGCATGTTGCGCAAGCTTGGGAGAGAATGAAATTAATGATGCGTAATTGCCCTACACATGGTTTGAACTTATGGATGATTATTCAAAACGTTTATGCTGCCTTGAATTTTGCTTCTAGAAATCTTTTAGATTCGGCCGCAGGAGGCACTTTCATGGAAACTACCTTAGGAGAAGCTACCAAACTCCTGGATAATATTATGGTTAATTATTTTCAATGGCACACCGAAAGATCTACTAGTAAAAAAGTACATGCTATTGAAGAGATTAGTGTTTTGAGTGGAAAGATGGATGAACTTATGAAATTATTTGCTGCTAAGAGTGCTTCTTCTAATCCTAATGATATGCCTTTATCCACGTTGATTGAAAATAATAATGAATCTTTGGATGTGAATTTTGTTGGTAGGAATAATTTTGGTAACAATGCTTATAGAGGAAACTTTAATCCTAGGCCTTTTCCTAGTAATTCCTCTAATAATTATGGTAATACCTACAATAACCCTTATGGAAATATGCCTTCTGAATTTGAAACTAGTGTTAAGGAGTTTATGAATTCGCAAAAGAATTTCAATGCTTCGCTTGAAGAAAAATTGCTTAAGATTGATGAATTGGCTAGAAGTGTGGATAGAATTACTCTTGATGTTGAGTCTTTCAAACTTAGATATATCCCACCTAAGCATGATATCAATGTGTCTCTCAAAGGTATGAGAATTTCCATTGATGAATGCAAAGAAAGGACCGCTAGGATGCATGCTAAAAGAGAGAGTTATATAAAAGCGTGTTCTTCTAATCATGAAAATAAAGATGAAGATCTGAAAGTTATTGATGTGTCTCCTATTAGATCCTTGTTTTCTAGTATGAATCTTGATAAAGATAGGATTGGAGACGAGTCTACTTTAAGGTGTCCCAATGATTCAGAGTTTTTAGATCTTGATGCTAAAATTGTTAAAAGTGGGAGTGAAGAGATTAAAAATTTGCATAATGATGAACCCACTACTTTGGATTTCAAGGGATTCAATTATGATAATTGCTCTTTGATTGATTGTATTTCCTTGTCGCAATCCGTACTAAACTCTCCGCATGCTTATAGTCAAAATAAAGCTTTTACCAAACACATAGTTGATGCTTTGATGCAATCTTATGAAGAAAAACTTGAATTAGAAGTTTCTATCCCTAGAAAGCTTTATGATGAGTGGGAACCTACTATTAAAATAAAAATTAAAGATCATGAATGCTTTGCTTTGTGTGATTTGGGTGCAAGTGTTTCCACTATCCCAAAAACTTTATGTGATTTGCTAGGTTTCCATGAGCTCGATGATTGTTCTTTAAATTTGCATCTTGCAGATTCCACTATTAAGAAACCTATGTGAAGGATTAATGATGTTCTTATTGTTGCCAACAGGAATTATATGCCCATAGATTTCATTGTTCTTGATATAGATTGCAATCCTTCATGTCCTATTATTCTTGGTAGACCTTTCCTTAGAAAGATTGGTGCAATTATTGATATGAAGGAAGGAAATATTAGATTCCACTTTACGTTAAGGAAAGGCATGGAACACTTTCCTAGGAAGAAAATCAAATTACCATATGAATCTATTATGAGAGCCACTTATGGATTGCCTTCCAAAGATGTCAATACCTAGATCTATCCATGTATCGTGCCTAGCTAGGGGCGTAAAACGATAGCGCTTATTGGGAGGCAACCCAATTTTTTTTTGCTTCTGTTTAGGAATAAATATTGCATCTAGCTTCTGTTTAGATGTGGTTTTGTGTTTTAATTAGTGTTTGTGCCAAGTAGAACCTTTGGGAAGACTTGTGTGAAGTTTATATGATCTTGCTGTGAAAAACAGAATCGTTAGCGCTCGCTAGAATGGTCACCAGATTTTGCTGGAGTGTGCTATTTAGTTTATTCTTTTTGCAGATGCTTAATAGACAAATTCCTCACGTTTACCAATTTATTTCAATTTTTTGGAGTTACAGAAGCATGCGAAAGTTACAGATTACTACAGACTATTCTGTTTTTGACAGATTCTGTTTTTCGTGTGTTGTTTGCTTATTTCAATGCTTCTATGAGTAGTATTGGGAAGTATGAATCATAGAGAAGTTGGAATACAGTAGGTTTAACGCCAATATAAACAAATAATGAGTTCATTGCAGTACCTTTGAGTAGTGGTTTGTTTTCTTATACTAACGGAGCTCACGAGATTTTTTGTCTAAGTTTAGTGTTGTGAACTTTTCAAGTTTTGAGTATTGCTTTGATGGACTACGGAACAAAGAGTGGCAAGAGCCTAAGCTTGGGGATGCCCAAGACACCCCAAGGTAAAATTCAAGGACCAAAAAGCCTAAGCTTGGGGATGCCCCGGGAAGGCATCCCCTCTTTCGTCTTCATCTATCGGTAACTATACTCGGAGCTATATTTTTATTCACCACATGATATGTGTTTTACTTGGAGCGTCGTGTGTTATTTGAGTCTTTGCTTGTTAGTTTGCCACAATTATCCTTGCTGGACACACCTTTTTGAGAGAGTTAAATATGGCCTAGGAATTGTTAGAACACTCTATGTGCTTCACTTATATCTTTTAAGTTGAATAGTTTTTGCTCTAGTGCTTCACTTACATTTTTTAGAGCACGATGGTAATTATATTTTGTAGAAATTGTTGATCTCTCATGCTTCACTTATATCCTTTTTAGATTCTATTAAAACAACATGGTAATGTGCTTTGGCTATAAAACTAGCCTTTACATGATAGGCATCCAAGATGAATGTTGTAAAAACTTTCATACTAAGTGCATTGAATATGATGAGAAGTTGGATGCTTGATAATTGTTCTGAGATATGAGGATAGTGATATTAGAGTCATGGTAGTAGAGTTATTATGAAATTGAGAAATACTTGTGTTAAAGTTAGTGATTCCCGTAGCATGCACGTATGGTGAACCGCTATGTGAAGAAGTTAGAGCATGAGGTATTTGTAGAGTGTCATCCTTTGTGTGGAGGTCGGGGGCGCGCGATGGTTAACTCCTACCAACCTCCCCCCTAGGAGCATGCGTTGATTGCTTTGTTTTGATGACTCGTAAATTTTTGCAATAAGTATATGAGTTCTTATGACTAATGTTGAGTCCATGGATTATACGCACTCTCACCCTTCCACCATTGCTAGCCTCTCTTGTACTGCGCAACTTTCGTTGATACAATACACCTACTATATATCCTTCGTCAAAACAACCACCATATATCTTCCTCAAAACAGCCATCATACCTACCTATCATGGCATTTCCATAGCCATTCCGAGATATATTGCCATGCAACTTTCCACCGTTCCGTTCATATGACACGCTTCATATTGTCACATTGCCATGCATGATCATGTAGTTGACATCGTATTTGTGGCTAGGCCACCATGCATAATTTCTCATACATGTCACTCTTGATTCATTGCATATCCCGGTACACCGCCGGAGGCATTCATATAGAGTCATACTTTGTTCTAGTATCGAGTTGTAATATTGAGTTGTAATTCAATGAAAGTGTGATGATCATCATTATTAGAGCATTGTCCAATGTGATGAAAGGCTAAATAAAAAAAGCCCC
>LR738715.1:616101980-616122176 GCA_902687465.1 Secale cereale | reverse complement strand
AAAAAAAAAAAGGGACAATTGCTACTATCTTTTTCCACACTTGTGCTTCAAAGTAGCACCATGTTCTTTATGATAGAGAGTCTCATGTTTAGTCACTTTCATATACTAGTGGGAATTTATAGAACTTGGCTTGTATATTCCAACGATGGGCTTCCTCAAATGCCCTAGGTCTTCGTGAGCAAGCAAGTTGGATGCACACCCACTTAGTTTCTTTTTTTGAGCTTTCATACATTTTTAGCTCTAGTGCATCCGTTGCATGGCAATCCCTACTCACTCACATTGATATCTATTGATGGGCATCTCCATAGCCCGTTAATACGCCTAGTCGATGTGAGACTATCTCCCTCCTTTTTATCTTCTCCACAACCACCACTCTATTCCACCCATAGTGCTATGTACATGGCTCACGCTCATGTATTGCGTGAAAGTTAAAAGGTTTGAAAGAATAGAGTATGAAAACAAGTGCTTGGCGGAAACCGGGGTTGTGCATGATATGAATATTTTGTGTGATGAAGAGGGAGCATAGCCAGACTATATGATTTTGTAGGGATAACTTTCTTTAGCCATAGTATTTTGAGAAGACATGATTGCTTTGTTAGTATGCTTGAAGTATTATTATTTCTTATGTCAATATAGACTTTTGTCTTGAATCTTTCAGATCTGAACATTCAAGCCACAATTATGAGATTTACATTGAAAATTATGTTGGTTAGCATTCCACATCAAAAATTCCGCTTTTATCATTTACCTACTCGAGGACGAGCAGGAATTAAGCTTGGGGATGCTTGATACGACTCCAACGTATCTATAAATTTTGATTGTTCCATGCTATTATTTATTTTGTTTTGGATGTTTAATGGGCTTTGTTATACACTTTTTTATTATTTTTTGGGACTAACCTATTAACCCAAAGGCCGAGTCCAGATTACTGTTTTTTTGCCTATTTCGGGGTTTTACAGAAAAGGAATATCAAACGGAGTCCAAACAGAATGAAACTTCGGGAGAGATAATTTTGGAGCAAAATACGCACGGGAGACTTGAGAACCACGAAATAGGGCTGAGGTGGCGTCCACGACGGTGGGGGGCACGCCCCCCTACAGGGCGCGCCCCTACCTCTTGGGCCCCACGTCTGGCCCCCGGTGCCCTCCTTCTTCCGATATATATCTACGTACCCCGAAACCATCAGAAGAACAGAGAAAACCCTAGTTCCACCGCCGCAACCTTCTGTTCCCGTGAGATCCCATCTTGGGGCCTGTTCCGGAGCTCCGCCGGAGGGGGGGATCTTCCACGGAGTGCTTCTACATCATCATCATCGCCTCACCATGAGTTGTGAGTAGTTTACCACAGACCTTCGGGTCCATAGCTAGTATCTAGATGGCTTTTTCTCTCTCTTTGGATCTCAATACCAAGTTCTCCTCGGTCTTCGAGGAGATCTATCGATGTAATCTCTTTTTGCGGTGTGTTTGTCGAGATCCGATGAATTGTGGGTTTATGATCAAGATTATCTATGAAAAATATTTGGTTCTTTTCTGAACTCTTTATGTATGATTATAATATCCTTGCGAGTCTCTTCGAATTATTGGTTTGGTTTGGCCTACTAGATCTATAGTTCTTGCAATGGGAGAAGTGCTTGGCTTTGGGTTCAATCTTGCGGTGTCCTTTCCTAGTGACAGTAGGGGCAGCAAGGCACGTATTGTATTGTTGCCATTGAGGATAAAAAGATGGGGTTTATATCACTATGTTTGACTTTATCCCTCTACATCATGTCATCTTGCTTAAGGCGTTACCATGTTCTTATGAACTTAATACTCTAGATGCATGCTGGATAGCAGTCGATGTGTGGAGTAATAGTAGTAGATGCGGAATCGTTTTGGTCTACTTGTCTCGGACATGATGCCTATATATAATGATCATGCCTAGATAGTCCCATAAGTATTCGCTTTTCTATCAATTGCTTGACAGTAATTTGTTTACCCGCCGTAGAATATCGCTATCATGAGAGAAGCCACTAGAGAAAACTATGGCCCCTGGGTCTATTCTCAACATATCAATCTACAATCTATTTTACTTTTCCACTTTTACTTTTTATTCTTATATCCAAAAATACCAAAAATATCAAACTATCATCTCTATTAGATCTCACTTTCGTAAGTGACCGTAAAGGGATTGACAACCCCTTATCGCGTTGGCTGCGAAGTTCTTGTTTGTTTGTGCAGGTGCGAGGGACTCGCGCGTGGTCTCCTACTGGATTGATACCTTTGTTCTCAAAAACTGAGGGAAATACTTATGCTACTGTGCTGCATCACCCTTTCCTCTTCGAGGAAATACAACGCAAGCTCGAGAAGTAGCACTCTATAGGTGTCTCCGATGGTGTTTGTTGAGTTGGCATAGATCGAGATTAGGATTTGTCACTATGATTGTCGGAGAGGTATCTCTGGGCCCTCTCGGTAATGCACATCACTATAAGCCTTGCAAGCAATGTGAGTAATGAGTTAGTTGCGGGATGATGCATTACGGAACGAGTAAAGAGACTTGCCGGCAACGACATTGAACTAGGTATGGTGATACCGACGATCGAATCTCGGGCAAGTAACATACCGATGACAAAGAGAACAACTTAGGTTGTTATGCGGTTTGATCGATAAAGATCATGTAGGAACCAATATGAGCATCCAGGTTCCGCTATTGGTTATTGACCGAAGATGAGTCTCGGTCATGTCTACATACTTCTCGAACCCGTAGGGTCCGCACGCTTAACGTTTGGTGACTATCGATATTATGAGTTTATGTGTTTTGATGCACGGAAGGTAGTTCGGAGTCCTTTATGAGATCAGGGACATGACGAAGAGTCTCGAAATGGTGGAGACGTAAAGATCGATATATTAGACGACTATAATCGGACATCGTGAAGGTTCCGAGTGATTCGGATATTTTTCGGAGTACCGGAGAGTTAAGGGAATTTGCCGGGGAGTATATGGGCCTTATTGGGCTTTAGGGGAAAGAGAGAGGGGAGGCTGCGCCCCCCAAGGCTTTGTCCGAATTGGACTAGGGGGAGGGGCGGCGCCCACTCCTTCCTTCTCTTCTCTTTTCCCTTTCCTTCTCTCCTACTCCTACTACTTGGAAGGGCTCCTAGTTCTACTAGGAAAGGGGGAGTCCTACTCCCGATGGGAGTAGGACTCCTCTAGGGCGCGCCGTAGAGAGGGTCGGCCTCTCCCCCTCCTCCACTCCTTTATATACGGGGGTGGGGGGCACCCCATGGACACACAAGTTGATCATTGATCTTTTAGCCATGTGCGGTGCCCCCTCCATAGAAACACACCTCGGTCATATCGTTGCGGTGCTTAGGCAAAGTCCTGTGTCGATAACTTCATCATCACCGTCATCATGCTGTCGTGCTGACGGAACTCTCCCTCGAAGCTCTACTGGATCATGAGTTCGTGGGACGTCACCGAGCTGAACGTGTGCAGATCGCGGAGGAGCCATACGTTCGTTACTAGGATCGATCGATCGTGAAGATGTACGACTGCATCAACCGCGTTGTCATAACGCTTCCGCTTACGGTCTACGAGGGTACGTGGACGACACTCTCCCCTATCGTTGCTATACATCACCATGATCTTGAAGGAAATATGCCCTAGAGGCAATAATAAAGATGTTATTTGTATTTCCTTATATCATGATAAATGTCTTTTATTCATGCTAGAATTGTATTAACCGGAAACTTAGTACATGTGTGAATACATAGAAAAAACTATATGTCCCTATGTATGCCTCTACTAGACTAGCTCATTGATCAAAGATGGCTATGTTTCCTAGCCATAGACATGATGTGATGGACAAGACCCATCCGTTAGCTTAGCACTACGATCGTTTAGTTTTACTGCTATTGCTTTCTTCATGACTTATACATGTTCCTATTACTATGAGATTATGCAACTCCCGAACACCGTAGGAACACCTTGTGTGCTATCAAACGTCACAACGTAACTAGGTGATCATAAAGATGCTCTACAGGTGTCTCCAAAAGTGTTCGTGGTGTTGGCATAGATCAGGAATAGGATTTGACACTCCGAGTGTCGGAGAGGTATCTCTGGGCCCTCTCGGTAACGCACATCATAATAAGCCTTGCAAGCAAATGACTAATGAGTTAGTCACGAGATGACGTATTACGGAACGAGTAAAGAGACTTGCCGGTAACGAGATTGAACTAGGTATTAAGATACCGACGATCGAATCTCGGGCAAGTAACATACCGATGACAAAGGGAACAACGTATGTTGTTATGCGGTTTGGCCGATAAAGATCTTCATAGAATATGTAGGAACCAATATGAGCATCCAAGTTCCACTATTGGTTATTGACCGGAGATGAGTCTCGGTCATGTCTACATAGTTCTCGAACCCGTAGGGTCCGCACGCTTAACGTTTGATGACGATCGGTATTATGAGTTTATGAGTTTTGATGTACCGAAGGTAGTTTGGAGTCCCGGATGAGATCACAGACATGACGAGGAGTCTCGGAATGACCGAGACGTAAAGATTGATATATTGGACGACTATATTCGGACACCGAAAGTGTTCTGGAAAGTTTCTGAATTTACCGGAGTGCCGGGGGGGGGGTTACCGGAACCACCTGGGGGGAAGTTGGGCCCTGGTGGGCCATAGGGGAGAAAGAGGGCAGCAGCCAGGAGGTGGCGCGCCGCCTCCCTAGGGGCAGTCCGAATAGGACTAGGGGAGGGGGGCGCGGCCCCTCTTTCCCTCTCCCTCTCCCTCTCCTTCCTTCCCCCTCTCTCCTTCTTGGTGCACTCCTACTAGGAATAGGATTGCAATCCTATTCCTAGTAGGATTGCCTCTCCTGGAGCGCCATAGAGGTCCGGCCGGCCTCCCCCTTGCTCCTTTATATACGGGGGCAGGGGGGCACCCTAGAACACGGCGAGGTTCAGCGAGGGCACGGCTGGCCTCAGCGTCGAGTCTCCGTTCGGGTAGAGGTGGCTGCAGTCATCAGGGTGGCTTGGTTCGCCGGTGGCGAGGTCACGCGGCGGAGGTGCTTCGGGCGTCGATGGTTCTAGCCGTTTCCGGCTACAAAAGAAGCGGGAGGAAGAGGGGAAATGATCAGTGGTTTGAGGTGGTTCCAGATCGAGGGAGAGGAGCGGCGGAGAGGGCCTGTACCCTAAGGTCGACGGTGACCCGAGGCGGCGGAGCTCGAGCTCGATCTCGAGCTCGGGCTCGTCTGGAGAGGAGTGAGTGGTGTAGGGGGGTGATTAGGGGAGTGAGAGAGCGAGTGGTGAGGAGAGGAAGGCGCGGGGCGTCCCTTTTATAGGCGAACGGCGGGGTGCCGTGGACTCGTGCGCCGGCGAGCTCCTGCTCGTTGCCACAGGGCTCGGGAGGGGCTAGCGCCATGTCTGGGGTGTTCCTGGATGCGGTCCAGAGCTAGGGGCGAGAAGAGAGAGCAGGGGGAGGCCAGGGCACCGCGCGTGTGAGGAAGCTCATTGGAGCTCTCGGGTGGCCAGCGCGCGTGCGAGCTGGGGGAGAGGAGGGAGAAGGAGGAGGGGGCCGACCAGCTGCCATGCTGTGGACGTCGAGGCGTCCTTGGGAGACTCCATCCCGACGCCCCAAGTGGTCGGGCGCATCGGGCAGGACGCGGCTACAGTGCGGGAGCACACTGTAGCGCGCTCCAGAGCGCCCATATGGTCGGCATGGCCGTGTCCCACGCGCTCTGGACGCGGCCACCATGTCCATTGGCTCTAGGGGGAGTAAAGAATGTGGGAGGGGCGTTGAATGCCCTCGAGAGCTTCTAGAAGGAGAGAGTGATGAGAGAGAAGAGTGAAAATGGCTGTCCAGAGATGTAAATGGGGTTTTACCCCCCTTCAATCATTGAGCTGAGGCCAGGGAAGAGTTACTGGAGGTGCAAGGGGACTTGGGGAAGCTGTGGTAAAAAGCCTAGCTCAAGGAGAACAAGGAAAGAGGTAAAAGTGATAGTTTTGGAAAATTACCAGAAGGTGTTTGATGTGGTTTCGGGCAAGCAAATGATTTCCAATTGACATGAGGCTTAACAGGATCAAATGGTATATAGAAATAGGGTGTTCCACCAAGTTTGGGCTCATTTGAAGAAACTTGCCAATGTAACTTTGGTAAACCCTAGAAATCAACAGAAAAGGATTTTCCAAGTTTAAGTTAAGCAAATCATCCCTCCTTGATGCACCACTTGGTGGAGTGTCATAATTTGGGGTTGTGATCATGTCCACAAAATTGGAGGGTCACAAGTAAAAGGTTGGTAATGTAAAGTTGTTCAAATTTGAGTCTGAACAGAAATGGTTTTGGGTACTCTGATCAAGTTACCCTTCTCCAAAACTTGTGCCATTTGGTCTAGATGCATTATTAGACCATTCTAGCATGTGTACCAAGTTTGAGAGCATTTGGACAAGTTTGACAATGTAGAGTTGCTCAAACTTCAAAAATGGACAGAATGGTCTTGAGGGGTTTTGATGATGTTTTCTTGCTTCCCAAGGCATTGGGCTTGGCAAGATCATCAAATATGTCATATATGACATGATGGAATTTCCCTGGAATTTTTAGAGAATATTTCCTTTGTAAATATTTCAAAAGCTTGAAATATCCAGAAAGGGTTTCTAAGGGATTTGCCCAATATTTTGAACATGACCAAGTGTTGAAACTCTTATATATGGACAATATATGTCCTAAGAGTCCCTCTGAATTTTGGCAAATATTTTTGAAGTAGTTAAATAATTTTTACCTATTAAAGACCATTTCTGGTCTTAATAAAAAGCCTTTAAATAAAATAGGAAAATAACTTTTAAAATTATATTTTTGTGGTTTATGGGAGTCCTATATCTAATAGGATTCAAAAATACCTTTTCAAAGATTTTTATCACCCTAAATAAAGTACTTGCAGTGCAAGACTCAATTTAGAGGTTTTTAAAAAACTAATTTTTGTAAATACTATTTGGCCAAAATATTTTTATATGAATATACTATATTGTTATATACACTTGGTATGATCATTGGGTAGAAGTTTGGGGTAAGGAGATGAAGTATATAAGATGGAGTGGTTGACTTTAAAGAGCACTTGAAAATCACACAGAGAAAAACTTAATTACAAATAAAAGCCAAATGATGCCAAAAAAAATTGTTGGTCCAAATTTTCATGCTTTATTAATGCAAATGACATGTTACAGAATGCAGGGTGTGACAGACCTACCCCCTTACAAGAATCTCGTCCCCGAGATTCCTAAACTAGGCCTTAGAAGAGATCGGGATACTCGGATCTAAGATAGTCTTCACGTTCCCAGGTTGCTTCTGCTTCCGTGTGGTTGCTCCACTGGACCTTGAAGTACTTGATGGTGCGGCTTCGCGTCCGTCGCTCTGCTTCATCCACAATGCGAATGGGCCTCTCACGGTAGGTCAAATCAGGCTGAAGATCAATGGCTTGGTGATCGACATCCTTGTAGAGATCAGGCTTGTCGGGAACTTGGAGACACTTCCGGAGTTGTGACACGTGGAATACATTGTGCACATCGGATAGCTCAGGTGGTAGTTCCAACTGGTAAGCCACTTCTCCTCGTCGTGCAGTGATCTCAAAGGGGCCAATGAACCTTGGTGCGAGCTTCCCTTTAACGTGGAAACGCTTGGTTCCCTTCAGAGGAGTTACTCGCAGGTACACATGGTCTCTAATACAGAAATTCATATCTCGGCGACGAGTGTCAGCATAGCTCTTCTGTCTTGATTTGGTGGCCTTCAAACGTTCTCTGACTACTTGGACTTGTTCTTCTGCTTCGCGGAGAATATCTGGTCCAAAGACTAGCCCTTCTTCTGTCTCTGACCAGTTGAGGGGTGTGCGACACTTGCGTCCGTACAACACCTCAAATGGTGCCATCTGAAGGCTCGACTGATAACTGTTGTTATAGGAGAACTCGGCAAAAGGGAGGCAATCTTCCCACTTGGCTCCATATGCCAAGACACAGGCTCGGAGCATGTCTTCAAGCATTTGATTTACTCGCTCTATCGGACCTCCGGCCTGCGGGTGGAAAGCCGTGCTGAAAGACAACTTGGTTCCCAAGACTTCTTGGAACTTCTTCCAGAACCTTGAGGTAAACTGGGTTCCTTGATCTGACACAATCTCCTTAGGAACACCATGAAGGCTTATGATTCTGTCGATGTAGAGAGTTGCCAGCTGGTTGCCATCATAGGTAGTCTTGACATGAATGAAATGGGCTACCTTGGTCAAATGGTCGACTATCACCCAGATGGAGTCATGTCCTTTATTCGACCTTGGTAATCCAGTGATGAAGTCCATTCCGAATTTATCCCACTTCCACTCAGGAACCTTGAGTGGTTGGAGCAATCCAGCGGGTCGCTGATATTCAGCCTTGACCCTTTGGCACACATCACACTTTGCGATATAGGTTGCAATCTCTCTTTTCATCCCGTGCCACCAGAATCTTTCCTTCAAGTCTAGATACATCTTGGTTCCTCCGGGGTGGATGGAATACGGAGTGTCGTGGGCTTCTTGCAAGATCAAATTCTTCAGCTCCATCTTGTTTGGTACGCAGATGCGGCCTTTGTACCAAACAATTCCGTGCTCGTCCTTGGAGAATCCTGGGGCCTTGCCTAGCTTCATCTTCTTCTTGATGCCTTCAATGCTTGCGTGCCCACCTTGTGCTTTCTTGACTTCGTCCATCAGGGTTGGTTTGACTTCCAGATGGTCTAGAAGTCCATGGGTGACCAATTCCAAACTGAATTGTTCCAGCTCTTCAAACAGGGCTGGCTGCCTTCTTTGAATTATGGCATTCAGGGAGCAAGCCTTTCTGCTTAAGGCATCGGCTACCACGTTAGCCTTCCAGGTGTGATATTGAACACTGAGGTCATAATCCTTGATTAGTTCCAACCATCTTCATTGCCTCATGTTCAATTCTTTCTGGGTGAAAATATACTTCAGACTTTTGTGGTCTGTGTATATCTCACACCGTTTCCCTAGGAGGTAATGCCGCCATGTCTTCAAGGCATGAACTACTGCTGCTAACTCAAGATCGTGAGTAGCGTAGTTCTCTTCATGAGGTCGTAGCTGCCTTGACAGGTAAGCTATGACTTGTCCTTCTTGCATCACAACGCTTCCCAATCCGGTTCGAGAGGCATCACAATATATCACGAACTCTTTGTGAATATCAGGTGTTGCCAGAACTGGGGCGGTGGTCAATTTCTTCTTAAGCTCTTGGAAGCTTTCTTCGCATTTTGGCGTCCATTCAAACTTCTTGTCCTTCTTCAGGAGCTGAGTCATTGGCCGGGCAATGCTAGAGAATCCTTCCATGAATTTGCGGTAATAGCCCGCAAGTCCGAGGAAGCTTCTGACTTCCTTGACGGTCGTTGGGGATTGCCATTGGGTCACAGCTTCGATCTTCGCGGGATCAACTGACAATCCTTCCTCGGTCAAGACATGATCTAAGAACCCAACTTTATGCAGCCAAAACTCACATTTGCTGAATTTGGCTTATAGTTGGTGCTCTCGAAGCTTGTCTAGGACCATCCTCAAATGTTGCTCGTGCTCTTCCTCCGTCTTCGAGAAGACAAGAATGTCATCAATGAAGACAACAACAAACTTGTCCAAATATTCCATGAAGACTTTATTCATGAGATACATGAAGTAAGCTGGGGCATTGGTTAATCCAAAGGACATGACCGTGCACTCATACATGCCATATCTTGTTACAAATGTCGTGTTCGGAATATCTTGGGGTCTGATCTTCAGCTGGTAGTACCTAGATCTGAGGTCGATCTTGGAGAACACCTTGGCTCCGCTGAGTTGATCAAACAGATCTTCAATCTTGGGAAGTGGATACTTGTTCTTGATTGTAACTTCATTGAGGGAACGGTAGTCAATGCATAAGCGGATGGTACCGTCCCTTTTTGCCACAAACAGAACAGGTGATCCCCAAGGGGAGGCACTTGGGCGGATAAATCCCTTCCTCAACGGCTCTTCCAGTTGCTTCTTCAACTCGGCTAATTCTTCCGTCCCCATTCTATAAGGCTTCTTATAGATGGGCCCTACCCCGGGCATGAGCTCGATGATGAACTCACAGAGGGAATTCCCGGTAGCTCATTCGGAAAGAGATCGGGTACTCGCATACTACCGGCACTTGCTCCAGTCCAACTTCAGACAGACAGTTGACTTGAGCGGTTTGAGCAGAAGAGGAGTTGGAGGCAAACTTAACCTCGACTCCTTGGTCATTGGTCATGGTGACAGTCCGATTGGCACAGTCTAATAAGCCTTGGTGCTTGCTGAGCCAATTCATGCCTAGGATCACATCCAAGCCTTGTGATCTCAGGATGATAAGGTCTGCTAGGAAATCTACCCTGTTAATGATGATACTGACTCCCTTACAGCCTATCTTGGCTCTCATCTCTGCTCTGGGGGTTTGTACCACCATGGGGTTATTCAGGGGTGTAGGGGTCATGCCACTTTTTAATGCAAATCTTTGAGTGAAAAATGAATGCGTGGCTCCAGAATCAAACAAGACAGTTGCAGGTGCTGAGTTGACAAGGAACGTACCCAGCACGACGTCCGAGTCTTCCTAGGCTTCTTCAGCAGTGACGTGATTCACACGCCCCTTCCCATGGTTGGGCGGGTTGCGAGGATCTTGGTTCCTTGGTGGCATCCCGCGGCCTTTTCCTGGGTTCTGCGCATTGGGGCGCGGGGCATCTGGCTTCTTGTTGGGGCACACGCTTGAGATGTGTCCTAACTGACCACATACAAAGCAAGTGACTTGGTTTGGGTTATTGATCTTGTTGCCACTACTATTATTGGGGTTGAATGCTGGCCTTGGGTTGGCATACTGCTGAGGCTGATAGTTGGTGCGAGGTGCAGGAGCTCTTGGCTGCTGATAGGTTGGCTTGACCGGGGCTGGCTGCCATGGGTGAGGCTTCTGGTTGCTGGAACTTCCCTTGCTGATCATCTTGCGCTTGCGAGTGTCTTCCAGAGCACGCCGCTTGTCTTCAAGCATGAGTGCTTTGTTCACCAGGTCAGGAAAGGTTGGGCAGTCACACACGACAAGCGAGTACTGCAGAGTCTGATTGAGGCCTTCCATGAAGCGCTCCCTTTTTGCAGCATCCGTGCTGACATCTTCAGGGGCATACCTTGACAGAACACTGAACTTCTGCATGTACTCCTTGACAGTGCCACTTCCTTGCTTCAGGGCTCGAAACTCACGCTTTTTGATAGCCATGATTCCGGAAGGAATATGGGCCTTGCGGAATTCTGCCTTGAAGTTATTCCAAGTGATGTCTTGCCCAGCATGCATGACCTTGAATCCATCCCACCAAGCTCTAGCAGTCCCCCCGAGGCAGTGGGCAGCATAAGCCACCTTCTCGCGGTCTTCGGTGCAATCAACTAGTTCTAGCAAGTACTCAATGGTGCGGACCCAGTCGTCTGCATCCAGGGGTTCAGCAGTCTCGATGAAGGTTGGCGGTGCATGCTTCTTGAACTCTTCCAACGTGGAACGTCCATTGCCGTTCCCCACCGGCTGGCGGTTGTTGGTGACAGCTTGAGCAATCATCTGGAGGGCTGCGGAGTTGGCTTGGTGTTCCTCTCGGAAGGCTTGGAGAAGCTGAGCCTTGTCCATGATCGGGGGGGTGGTGGTGGAGCTTGGTCGTGGGTTTGGTCTTGGACGGCCTCTGCTTGGGCGGATGCTCCGGCTTCGGGCTGCTTGGTAGAGGTACCAATACGAGTTACAACAGGCATCCTGTTGGAGCGGTAAAGGTCTCATGATTTGGAATGAAGAGGGAAAGCAGTAAAGATGGGTGCCTAGTAAGGGGGTGGGTGTGACACTAATTATTTTCATGCAAGGGCCAAAAGGGCCAACACATTCATTAAAAATCCAAATGGGTGATGCAGTCGTTTACACATTCCCAAAGGGAAGATACGACGTACATCCAAACACAACAAAAGAAAACACTAGATGGCTTCATATGAACCATACAAGGACTCGACTTCGCATAGGGGTTACACGACCTATCCTACCGTAGAGGTCACGAGCTGGCATATTCGAGTTGCGAATGATGCCTAAGCAGCGGAATGCTCGGTCGCGTATTCTGGTTCTTCTGGGTCTTCCTCCTTGTCTTCATCTGTCTGGGCCCCCTATCACTTGAGGGTGTGGGGGAGTGGAGGAGTTGGATACGGCGGTGTTTTGTCGATGGTGCAGGGAAAAGCTTGCGATATTCCCTTGCCGTCATACGGCGTCGCTGGGGTGGTTCTTCATCCTTGGAAGATACATCTCCTGAGGGCCTTCCGCCTCGATATGCGATAGCGGGTTGCCCAGGAGGCGCACCTTCCATCTTGATCCTATCCATCTTCTCTTGTGCTCATCGAAGAAGTGCCTTGGTCTTGTGGAGTTCTTCTCGGAGCTTCATTGATTCCGAGGCCAAATCTTGTGCCAAGCTGTTGGCACATAGGCTGAAGTAGGTCTGGAATCGAAGTGGAAGTCCTTCCTTCTGTGGAGGGGCTTGCGTGCTGCTTTCATCTTCACCTTCCTTTCGGTAAAGCAAGAAGCGAGTTGTCATCTTGGCTGCCATCTCCGGAAGAAGTTCTCGGAGGCGGGTTAGTTCCTTGAGTGCAACAGCCTCGACAGCGAGGGGTAATGTTGCCATCTGGGGTCCCTCGAAGAACCAACTTGTGGGAGGATCGTTAGCCTTCACGATTACTTCCACATGGTATTCCACCTCAGTGTCGCTAAACCAATGGTCATGGTAGGTGAGGGTGGGTGCTCGGTGGAACTGGCACTCCTGGAGGCTATCCTCGAGAAGCAAGGGGAACCCAGTGGTCATGAGCTCTTCAGGTACAGCGGCCATCTACAAAGGTTGAATAGGAGAGGTTAATAAGCTGATGATATCTCACGTTTGGTAAGGTTTAGAAAAGAAGAGAGGTTCAGAAGGTTTATGATAAGAGTCTCATCCTAACTAACGCCCATGCTAACTAAGGCTTCCTACAGTCAGGATGGCTCTGATACCAGCTCTGTGGGGACCCAGACTTAGGAGTCGAGATCACTGAATGCACGTGTATAGTGATCCCAGAGATCAATGCTCACTGAACACACAGAAGCTGAATAACAAGAGTCTTACATCCATACACACCGTCTTACACAAATTATGACCATTATGGCCAAGTCTTACATAGATAAAGCCTCATGGGCTGAATAGCAAATAAACTCGAATAGCGGAAGTCTTCGTAGATAAGTAGAACCCATGCCATCTTCCTTAACCCTATAGGCATTCTGAGTGGGAAAGCGTCCTAGTTCGCATGTTCGTCTCCATAAAATTCTTCTTCAAATTCCTGCTCCTCTAAGCCTGGCCAATTAAATAACCAGTGGCAAGCCAATGAGTACTTTGAATGTACTCGCAAGCAACCCATGATTTGGTTCAAGGTAACAATGCAAGTTGTACAACAATAAGCAACCTAGCTACAAGCTAGATACCATTTGTGAGACATGCATCAATGTACTTGGGTAACCTCGAGGACAGGTTACAGATATCAACAAATAAAGTTCAAATCATTTCCGGTTCTTTCAATGAGTCAAGTCACCACCTTGACTCAACACACACACACACTTTCACCAAGATTGTAAAATTCCGGACATTCTTTAAGTAGCACCTCTCAACTGTCCATGACCGTGGACACGACTATTCGAATAGTTTTACACTCTGCAGAGGTTGCGCACTTTACCCACAAGATCCGGGAAGCTTTCGTGTCATCCACGATCCCGCAGTACCTCAAGTACTCGGGAGAAGCATCCGGTCATTACCTTTCCCTAGATGACACTAACATAGGGTCCACTCGTTGGTGCACGACCCTCGTGTACAAACGATAGACCACGGTACTTGCCCTTTTTATAATGTCACGCATACACGAAGGGACCAACGGTGTGTTCGGTGCCCTGTAAAAACAGTCATGGTCGCCTATCCAAGCACGACCCCGTCCCGGGAGTGATCTCAAGTCTCCCCCGTCACTAGTGATGTGGGCACCATGCTAGTATCTGCCTAAGTAATCAATAATGCCCCGTCCCATAAGGGGTAGAGTGGTTGCACATGTTTGGTTGGGACGGTAATCACACATAAATCTAATCCATTATTTTACCCACACATGAGAACTTTCTTTGGTACACCACTTCTTCCTCAAGTGGTGGCCTTAACTCAACATCACCCGTGGGCATTAGGGGCACCCGATGGGGTTTTCGAAAGAATGCAATCACGAAGGGTTCATGGTACATATGCAACACTATGCATCACAACTAATCTTTTGACATTGCATCTATCCACATGGTAAAGATTATGAGTAGGGGTGTGCACCATGTGGTGGCTCCCAACAAGTTTACCACTGTCACTTTTTATCATCATGCAATCAGAAAAAAGGTACTGATGAACAAGAGGGGTATCATGGTCAAAGGGTTGCTTGCCTGGATTGGCTTGGTCTTCAAAGTCTTCAAATCTTTCCCCTTCTTCTTCTTCAGCAACTTCGTCAAACACGGTATCTAATCGTCGAAATAAATAACGAGAAAATAAGACAATAATAAAAACAAAAAAATCAAAGTGCTCAGAAAAATGTCAACTTATTTTTATAAAATACTAGAGGGAAAACTAAGATGGCAAAAATTCTTAGTTTGGGATTTGGAGTGACAGAATGGGGTAGATGGATTTTTGAACAGAGGTTTTAGTGTTCAAATTTAAATTTAATTTTGAACAGTACAGAAAAGGTTCATGAATATGGGTGAAAGTTATATCATTAAATAGGTTGGAATATTACAAGATTTTAGGAACTGGAATTATTTAATTTGGATTAATATTTAGACCAGAGGAATTTTTGCAAGTCTGACATAAAAGAAAAAGGGAAAAGGCTCTGTGCCTGCTAGGCCAGAACAGCCGCAGTGCAGCCGGCCCAGCAAGAGAGGCGGCCCAGCGCACTGGTGCCTGCGCGCGCGCCAGGTTTTAAACCTGACGGGCGCGGCCCAAGCATCAGAGAGAGAGAGAGACGAGGGAGAGGAGAGACTGACAGGCGGGGCCTGCCTGTCATCCCTAACCCTGCGACAGAGGGCCGGCGAGCTCACAAGCGTCGATTTAGGGCACGGCGAGGTCTGGCGAGGGCACGGCTGGACTCGGCGTCAAGTCGCCGTTCGGGTAGAAGTGGCTGCAGTCGACGGGGTGGCCTGGTTCGCCGGCAGCGAGGTCACGCGGCGGACGTGCTTCGGGCGTCGATGGTTCTGGCCGTTTCCGACTGCAAAAGAAGCGGGGGAAAGAGGGTAAATGATCAGTGGGTTGAGGTGGTTCCAGATCGAGGGAGAGGAGCGATGGAGAGGGCCTGTACCCTGAGGTCGACGGCGACCCGAGGCGGCGGAGCTCGAGCTCGATCTTGAGCTCGGGCTCATCTGGAGAGGAGTGAGTGGTGTAGGGGGGTGATTAGGGGAGTGAGAGAGCGAGTGATGAGGAGAGGAAGGCACGGGGCGTCCCTTTTATAGGCGAACGGCGGGGTGCCGTGGACTCATGCGCCGGTGAGCTCATGCTCGTTGCCACAGGGCTCGGGAGCGGCTGGCGCCGTGTCTGGGGTGTTCCTGGATGTGGTCCAGAGCCAGGGGAGAGAAGAGAGAGAGCATTGGGAGGCCAGGGCATCGTGCGTGTGAGGAAGCTCATTGGAGCTCTCGGGTGGCCAGCGTGCGTGCGAGCTGGGGCGAGAGGAGGGAGAAGGAGGAGGGGGCCGACCAGCTGCCGTGCTGTGGACGTCGAGGTGGCCTCGGGAGACTCCATCCCGACGCCCTAGGTGGTTAGGCGCCTCGGGCAGGACGCGGCTATAGTGCGGGAGCACACTGTAGCACGCTCCAGAGCGCCCATATGGCCGGCATGGCCGTGTCCCACACACTCTGGACGCGGCCACCATGTCCATTGGCTCTAGGGGGGAGTAAAGAATGTGGGAGGGGCGTTGGATGCCCTGGAGAGCTTCTAGAAGGAGAGAGTGCTGAGAGAGAAGAGTGAAAATGGCTGTCCAGAGATGTAAATGGGGTTTTACCCCCCTTCAATCATTGAGCTAAGGCCAGGGAAGAGTTACTGGAGGTGCAAGGGGACTTGGGGAAGCTGTGGTAAAAAGCCTAGCTCAAGGAGAACAAGGAAAGAGGTAAAAGTGATAGGTTTGGAAAATTACCAGAAGGTGTTTGATGTGGTTTTGGGCAAGCAAATGATTTCCAATTGACATGAGACTTAACAGGATCAAATGGTATATAGAAATAGGGTGTTCCACCAAGTTTGGTCTCATTTGAAGAAACTTGCCAATGTAACTTTAGTAAACCCTAGAAATCAACAAAAATGGATTTTCCAAGTTTAAGTTAAACAAATCATCCCTCCTTGATGCACCACTTGGTGTAGTGTCATCATTTGGGGTTGTGATGATGTCCACAAAATTGGAGGTCACAAGTAAAAAGTTGGTAATGTAAAGTTCTTCAAATTTGAATCTGAACAGAAATGGTTTTGGGGTACTCTGATCAAGTTACCCTTCTCCAAAACTTGTGCCATTTGTTATAGATGCATTATTGGACCATTCTAGCATGTGTACCAAGTTTGAGAGCATTTGGACAAGTTTGGCAATGTAGAGTTGCTCAAACTTCAAAAATGGACAGAATGGTCTTGAGGGGTTTTGATGATATTTTCTTGCTTCCCAAGGCATGGGGCTTGGCAAGATCATCAAATATGTCATATATGACATGATGGAATTTCCCTAGAATTTTTAGAGAATATTTCATTTGTAAATATTTCAAAAGCTTGAAATATCCAGAAAGGGTTTCTGAGGGATTTGCCCAATATTTTGAACATGACCAAGTGTTGAAACTCTTATATATGGACAATATATGTCCTAAGAGTCTCTCTGAATTTTGGCAAATATTTTTGACGTAGTTAAATAATTTTTACCTATTAAAGACCATTTCTGGCCTTAATAAAAAGCCTTTAAATAAAATAGGAAAATAACTTTTAAAATTATATTTTTGTGGTTTATGGGAGTCCTATATCTAATAGGATTCAAACATACCTTTTCAAAGATTTTTATCACCCTAAATAAAGTACTTGCAGTGCAAGACTCAATTCAGAGGTTTTTAGAAAACTAATTTTTGTAAATACTATTTGGCCAAAATATTTTTATATGAATATACTATACTGTTATATACACTTGGTATGACCATTGGGCAGAAGTTTGGGGTAAGGAGATGAAGTATATAAGATGGAGTGGTTGACTTTAAAGAGCACTTGAAAATCACAGAGAGAAAAACTTAATTCCAAATAAAAGCCAATTGATGCCAAAAAAATTGTTGGTCCAAATTTTCATGCTTTATTAATGCAAATGACATGTTACAAAATGCAGGGTTTGACATTGGACTGGTCCATTTTGAACTTCTTAAAAATCTTATCATGGTATGTGCTTTGTGCAAGTCCTATTAAGCATCTCGATCTATCCCTATAGATCTTGATGCCCAATATATAAGCAGCTTTCCCGAGTATCCTTTTATGCTATCCAGCAATTATATATCATTTCCAATCAGAAATATGTCATCCACATATAATATTAGAAATACTACAGGGCTCCCACTCACTTTCTTGTAAATACAGGCTTCACCATAAGTCTGTATAAAACCAAATGTTTTGATCACCTCATCAAAGCGTTTATTCCAACTATGATATGCTTGCACCAGTCCATAGATGGATCACTGGAGCTTGCACACTTTGTTAGCACCTTTCAGATCTACAAAACCTTTCGGTTGCATCATAAACAACTCTTCCTTAAGAAACCCGTTAAGGAATGCAGTTTGACGTCCATTTGCCAGATTTCATAATCGTAAAATGAGGCAATTGCTAACATGATTCAGACAGACTTAAGCATCGCTACGGGTGATAAAGTCTCATCATAGTCGACCCCTTGTACTTGTCAAAAACCTTTTGCGACAAGTCGAGCATTCTAGACAGTGATATTACTCTCAGTGTCCGACTTCCTCTTAAAAATCCATTTATTCTCAATGGCTTGTCGATCATCGGGCAAAATCACCAAAGTCCACACTTTGTTCTCATACATGGATCCTATCTCAGATCTCATGGCCTCAAGCCATTTGTCGGAATCTGGGCTTGTCATGGCTTCTTCGTAGTTCGTAGGTTCATCGTTGTCCAACAACATGACTTCTAAGACAGGATTACCATACCACTCTGGTGCAGAGTGAAAACCCCCAAGTGTAGGGGATCAGTTGTAGCATCTTTCAATAAGTAAGAGTGTCGAACCCATGTCACACCCTGCATTTTGTAACATGTTATTTGTACCTTTGAAGCATGAAAATTTGGACCAGCAAAAAAAATTTAGCATCATTTGGCTTTTATTTGAAATTGAGTTTTCTTCATGTGCTTTTTCTTGTGCTCATTAAAGTCAACTATGACCTCTTGTAGAATTCATCTCCATACCCAAAACTTCTGCCCAATGATCATGCCAAGTGTTATATAACAGTATAGTATTTTCTTACAAAATTAATTTGGCCAAAAAGGTATTTTATAAATTTAGTTTTCCAAAAACCCCTGAATTGAGATTTGCACTGCAAGTACTTGATTTAGGGTGAGAAAATTATTTCAAAAGGAACATTTGAGACCTAGTAGTCATAGGACTCCCAGAAACCACAAAGGTATAATTTTAAAATTTATTTTCCTATTTTATTTAAAAGCTTTTTCTTAAGGCCAGAAATGGTCTTTAATAGGGGAAAATTATTTAACTGTTTCAAAAATATTTGCCAAAATTCAGGGAGACTCAGAGGACATATATTGTACATATATAAGAGTTTCAACACTTGGTCATGTTCAAAATAATGGGCTAATCCCTCCAAAACCCTTTCTGGATATTTCAAGCTTTTGAAATATTTACAAAGGAAACTTTCTCCAAAAATTCCAGGGAAATTCTATCATGTCATATATGACATATTTGATGATCTTGCCAAGTCCCATGCCTTGGGAAGCAAGAAAACATCCTCAAACCCCTTCATAACCATTCTGTCCATATTTGAAGTTTGAGCAACTTTACATTGCCAAACTTGTCCAAATACTCTCAAACTTGGTGCACATGCTAGAATGGCCTAATAAGGCATCTAGACCAAATGGAACAAGATTTGGAATAGAGCAACTTGATCAGATCAGCCTACAACCCTTTCTGTTCAAAAGCAAATTTGAACAACTTTACATTACCAACTTTTTATCTGGAGCTTCAAACTTTGTGGGCATGATCAGTACCCCAAATGATGATGCTACACCAAGTGGTGCATCAAGGGGAGATGATTAGCTTGACCCAAACAAGATGAAGTTGTTTCTGTTGATTTCTAGGGTTCACCAAAGTTACATTGGCTAGTTTCTTCAAATGAGCCCAAATTTGGTGAAGCACCCTATTTTCTCATGTCTTTCAATCCTGTTAAGTGCCATGTCAAGTGGAGGTCATTTGCTTGACCAAACACTGATCAAACACCTTCTGGTTTTTTACTAAAACCCTCATCTTGATCACTTTTACTCTTCTCCATGGCCTCAACTTTTTACCACATGATCATTCAGCTACTGGCTACCTCCAGTAACTTCCCCAGCACCCCAGCTCCATGATTGAGGGGTAAGAACCCAAGTTTACCTTGCTGGACAGCAAATTTTCACCAAGTCACCAGCATCCTCTTTCTCTCTCAACATCTCCAGGGCATCCAAGGCCTCAGCCCAATTCTGTACTCCTCCCCTGACCTTCTAGACACTCTTGGGCACGTTGGTTTTGACCAGAGCGGCAAGGGCACGAAGGTGCCAGCCATACGCGCGCTCTTGAGCACGCTACAGTGCACCCACGCACTGTAGCTCCAGCCAATCAGCCACCCCGACAGCCTCGGGCCTCTCCCTCGCGCCAGTCGATGCTCCTCGACGTCCGCGACCACCCCGGCGTTGTCCTCCCTCCTCCTGCGCCCTCCAGTGATCATCGTCGCACGCGCACCGGCCGCCCGCAACGGCCACTCTTCTGCCTCGCACGCGCGCGTGGTCTAGAAGCTCCCCCGCTCCTCCTCTCACATCAACTGGACGTGGAGCTCGTCCAGCAACTCTGTGGACTCATTCCCCTCGCCCCCTGTGCGCTGTAGCTTCGAGCCGGAGCTCGCCGGCGCACTGGACC
>LR738715.1:616069149-616101854 GCA_902687465.1 Secale cereale | reverse complement strand
GCAGCTCCACCACACCTCACTGAGCCCTCCAGCACCACCCATTCCTCCCCAGGAAGTCCCAGTGCTCGGGATCGACCGGAGCTCCGCCGCGTCGGGCCGCCGGTGATCTCGCAGTACGGGCCTCCCCTGCCCTTCCTTTTGCCCGATTCGGAACCCCCTCACCTCACTGATCGTTTCCCCTCTGTTCCCCCTCCTGTTGCAGTCGGAAACGACCGAGGCAACGACCTCCCGTAGCTCCTCCGCCGTCCTACCTCGCCGCCGGCGAACCCGACCTCCCCGGTGTGCCGCACCACCACCCCTACATCCGCAACACGACGCTGGACCCATCCCTGCCATCCGTTGCCGTCGCCGTGGCCGGAAACCTCGCCGGTGAGCTCGCCGTCGCCGTAGCCATGAGGTTGGAGATGACAGGCGGGCCCCACCTGTCATCCCCACACCTCTCTCCCCCTTCTCTCTACCACTGACCGCCGGGCCCCTCCCGTCAGGTTCAAAAACCTGACGTGCGCGCGCAGGCACCCGTGCGGCTGGGCTAGTCAGCCCTGGGCCGTGCACTGTGGCCCTCTGGCCCAGTTGCACAGGGGCGATTTTTCTTTATTCTTTCTGTAATTGTTTTAAACATTTTTACAGAAAAGAATAATGGTCGAAATAAAATAATTCCAACTCCTAAATTCTTGTAATATTCCAACCTATTTAATGGTACCACTTTCACTCATATCTATGAAACTTTTCTGTACAGTTCAAATTTAAATTCAAATTTGAGCAGTAAAACTCCTGTTCTAAAATCAATAGATTCCATTCTGTAACTCCAAAACTCCAACTAAGATTTTTCCCCATCTTAGAAATCCCTCTAGTATTTAACAAAAATAAGTTGACATTTTTCTGAGCACTTTGATTTTTCTGTTTTATTTGTGGTCTTATTTTCCCGTGGTTATTATGCGACGTATAGATCCCGTATTTGACGAAGTTGCTGAGGAAGGAGAAGGATAAGGAGTTGAAGCCTTTGAAGACCAAGCCAATCTAGGCAAGCAGCCCTTTGACCATGATACACTTGTTTTGCGGAACCCGTTGATTCCGATGCATGATGATAGATTCACGATGGTGACCTAGTTGAAACCACTACATGATGCATGCTTGCTCTTGATCTTGCTAGGTGCTAGATGGCATGCAATAGTTAGTCATGATGCTAAAATGAAGCATGTGTGGTTTGAACCTTCGTAGTTGAAATCTTTGCATGAACCCATCGGGTGCCCCTAATGCCCGAGGGTGATGATGTGTTAGGTCATCACTTGAGGAAGAAGTGATGTGCCGATAAATCATGTGCATGGTGAAATGATGGATTAGATTTATGTGTGACTACCGTCCCAACCAAACATGTGCAACCACACTACCCCTTATGGGACGGGGCTTTATTGATTACTTAGGTCGATACTAGCATGGTGCCCGCATTACTAGTGACGGGAAGACTTGAGGTCTTTCCCGGGACGGGGTCGTGCTTGGATAGACGACCATGACTGTTTTCACAGGGCACCGGACACACCGTTGGTCCCTTCGGGTACGTGTGCATTGAAATTAGGGCAAGTCCCGTGATCTATTGTTTGTACCCGAGGGCCGTGTACCAACGAGTGGACTCTATGCTAGTGTCGTCTAAGGAAAGGTAATGACCGGGTGCTTACCCCGGGTACTTGAGGTACCGCGGGTCGTGGATGACATGGAAGTTCCCCGGATCTTGTGGGTAAAGTGCGCAACCTCTGCAGAGTGTAAAACTATTCGAATAGCCGTGTCCACGGTCATGGACAGTTGGGTGGTGCTACTTAAACTATGTCCAGAATTTTACTTCATCAGTGATAGTATGTGTGGGATGAGTCAAGGTGGTGACTTGACTCGATGAGTTGAATCACATGCATGTTGATATCGGTAACCTGTCTTCGAGGTTACGCGAGTTGTTGATGCATAAACTTGATGGTAGAATATTTATTTTAGCCTTTTGCTAGATTGTTCATTATTGTTCCATTGCATTGTTACCACATCATGGGTTGCTTGCGAGTACATTCAAAGTACTCATTGGCTTGCCACTGGTTATTTAATTGGCCAGGCATGGAAGAACAGGAATATGAGGAAGAGTTCTTTGGAGACGAACATGCGAACTAGGACGCTATCCCTGTCAGAATGCCTGTAGGGTTAAGGCAGATGGCATGGGTTCTACCCGTTATCGAAGACTTCCGCTATTTGAGTTATTTGCTATTCAGCCCATGAGGCTCTATCTATGTAAGACTTGGCCATAAGGGCCATAAATCGTGTAAGACTATTTGTATGGATGTAAGACTCTTGTTATTTCAGCTTCTGTGTGTTCAGTGGGCATTGATCTCTGGGATCACTGTACACGTGCATTCGGCGATCTCGACTTCTAAGTCGGGGTCCCCACAACCCAATAAGGAGCTAAAGGTAGAACAAATATTCCCTCAAGTTCTATCGACCACCGATACAACTCTATGCATGCTTGACGTTTGCTTTACCTAGAACAAGTATGAAACTAGAAGTACTTTGTAGGTGTTGTCGGATAGGTTAAGAAAACAAAGATCACATAAATAAAAGCTAGGATCTGTTTAGATAAAGGAGCAATAAAGTTAGTATATCGAGTGTGGAAAAAGTGGTGGTAGGAGTTCCTAAATTGTCCCTAAGCAATTGACTACGTTACTAGACCGATAGCAAGTTTTATGTGGGAGAGGCCACTGCTAGCATGTCATCCCCTACTTGGAATTCTATGCACTTATGATTGGAACTATTAGCAAGCATCTGCAACTACTAACATTTATTAAGGTAAAACCCAACCATAGCATTAAGGTATATTGGTCCCCCTTCAATCCGGTATGCATCAATTTCTATGCTAGTCTGGAAGCTATTGTCACCCTTGCCCTCCAATACATAGTCCTATCAACATACAACTAACCCCATGGTGTGATCCACGCGCATGCTCATATGATGGGCACCAAAGGACAGCAACATAACCACAAGCAAATTAAACCAATCATAGCAATTCACCAATCACCGATAGGATAACGAAAATCTACTCAGACATCATAGGATGGCAACACGTCATTGGATAATGATATGAAGCATAAAGCACCATGTTCAAGTATAGGGTACATCAGGTTGAGGGAGAGTGGACCATTGTAGATAGATGGGGGAAGGTGATGAAGAAGTTTGTGAAGATTACGGAGGTGTTGGTGTAGATTGTCGTCACATGATGATGGCCCCGGTGGCGTTTTGGCGCCACCGGGAAAGAGGGGGAGAGAGAGCCCCTCCTTCTTCTTCCTCCTTGACCTCCCCCTAGATGGGAGGAGACTTTCCCCTCTGGTCCATGGCCTCCATCACGGCGGAGGGGCGAGAGCCCCTCCGAGATTGGATCAATCTCTTTCTCTCTTTTCTGTTTCGCGACCCCTGGTTCTGGCCTTCCACCATTTCTTAAATTCCTGGAGATCCGTAACTCCGATTGGGCTGAAATTTTAACACAATTTTTATCCGGATATTAGCTTTCTTGCGGCCGGAGAAAGGCACCAGCCGCCTTATGGGGTGGCCACAAGGGCCCAGGGCGCGCCCCTGCCTTGCCGCCGCCCCGAGCATCGTATTGTGTTGATTCTTTTTCCAAAAAATCACATATATTCCAATATAAATCTCCGTAAGTTTTTATTTCATTTGGACTCCGTTTGATATGGATATTCTGCGAAAGAAAAAACATACAACAGACAGGTGTTGGGAAATGTAGCATGCAATTTCAAAAGAAATCCTACGCTCACGCACGATCTATCTAGGAGATGCATACCAATGATAGGGGAGAGTATGTATCATACCCTAATAGACCGAAAGCAGAAGCATTTAGTGACGCGGTTGATGTAGTCAAACTTCTTCGTGATCCAACCGATCAAGCACCGAACGCACGGCACCTCCGTGTTCAGCACACGTTTAGCTCAATGATGTCCTCACCTTTTTGATCCAGCAAGACGAGGGAAGTAGTAGATGAGTCTGGCAGCACAACGGCGTGGTGACGGTTGGTGATGAAGAACAATCTCTGCAGGGCTTCGCCAAGCACTACAGAAACTAGACGGAGGATAAACTAGAGGTTCGGGTTTGCTGGCACATGACTTGGTGAATCTTGATGTGTCTTGGGAGCTAGCCCTGCCCCTCTATTTATATGTTGAGCCCTGGGGTCAAAACTTGGAGCAAAAGCCTCCTCAAAGTCGGTTTTGCCCGAAAGGCAAGATTCCTACTCGGACTCCAGGGCTAGATGCCAGGATTCCCCACGTCTACCCCCTAGACGCAAGGGTTCCTGGCATCTAGCCTCTGGTCACCGCAAAACTCCCATTTGCACTTTCCAAAAGCCTCTTTCCCCTTTGGCCCAAATAAAGTGTTCTCGTACCCAAACATTTCGGGCAACATTCGGAACCCCTTCCGGTGAATTCCGGAACTTTTCTGGAGATCAGACACTATTATTCCATATATTAATATTTACCTCCGGACCATTCCGGAGCTCCTCGCCATGTCCGTGATCTCATCCAAAACTCTGAACAACATTCGGTCACCAACATACATAACTCATATAATACTATGTCATCAATGAACATTAAGCGTGCGGACCCTACGGGTTCGAGAACTATGTAGACATGACCGAGACACCTCCCTAGTAAATAACCAATAGCATATCTATGTAGTAGATCAATAGCTCACGTGATCAACTAAACCTTTTGCGACAAGTCAAGCTTTGTAGATAGTAACATTACCATCAGCATCCGCCTTCCTCTTGAAGATCCATTTATTCTCTATGGCTTGCCGATCATAGGGCAAGTCCACCAAAGTCCTTACTTTGTTCCCATACATGGGTCCTATATCAGATTTCATGGCCTCAAGCCATTTTTCGGAATCTGGGCTCATCATAGCTTCTTTATAGTTCGAAGGTTCGCCGTTGTCTAACAAATCACCACCAAGACACGATTATCATACCACTCTAGTCCGGAACATGTTCTGGTCGACCTTCGAGGTTCGGTAGTAACTTGATCCAAAGTTTTATGATCATTATCATTAGCTTCTTCTCTAGTTGGTCTACGCATCATGGGAATGGTTTTCTCTGATGATCTACTTTCCAATTCGAGCAAAGGTACAATTACCTCATCAAGTTCTACTTTCCTCCCACTCACATCTTTCGAGAGAAACTCCTTCTCTAGAAAGGACCCATTCTTAGCAACAAAGATCTTGCCTTTGGATCTATGGTAGAAGGTGTACCTAATAGTTTCTTTTGGGTATCCTATGAAGATGCACTTCACCAATTCGGGTTCGAGCTTATCAGGCTGAAGCTTTTTCACATAAGCATCGCAACCCCAAGCTTTAAGAAATGATAGCTTTGGTTTCTTGCCAAACCATAGTTCATGCAATGTCGTCTCAACGTATTTAGATGGTGCCCTATTTAACGTGCATGCAGCTGTCTCTAATGCATAACCCCAAAATGATAAAGGCAAATCAGTAAGAGGCATCATGGAATGCACCATATCCAATAAAGTACGTTTATGATGTTCGGACACACCATTACGTTGTGGTGTTCCAGGTGGCGTGAGCTGTGAAACTATTCCACATTGTTTCAAATGAAGACCAAACTCGTAACTCAAATATTCGCCTCCGTGATCGGGTCGTAGAAACTTTATTTTCTTGTTACAATGATCCTCTACTTCACTCTGAAATTCTTTGAACTTTTCAAATGTTTCAGACTTGTGCTTCATTAAGTAGATATACCCATATCTACTCAAATTATCTGTGAAGATGAGAAAATAATGATACCCGCCGCGTGCTTCAACACTCATCGGACCGCATACATCGGTATGTATTATTTACAATTAGACATTAGCTCGCTCCATTGTTTCGGAGAACGGAGTTTTAGTCATCTTGGCCATGAGGCATGGTTCACAAGTATTAGCATGGAGTTTCTTTATGCGCTTTACACCAATATGACCTAAACGGCAGTGCCACAAGTATGTTGCACTATCATTATTAACTCTGCATCTTTTGGCTTCAATATTATGAATATGTGTATTACTATGATCGAGATTCAATAAACCATTCACCTTGGGTGTATGACCGTAGAAGGTTTTATTCATGTAAACAGAATAACAATTATTCTCTGACTTAAATGAATAACCATATTGCAATAAACACGATCCAATCTTGTTCATGCTCAACGTAAACACCAAATCACATTTATTTAGGTTTAACACTAATCCCAAAAGTATAGGAAGTGTACGATGATGATCATATAAATCTTGGAACCACTTCCAACACACATCGTCACCTCACCCTTAACTAGTCTCTGTTTATTCTGCAACTCCTGTTTTGAGTTACTAATATTAGCAACCAAACAAGTATCAAATACCCAGGGGCTACTACAAGCACTTGTAAGGTACACATCAATAACATGTATATCAAATATACCTTTGTTCACTTTGCCATCCTTCTTATCCGCCAAATATTTGGGGTAGTTCCGCTTCAAGTGACCATTTCCTTTGCAGTAGAAGCACTCAGTTTCAGGCTTGGGTCTAGCTTTGGGCTTCTTCTCGGGAGTGGAAACTTGCTTGTCGTTCTTCTTGAAGTTCCCTTTTCCTTTCCTTGCCCTTTTTCTTGAAACTAGTGGCCTTTTAACCATCAACACTTGATGCTCTTTCTTGATTTCTACCTTCGCCGATTTCAGCATCACAAAGAGCTCGGGAATAGTTTTTGTCATCCCTTGCATATTATAGTTCATCACAAAGTTCTAGTAGCTTTGTGATAGTGACTAGAGAACTCTATCAATCACTATCTTATCTGGAAGATTAACTCCCACTTGATTCAAGTGATTGTAGTACCCAGACATTCTGAGCACATGCTCACTAGCTGAGCTATTCTCCTCCATCTTGTAGGCAAAGTACTTGTCAGAGGTCTCACACCTCTCGACATGGGCATGATTCTGAATTACCAGCTCTTGGAACATCTCATATGCTCCGTGTCATTCAAAACGTTTTTGAAGTCCCAGTTCTAAGCCGTAAAGCATGGCGCACTAAACTATTAAGTAGTCATCATATTGAGCATTACCAAGCGTTCATAATTTTTGCATCTGCTCCTGCAATAGGTATGTCGCCTAGAGGTGCATCAAGGATATAATACTTCTATCAATGAGGATAATCCTCAGATCATGGACCTAGTCCGCATCATTGCTACTAACATCTTTCAACTTAGTTTTCTCTAGGACCGTATCGAAAAAGGGGAGCTAAATCGCGAGCTATGGATCAACTACATAGATATGCTAATACTACCAGGACTAAGTTCATGATAAATTAAAGTTCAATTAATCAAATTACTTAAGAACTCCCACTTAGACAGACATCTCTCTAATCATCTAAGTGATCACGTGATCCATAGCAACTAAACCATGCATGATCTTCATCGTCGCCGGCTTGACACCTTGATCTCCATCGTAGCGTCGTGGTCGTCTCGCCAAATATTGCTTCTACGACTATTGCTAACTCATAGCGATAAAGTAAAGCAATTACATGGCACTTGCATTTCATACAATAAAGCGACAACCATAAGGCTCGTGCCGGTTGCCGATAATTTACAAAACATGATCATCTCATACAATAACGTATAACTCATCACGTCTTGACCATATCACATCACAACATGCCCTGCAAAAACAAGTTAGACATCCTCTACTTTGTTGTTGCAAGTTTTACGTGGCTGCTACGGGCTTCTAGCAAGTACCGTTCTTACCTACGGCACAAAAACCACAACGGTGATTTATCAAGTTTGTTGTTTTAACCTTAACAAGGACTGCCGCAGTCAAATTCGATTCAACTAAAGTAGGAGAAACAGACACCTGCCAGACACCTTTATGCAAACAAGTTGCACGTAACGGTGGAACCGGTCTCATGTACGTGGACATGTAATGTTGGTCCGGGCCGCTTCATCTTACATTACCGCCAAATCAAAATAAGACGTTGGTGGTAAGAAGTATGAACATCACCGCCCACAACTCCTTTGTGTTCTACTCATGCATATCATCTACGCATAGACCTGGCTCATGATGCCACAGTTGGGAAACGTAGCATGCAATTTCAAAAAAAATCATACGCTCACGCAAGATCAATATAGGAGATGCATAGCAACGAGAGGGGAGAGTATGTCTACGTACCCTCATAGACCAAAAGCGGAAGCGTTTAGTAACACAGTTGATGTACTCGAACTTCTTCGCAATCCAACCGATCAAGCACCAAACGCACGGCACCTCCACGTTTAGCACATGTTCAGCTCAATGACGTCCTTGCCTTCTTCATCCAGCAAGACGGGCGAAGTAGCAGATGAATTCCAGTAGCACGACAGCATGGTGACAGTTGGTGATGAAGAACAATCTCTGCAGGGCTTCGCCAAGCACTACATAAACTAGACGGAGGATAAACTAGAGGGTCGGGGTTGCCGGCACACGGCTTGGTGAATCTTGATGTGTCTTGGGTGCTAGCCATGCCCCTCTATTTATATGTTGAGCCCTAGGGTCGAAACTTGGAGCAAAAGTGAAAGCACAAGTGCTCCCTGGGTGATTTTCGTAATTAATGTCAACATATCCCCTGTTGTACTAATGTTTCTACCTAGTGTACTTTAGATAAGTTCAACATTGGAGTGGCAAGGACAAGAGGATGTGGAACCTTTTCAAGTTGTCAAGGACAAGAGGATGTGGAACCCCTTCTATATGCTAAGGACAAAGATTGGCAAATCTCAAGACTCTGCATTTCTATTTTAGTGATCCGAGATCACATTGAGTCTATAGGAAATCCAATACTATTAAAAGGGGATGAGGTGTTGCTTAATGGTCTACTTGCTCAAAATGCTCAGTGATAAGCTCCAAATCCCTCAACCACTTTCTCATTTCCACATATGTCCCAACCCTAAAAGTCGAACTCGGCCCCAACGATTTGATCTATCCGGCGCCACCGAGTTCACTTGACATAGCCACTGCCACCAACCCTAATAAGTTCGATCTCACCAATAGGGATTTCAGTCTCATCTAGATGGGAATGCAAACTCTGTGTTTCCTTTTTGCAACGTTTTGGTCTAACCAAGATGTGAGAATCGGTCTCACGGAGTTAGCATTGCAAACTCTATGTTTCCTCTTCGTAACGTTTCGGTCTAACCAAGATGAGTGAATCGGTCCCATCGAGTATGCCTGACCAAGTCTCTGTTAGCCTATTACTGAAATCGGTCCCACCGAGTTCATGTAATCGGTCTCACCGAGATGAGGTTTGCCCTAACCCTAATGCATCAGCCTCACCGAGTTGATAGTATCGGTCCCACCGAAATGTCTAACATTCACATTTTGAACTGCTTCGGTCTGACCGAGTTCTTCTATTCGGTCTTACCGAGTCTGGTCAAATGAGTGTAATGGCTAGATTTTATGTGGAGGCTATATATACCCCTCCACCCCTCCTCCATCAGTGAGAGAGCCATCAGAACGTGCCTACACTTCCACTATTCATTTTCAGAGAGAGAACCACCTACTCATGTGTTGAGACCAAGATATTCTACTCCAACCATAAGAATCTTGATCTCTAGCCTTCCCCATGTTGCTTTCTACTCAAATCATCTTTCCACCATATCAAAATCTATGAAAGAGAGTTGAGTGTTGGGGAGACTATCACTTGAAGCACAAGAGCAAGGAGTTTATCATCAACACACCATTTATTACCTTTTGGAGAGTGGTGTCTCCTAGATCGGTTATAGCATCTCCAGCCACGCCCCCAACAGGCCCCCCAAGGCCACTTTTTAGGCGCCGGCGCCGAAAAAATGGCCCAGTCACGCCCCCAGGACTTCGAAAATCGCCGGATTGGGCCGAAACTGGCGCCGGTGGACCCAACCCGAACCCGGGGCGCTGGGGGTCGCCTGGGGACGCCGGGCGAGACGTTTTTTGGCGCGAATGTGATGGGCCCGCCCTATCAGCGACGTGCTGCTTCGTCGTCCTCATCGCCTCGGTTCCCGCTGGAATCAATGCCAAAGCTGCCGCACTGCTGAGCCGTCGCCTCCCATTGATGCTGCCCAGCGACCCGTCGCGTCGCCCGGCACCACGGGCGACCACCACGCATCGCCTAGCATGCTCCTCTCGCCGCCCAAGCTCCGGCTAAAAAAGCATCCTACCTCGCCGGTGAATGCCTAGACCGCAGCCCCATCGCCCACCGCACTCTCCTCCGCACTGCCACGCATTGCGCCCCTCCGGCTGATGTCTACACACGCTTCTATTCTTGTAGACTATGTTGGGCCTCCAAGCGCAGAGGTTTGTAGGACAGTAGCAATTTCCCTCAAGTGGATGACTTAAGGTTTATCGAACTCAGGGAAGTAGAGGTCGAAGATGGTCTATCTCAAGCAACCCTGCAACTAAGATACAAGAAATCTCTTGTGTCCCCAACACACCTAATACAACTAGGAGTTGTATAGGTGCACTAGTTCGGCGAAGAGATGGTAAAATATGGATGAGAGGAGTGGCAAAGCAAAGTAATATAAATCTGTAATAAAAAGTGCAGCAAGCAAACAAGTGGTAAACGTGAGCACAAATGGTATTGCAATGGTGGAAAAAAGGCCTAGGCTTCATACTTTCACTAGTGGCAACTCCCAACAACATTAACATAGTCTAATCACATGATATTTCCCATAAAACATGCAATGGAGACGCACTCGGAGGTCATTCCTTTGTGGTCAAGAGAGGACGAGAATTATGTAGGGCTACAAAAGCACACCTCAAAGTTCGTAGTTCTCAATCTATGGATTTCCCAATGTCACCGCGGCCATCTACAGAGAGTACCATAATCACCACAACATATCTCCAGGATAGTCAAAGACAAGCACCAAGAGACTCTCAATCTTCAATCACCACACAAAAGAGGAAATCACTCATGAAAATATTCTTCTAATCCATGTCCAATAGACCGCTGTCACCTTGGTCTCGGGGATTATACTAGATAAAGACAAGTGAGTACATCAATTCAATACATAGAGGAAGGGGAAATATCATGGGATCACCCTAGATTTAACATAGCCTATGATCACAACGAAGATCACATCATGGGAGAGAGAATTGACCACATATCTACTGGTAGAAACCTCAGCCCCGAGGAGGAACTACTCCCGCATCATGGAGGGAGGAAGCAACGTCGATGGAGATGAATCCGGGGGCACTTCCCCGTCCCGGCAGGATGCCGGCACAGGAATTCTGGTCCCCCGAAACTTGGTGGCGATGGCGGCGGAGATCGGAATTGCTTCTGGAGAAAAGGGTTCTGTCCTCGAGGGTTTCGGGACGCGAGGAATATATATGCGAAGGGGGGTCACCAAATACGGAGAGGGGGCCCCAGGCGCCCCCCTGGCGCGGCCAGGGGTGGGGCCACGCCGGGTGGCCGCCTGGGCCACCCCTGGATCCCCTCTGGCCCCGCTTTGGTTTTTCTCGAAGCTTCCTGTACATTGATTTTTCCTGTATTTTTCCCAGAATTTTTGGAGCACTTTTAATATGGGGGGAACCTGAAATAGAAAAACAGCAGAAAACAGGAACTGGCACTGTGGTGCACTGAGTTAATAGGTTAGGCCAAATATGATCAAAAGTGTATGGAAGTGCATAAATATCATAGCAATATCACACAAAAGAAGCATGGAGCAAGCAGAAATTATAGATACGTTTTGGACGTATCAACATCCCCAAGCTTAATTCCTGCTCGTCCTCGAGTAGGTAAATGATAACAAGCATAATTTCTGTGGTGACATGCTATCAACCATATAAGAACTTTTTAAGTAAAGCAATCAAGGTATGTAATTCAATTCAAGTCATAACAAGCAAGAGTCTATATTAGCATTGTAACAAGCAACATAAGAACATAAAGGTGCAAGAGCTCTCGCTGTCCGTGACTCGAATGTCTCCAAATGGTGTTTGCGTGCAAGAAAGGGGATAGGGATATACGAGAGAGTAAAACATAGTTTTTGTATTGTTGAGAACTTAATCTGCTAAAGTTTCACACTTGGTCTTCTTTGGAATCTTATCTTGACTCATCCCCAGACCAACAGCCAGGTACAAGTCAAAATGATCCACTCCCTTTCGATATTTTGAGCACTCATGCAATGGATGAGCGTAAGCAAGAAAGTCGACACTTAGGATGGCAAAGAGAGAAAAATGATGAAGGGGGAAGACAAAAAAGGTGTGAAAGGCTCACATCAATGAGGACAATCATGGGCGAGAGAAAGCCAAATGATAGATATGATGTGAGGAGTAGGGATTGCCATGCTACGGATGGACATATGAGCTAAGGTAAGCTCTCCAATGGAACTAGTGGGGTGCATCCAACTTGCTTGCTCAAGAAGACCTAGAGCTCTTTTCAGGAGGCTCATCATTGGAATATACAAGCCAAGTTCTATAGTGTGAAGATCCCCACATAGCTATATGCATGAATGATAATCTCTATGGAGTACAAGGTATAAGATGGAGTACGAGTGTGGATCTCTCAAAATAAATAGTAGTGTGCCCCCTTCTCTCTTTTTATTTCTTTTTCTCTTTTTTTTTATTTTTTTTTATTTTTTTTGTGGCCTCCATGGCTCTTTCTATTTAACTCTCATTTGTCCTCTTTGGGATCTTTTGATTTTGTCCTCTTTGGGATCTTTTCCTCGCTTTAGGGGCAACACTCTATATATTACAAGAAGTATAGAAGATCTTTCACACTTTACAAAAGTACTCAACATAAAGAAAATGAAACTATCATGATGTATGCAAATGTATGCCTCTGCCGGTGTAGCAGGATATGCAATGATACTAGCGCATCATGTAGCAATGATTAGGGCAAGGCCCAACTAGCATGCGGCTCATCGATCAAGCAAAAAGCATGTAAGACATGAAGATCAAGTCATGAGAAGATGGATGTTGCATGGCAATGTATCTCGTAAAGGCTATGGAAATGCCTTGATAGGTAGGTATGGTGGCTGTTTTGAGGAAGGATATAATGAGGCTTATGGTGACAGAGCGTATCGTGCCAAGGATTTGGATGCACCGGCGAAGTATGCGCCAACTCTCGAGGTGATAAAGGGCAATGCACGGTACCGAAGAGGCTAGAAAAATATGGCTAGGTGGAAGTGTCAACTTTCGAATACTCACATTAGTCCGAAGAACCCATGCACTTATTATCGGTAACTCTCAATCTAATTAGGAGGTTCACAAAGAGACAAGTACCCCAAGGAGGAGTGTATGGGGGTTTGGTTATCCTTGCGCATCCTCGACCCATGGTACGTGAGTGTACTCTAATATCTGATCCCTCCAAAGATTAGTGATCCATCTAGTAGCTAAAGTTCTCAACTATTTTGTAGGTTTTCGAAAATAAACACGGATTGCCCAAAATACGACATCTATCACTAATAGGCTAAAGCTCTTGACACCAAAAGTTCAGACATTACTCATGGCAATACCTCAAAACTATTGCAAGTTACTACTAAAATTAAATAGCAACCTCAATTACCTACTTTAAGTTAAGACACACAACTCAGTACAACAGGCAAACTCTCTTAACAAGATAATCATGAAAACTCAAGAGAGTTCAACAACCAACTAAACAAAAGCTCTTTAAAAAGAAAAGCATGCAAACTAAGAGCTAAACATGACAGCAGCTATGGAAAGACAAAGAACACACACAGCAAAGATAAGCATGAAAATCCTATGTTGTGTTCTAGGTTGAAGTGGAGCGTGTTTCTCTCCCACACAAAGAAAGCTGGGTTCTAACTTGTTATGAACAGCAAGCAAAGCTAAAGAAAACTAAAAAGGAAACTAAGAGCGAGACGCTCCAAGCATAGCACATAACGCATGAAGTGATTAAAATATAGTGGAACGAAAGACGAACTGATAATTGTTGATGGAGAAGGGGATGCACGAGGGCATCCCCAAGCTTAGACGCTTGAGTCTTCTTGAATATTTCTTGGGGGTGCACGGGGGCATCCCCAAGCTTGAGCGTTTGACCCTCCTGAATCTTCTTTTATCATCTTCCCTCGCACACTTGAAAACTCCCTTCATACATAACTCATCATAATCTGATTAGCGAGGTTAGTACCCACAATAAAATAATTTTTCCCTACTGGAAATAAAGATAATCTTGAAGAGCTACTGTTTCTCAAGATTGCCAAAAGGTTTTTGCAAAGAAAAAGCAAGCTCAAGGTTTGCAAAACGAAGAAAAGGCAAAACAGGACAGAATCTGTGAAAAACAGACCAGCAGGTAGTAAATAATTTTTTCGGGGCACTTCTGCAACTCAAATCAAAAAACTCAGAACAGACGCTCGAAAGCCAATTGTATAGAGCACGTTGTCAAAACAATTCAGATCAAAAATATGATCTGGTGATTTTATACGAATTTTTCTGTCCAAGGACAGAATCTGTTTTCTGGACAGCACGTCACAACTTTTGAACTTTCTTGCAATCGGAGGCTAAAATTGGCACAAAGCTGAAAAATAAAGATACAATGATGTTGCTACAGTAGTAACGAACATTAAGACCACTAAAAACTGAAAGAACAAACTGAAATCAAAGATAACAAGGGTTGTCTCCCTAGAGCTCATTCTTTATAGCCATAAAGATAGGCTTAAGACTTTAATGATGCTCTCGTAGGAATAAAAGTTGAATAACAAAAGAGGGCATCAAGAAGCAAATACCAAACACATATAAGCCTAACATGCTTCCTATGCATAGGAATATTGCAGTAGAATAATTCATTGAAGCACAAAGCAATAAGCATAGGAAGACAAAACAAGTGCAGCTTCAAAACCTTCAACATAAAGAGAGGGAACTTGATATTATTGAAATATCTATAAGCATATGTTCCCTTCTCATAATAATTTTCAGTGGGATCACGAATAAACTCAACAATATAAGCATCACATAAAGCATTGTTACCATGATGCACATGCAAAAAGGTACTCTTACTCTCCACATAAGCATAATCTTTCTCATTAGTAATAGTGGGAGTAGGACTATCATAAACAACTTGAACACTATAGATTAATTGTGTATTAGGAAGATGGTGTTCAACAAGGGAGTAATTCCCTCCATGATTATGACAAGTTTCATAAGGATAATTTCTCCTTATGTCATAGGTACCTTTATAATCACTATATATTGGAGTTATAACATCATCATAATAGAGAAGAGCATTATCATTGCTAGCAACTATATTTGTAAACATGTTGTATTTATTCTTACTAGCAAAAGAATTATCAATTATCACATCACTAGTGGGTAAAGGATTTGCAATTCTATCATCCCCAAGCTTAGATATTTCCATATCATCACTTTCAGAGTTGGTACCAAAAAGATTTTCAAGGTCATAAGTAGCATTATCAACATTTTCCCAATCACAATAAGTAACATGCATATCATAATCAAAATCATCTTCAATAGTACCTACGGACGTATCATCAAGATGATAATTAAGGCAATAAACTTCACCTTCTTCTTTAAACTTACAACCGTTAGGATAAAAGTTGATGGGAGGAATATGCTCAGGCCAGGTTGATACCCATTCTTCTTCCTTCTTGCTCCTCTTCCTCCTCCTCTTCTTTTTCTTCTTCTTCACCTTAGGAGGGAGTGGTTGGAGATGAAGCTTATCCACATATCTTGGTTTATCATTAGAAACAATAGGGGAAACTTGGGAGAAACTCTCCTTTTTATTAGCAGAAATATAAGAGACATTTTTATACTTTGGTAAAGTTCCCTCCTTTCTAATCTTACTTATGTAATCATTTTTATGGCAATTGACAACACAATAGAGATGGCAACTTTGCAAAGTGTTTTTTATTCCTATGGCATTAACATCTAGCCAAGAAGTCTTTTCTGATAACTCTTCACACATCAAAAATAACATAATCTCATCATAAAGATCAGGGGTGATCATGTTATCACATAACTGGTTAACAGTTATGTTTTGAAAGTGCATGCATTGAAAATTAAAGTGACCCTCTATACAGCAAAGTTCACAAGTAAAAGGATAAAGGTCACACAATTCTCTAGCAATTTCATTTAAATCTTTGACCCAAGTGATTGTTCTTTCATGCCTATGTTGCTTACAATACTTCTCTTCTTCAATCATAGGCCTTTCACAAGGTCTATCCACTCCACAAAAATTAACATGCTTATATAAAACTTCATTTTTAGGAATTGGATCATGCATGTTGCAATCATCATGAACAATTTCATTTTCTTCGCAAATCTCTTTAAAAGGTTCATGATGCTTGATCCAATCCTCCTTAGGCATATTAAGATGTGAAGCAAAAGATTTGAGGAAATCAACAAGGAGTTGAGAATCAAGCCCAAAGTTAGCACTAAACTTATTAAAACTTGTAGTTTAAACAAAGGACTTAATGCAATCATACTCATAAATTATACCTGACTCTTTACCTTTGTCGATCTCCCAATCTTCAGTGTTGTGTTGAATTCTTTCAAGGAGTTCCCATTTAGCATCAATCTTTTCGTTTGTGAAAGAACCCATAGAGGAAGCATCGAGCAAATCTTTATCCTGTCGAGAGAGCCTCGCATAGAAATTAGTAATAATCATATCTTTGGGGAGCCCATGGTTAGGACATTTTAGCATTAACGTTTTCAGTCTCCCCCAAGCTTGAGCTATGCTCTCTCCCTCATGAGGATAGAAATTATAAACATAATTCCTATTCTCATGGACTTCATGAAGAGGATAAAACTTGGAGTAAAAGAGAGACTGGATCTCTTCCCAATCCAGCAGGTGAGAGTCATCTAGTAGCCTATACCATTCCAATGCTTTTCCTTTCAGTGACAAGGCAAATAATTTCCTCATGACTCCATCTCTTGTCAAACCTGAAATCTTAAACAACTCACAAAGTTCTGTAAGTTTCAACAAATGAATACTAGGATTGACTATCCCATCATAACAATCATTCCTAATTATTTCAATTATCCCAAGTGGTATTTGGAACGGAATACATTCAGTAGGTGGAGGAGACTTCTCTACCACGGGTGTAGTAAAGCGGCCTTCCCCAAGCAGCGAACTAAGAGTGCGGTTTTCCATAAACATAACTAGTGAAACTAAAAACAAGAAACGAAAAGATTTAATTGCAAGATCTAAAGATATACCTTCAAACACTTACTTCCCCGGCAACGGTGCCAGAAATAGCTTGATGTCTACACACGCTTCTATTCTTGTAGACTATGTTGGGCCTCCAAGCGCAGAGGTTTGTAGGACAGTAGCAATTTCCCTCAAGTGGATGACCTAAGGTTTATCGAACTCAGGGAAGTAGAGGTCGAAGATGGTCTCTCTCAAGCAACCTTGCAACTAAGATACAAGAAGTCTCTTGTGTCCCCAACACACCTAATACAACTAGGAGTTGTATAGGTGCACTAGTTCGGCGAAGAGATGGTAAAATATGGATGATAGGAGTGGCAAAGCAAAGTAATATAAATCTGTAATAAAAAGTGCAGCAAGCAAACAAGTGGTAAACATGAGCACAAATGGTATTGCAATGGTGGAAACAAGGCCTAGGCTTCATACTTTCACTAGTGGCAACTCCCAACAACATTAACATAGTCTAATCGCATGATATTTCCCATAAAACATGCAATGGAGACGCACTCGGAGGTCATTCCTTTGTGGTCAAGAGAGGACGAGAATTATGTAGGGTTACAAAAGCACACCTCAAAGTTCGTAGTTCTCAATCTATGGATTTCCCAATGTCACCGCGGCCATCCAAAGAGAGTACCACAATCACCACAACATATCTCCAGGATAGTCAAAGACAAGCACCAAGAGACTCTCAATCTTCAATCAACACACAAAAGAGGAAATCACTCATGAAAATATTCTTCTAATCCATGTCCAATAGACCGTTGTCACCTTGGTCTCGGTGATTATACTAGATAAAGACAAGTGAGTACATCAATTCAATACATAGAGGAAGGGGAAATATCATGGGATCACCCTAGATTTAACATAGCCTATGATCACAATGAAGATCACATCATGGGAGAGAGAATTGACCACATAGCTACTGGTAGAAACCTCAGCCCCGAGGAGGAACTACTCCCGCATCATGGAGGGAGGAAGCAACGTCGATGGAGATGAATCCGGGGGCACTTCCCCGTCCCGGCAGGATGCCGACACAGGAATTCTGGTCCCCCGAAACTTGGTGGCGATGGCGGCGGAGATCGGAATTGCTTCTGGAGAAAAGGGTTCTATCCTCGAGGGTTTCGGGACGTGAGGAATATATATGCGAAGGGGGGTCACCAGATGCGGAGAGGGGGCCCCAGGCGCCCCCCTGGCGTGGCCAGGGGTGGGGCCGCGCCGGGTGGCCGCCTGGGCCACCCCTGGCTCCCCTCTGGCCCCGCTTTGGTTTTTCTCGAAGCTTCCTGTACGCTGATTTTTCCTGTATTTTTCCCGGAATTTTTGGAGCACTTTTAATATGGGGGAAACCTGAAATAGAAAAACAGCAGAAAACAGGAACTGGCACTGTGGTGCACTGAGTTAATAGGTTAGCCCAAATATGATCAAAAGTGTATGGAAGTGCATAAATATCATAGCAATATCACACAAAAGAAGCATGGAGCAAGCAGAAATTATAGATATGTTTTGGACGTATCACCGGCCGCTGGCTGCTTCGTCGTTGACACGCACTGCGCCCCCATGTCGCCTCACCGCCGGGGAGGTGCGGGCTACCGCGGCGTCCGGGTTCGTCCGTCCGGCACCTACTCCGCCGAGATTCAGTTGGGCGACGTGCGCCTCCGCCTCGGAATCTTCGACACCGCTCAGGAGGGCGCCCGCGCGTACGACGCTTCGGCGTGGCGCCTCCGGCGTTCCCGTTGGGACATTAACTTCACGGACGTGTCGACTCTGTAGCGGGCACAGGAGCTGGCGCCTCCCCTGCGGCTTAGAACCAACGAAGATCGTCGGAAGAACCGTAGGCGGGCACACCGTCTCCACTTGGCCGAGATGGATGAGGAAGCCATGGCGACGTGGCGCCAAAACTTCCCGCAAGACTTCATCGACGAGCACCGGTTCTTGGCCGAGAGGAGGGCGGAGAGGAAGAAGAGGAGGAAGGAGCGAGTGGCTTATCGCGAGGACAAGCGAGCGAAGAGGGCGGTCTCTAAGTCCAACGTCGAGCTAGGAGATGCGTCCTCCTGGGACTTCACCGACGAGCGGTTCCTTGACGCCTACGCTGAGATGTCAGAGGAGGACATCACCGAGGAAGAGTCCGAGTCGGAGAATGACTAGTAGTAGTAGGTCGTAGGAGAAGACTATGTGAACTATCTATTTATCTATCTATCGTAGGGTTAAGATTATGTGAACTATCTATCTATATATGTGAACTATCTATCTATCTATGTGAACTATCTACGACAACGTCGAGCCTGGGCCGTTTTGCGCCGGAAATGGGCTGAAAAGCACTGAAAATGGGCTTAAAGCACCAAAAATGGGCCGATATCGGCGCCTGGGGGCGACCTGGGGGGCCGGCAACTGGGAACGAACTGGCACCCAAGCCGAAACTAGCGTCGGCTCGCCCCCAGGCGGCGGTTTTCGGCGCGTCCTGGGCGGCCAACGGCTGGAGATGCTCTTAGGTGTCACTTGGGAGCCTCCGACAAGATTGTGGAGTTGAACCAAGGAGTTTGTAAGGGCAAGGAGATCGCCTACTTCGTGAAGATCTACCCTAGTGAGGCAAGTCCTTCGTGGGCGATGGACATGGTGGCATAGACAAGGTTGCTTCTTCATGGACCCTTCGTGGGTGGAGCCCTCCATGGACTCGCGCAGCTATTACCCTTCGTGGGTTGAAATCTCCATCAACGTGGATGTACGATAGAACCACCTATCGAAACCACGCCAAAATCATCCGTGTCTCCAACTGCATTTGCACACTCCAATCCCATCCCTTTACTTTCTTGCAACTTGCATGCTTTACTTTCTACTGCTCATATACGCTTGCCATCCTTGCTACAAATGTATCGTGAATGTTTGAAATTGTGCTAAAAACTCTACCTCAACATAAAGAACTTAAAAACTGCCACCTTTCTTGTTGAGTTTCTAATCACCCCCCCCCCCTAGACACCTCTTCAATCCTCTCAAAAAGCCTCCTCAAAGTCGGTTTTGCTTGAAAGACCAAAGTCCTACTCAGACTCCAGGGCTAGATGAAAGGGTTCCCGGCGTCTACCCCCTAGACGCCAGGGTTCCTCATGTCTAGCCTCTGGTCTCCGCAAAACTCCCTTTTGCACTTTCGAAAAGCCTCGTAGGCTTTCCCCTTTGGCCCAAATAAAGTGTTCTCATACCCAAACATTTCGGGAAACATCCGAAACCCCTTCCGGGGAATTCTGGAACCTTTCCGGAGATCAAACACTATTATTCCATATATTAATATGTACCTTTGGACCATTCCAGAGCTCCTCGTCATGTCTGTGATCTCATCTGGAACTCCGAACAACATTCGGTCACCAACATACATAACTCATATAGTACTATATCGTCAACGAACGTTAAGCGTGCGGACCCTACAGGTTCGAGAACTATGTAGACATGACCGAGACACCTCTCTGGTCAATAACCAATAGCGGAACCTGGACGCCCGTATTGGCTCCTACATATTCTACAAAGATCTTTATCGGTTGAACCGTTATGACAACATACATAATTCCCTTTGTCCGTTGGTATGTTACTTGCCCAAGATTCGATCGTCGGTATCTCCATACCTAGTTCAATCTCGTTACCGGCAAGTCTCTTTACTCATTTTGTAATACATCATCGCATGACTAACATATTAGTCATTTTCTTGCAAGGCTTATTATGATGTGTATTACCGAGAGGGCCCAGAGATACCTCTCCAATACTCGGAGTGACAAATCCTAATCTCGATTCACGCCAACCCAACAAGACACCTTCGGAGATACCTGTAGAGCACCTTTATAATCACCCATTTCCATTGGGATGTTTGATAGCACACAAGGCATTCCTCCGGTATCTGGGAGTTGCATGATCTCATAATCATAGGAACATGTATTCGATATAGATGAAAGCAGTAGCAATAAACTGTACGATCAAATGCTAAGTTAACGGATGGTTCTTGTCCATCACATCATTCTCATAATGATGTGATCCCGTTATCAAATGACAACTCATGTCTATGGTTAGGAAACCTTAACCATCTTTGATCAACGAGCTAGTTCAATAGAGGCTCACTAGGGACATGGTATTTGTTTATGTATTCACACATGTATTTAGGTTTCCAGTCAATACAATTCTAGCATGAATAATAAATCTTTATCATGATTAAGGAAATATAATATTAACCATTTTATTATTGCCTCTAGGGCATATTTCTGTCAACTGGAACTGGCACTGGGCACTGGATCAATATGTTAGTCCCCAAAATAGTATAAAAAGTTGCCAAAAGTATGTAAAAATTGTAGAATATTGGCATGGAACAATCAAAATTATAGATACGACGGAGACGTATTAGCATCCCCAATCTTAATTCCTGCTCACCCTCGAGTAGGTAAATGATAAAAAATATAATTTTTGATGTGGAATGCTACCTAGCATAATCTTGATCATGTAATCTAATCATGGCATGAATATTAAGACACAAGTGATTCAAAGCAATAGTTTATCATTTGACATAAAAGACATCAATACTCGGGCATCCCAACAAACAATCATGTCATTCAAAATATCAATGCTAAAGAACGCTATCCCTACAAAATCATATAGCCTTGTCATGCTCCATCTTCTTAACACAAAATATAAATCATGCACTACCCCGGTGTCAGCCAAGCAATTAGTTCATACTTTGTAATGCGCTTCAACTTTTTCAACTCTCACGCAATACATGAGTGCGAGCCATGGACATAGCACTATGGGTGGAATAGAATTTGGTGGTAGAGGTTTATGTGGGGAAGATAAAAAGGAGAAAGTATCGCATCAACTAGGTGGATCAACGGGCTATGGAGATGCCCATCAATCAATATCAATGCGAGTAGGGATTGCCATGCAACGGATGCACTAAGAGATATAAGTGTATGAAAGCTCAAACTGAAAACTAAGTGGGTGTGCGTCCAACTTGCTTGCTCATGAATACCTCAGGCATTTGAGGAAGCCCATCATCAGAATATACAAGCCAAGTTCTATAATGAAAAATTCCCACTAGTATACAAAAGTGACAATATAGGAGACTCTCTATATGAAGAGCATGGTGCTACTCTGAAGCACAAGTGTGGTAAAAGGATAGTAACATTTCCCCTTCTCTATTTTTCTCTCATTTGTTTTTTTTCTTTTTCTCTTTTATTTTTTATTTTTCGTGGGCTTCTTTGGCCTTTTTTATTTGGGCATCTTTGGCCTCTTTTATTATTTTTATTTTCTCACATGGGGTAATGCTCTAATAATGATGATCATCGCACTTATATTTACTTCCAACTCGATAAAACTAATACATGATGACTATAGGAATGCCTCTATCGACCACTGATACAACTCTACGCATGCTTGACGTTCGCTTTGCCTAGAACAGGTATAAAACTAGAAGTACTTTGTAGGTGTTGTCGGGTTGGTTTGCAAGAAAAGAAAGAGCACGTAAATAAAAGCTAGGGGCTGTTTAGATAAAGAAGCAATAAAGTAAGTATAGCGAGTGTGGAAAAAGTGGTGATAGGAGTTGCGGAATTGTCCCTAAGCAATTGACTACGTTACTAGATCGATAGCAAGTTTTATGTGGGAGAGGCCACTGCTAGCATGTCATCCCTTACTTGGAATTCTATACACTTATGATTGGAACTATTAGCAAGCATCTGCAACTACTAACGTTCATTAAGGTAAAACCCAACCATAGCATTAAGGTGTATTGGTCCCCCTTCAATCTCGTATGCATCAATTTCTATGCTAGTCTAGAAGCTGCTGTCACCCTTGTCGTCCAATACATAGTCCTATCAACATACAACTAACCCTATGGTGTGATCCACACGCGCGCTCATATGATGGGAACCAAAGGACAACAACATAACCACGAGCAAATTAAACCAATCATAGCAATTCACCAATAACCAATAGGATAACGAAAATCTACCCAGACATCATAGGATGGCAACACATCATTGGATAATAATATGAAGCATATAGCACCATGTTCAAGTAGAGGGTACAGATGGGGGAAGATGATAAAGATGTTGGTGAAGATGACGGAGGTGTTGGTGTAGATCGTCGTCACACGATGATGGCCCCGGAGGCGTTCCGACGCCACCGGGAGAGAGGGAGAGAGAGACCCCCTCCTTCTTCTTCTTACTTGACCTCCCCTAGATGGGAGGAGGGTTTCCCCTCTGGTCCATGGCTTCCTTGGCGGCAGAGGGGCGAGAGCCCCTCAAAGATTGGATATGTCTCTCTGTCTCTCTTCTCTTTCGTGACCCCTGGTTCTGGACTTTCACCTTTTCTTAATTTCCCGGAGATTCATAACTCCGGTTGGGCTGAAATTTTAACACATTTTTTATCTGGATATTAGCTTTCTTGCAGCAGAAGAAGGGCACCAACTGCCTTACGGGGTGGCGACAAGGGCCCAGGGCACGCCCTACTGTAATGCCCGGGATGGGACTATACCTCCTATGTGTCGAGGCACGACTTAAAGGTATAAGCCCATTCTGGAATGATCTCAAGTTTGGTATCTTTGCACGACTCATGTAAAAATAGGGATGAAATTGCATAAGGAGATAGTTGGCTTACACTCGCCACTTCACACAATACATTACATAAGCAAGACATCATTCAAAACATCACAACCCGACTACGGGCGAAGATCCAAAAGAAAGATACCAAAACATAAAGCCACAGGTCAGAATCGCCCCTAGTAGAAACCACTACTGATCGTCGAACGTCACAAGCATACGGCCACTCTCTTCATCGAGCTCCCAGTGAAGTACTTGAACCAGCTCCTGCATCATTCTCGGCTGAACCTGCAACTGGTGTTGTAGTATCTGTGAGCCACGAGGACTCAGCAATCCCATAACCATGGGTATCAAGACTAGCAAAGCTTTATGGGTAGGAAGAGGTAAAGTGGTGAGGTTGCAGCAGCGGCTAAGCATAATATGGTGGCTAGCTTACGAGTACAAGAATAAGATGAGCATCTACGCAAACGGTCGCAACTAGTAGTGATCGCTAAAGATCCTGAACTACTTACGAGTCAAACATAACCCCACTGTGTTCTCTTCTCAAAGTGAAAAGAGACAGTCACGGTTACTCACACAGTTGTGTGTTTTACTTCGGATCCTCTGTCAAGTTTTCTACAACCGGACATTAACAAATTCCAATCTGCCACATAACCGCGGGCACGGCTTTCGAAAGATCATAACCCTGCAGGGGTGTCCCAACTTAGCCCATCACAAGCTCTCACAATTTGCTGAAGTGATAAATATAATATCATCACCCCTTATCTTAGGGAAAATCCGATCAGGCTCGGCTTCCCGGTGCACAAGACATCTCGACAATGGTAAAAAAAGTCCAGCAAGACCTCCCGGTGTGTCGACACCCTGATAGTAGCCGTGCGTATCTCGTCTCAGGCCACGACCGGATGGGTGATAGTACGAGTAAAACCAATCCTCAAGTTTCCCCGTGGTGGACCCGCAGAACCCCCGTTTGGGACCAACACTGGCCCCCCTGCTATGTAGAAAGAATCCTCGGGTAGCGCTAACTCCCTATGCAATTTAATTAAATTAATTAAGTTGTTATTATGAGCAAATTAAAAACCAATGTTGGGCCTTGCTGGAGGAGTTTTATTCAAAGACGAACTGTCAAGGGGTCCCCATCCACCCATCGTGTAAGGAACGCAAAATCAAGGAACATAATGCCGGTTTATCGGCGCCTAAGGTGGCATGAGTGGAACAAAACACCGAGCAAAACGCAAAGCCTTCCACCCATGCCCAGTATATAGGTGTGTTAATAATAATATAACATATTGTGATATTCCAAAGCAACAAGTTCCCTCCTGGAACGATCTTCATCTTCACCTGCAACTAACAACGCTATAAGAGGGGCTGAGCAAGCGGGTAACATAGCTAAACAATGGTTTTGCTAGGAAGGTTTGAAGGTTAGGGGTTTCATGGCAACAAGGAGAGGCTGACATAAGATGGGTAGCGCGACATGTAACGATAGCATCGAGACAACTAAGCATGGCAATGGTAGTAAAGGTATCAAAGGGTATGATCATCTTGCCTGAGATTCCGCAAGGGAGAAGAACGGGTCCATGAAGTAGACGGAGCAACAAAATCGAGCGAATCCTCACAACTCTGGAACGAAACCGAAGCTAACAAGAGAAGCAACCGGAAAGAAGAAAACAACACGGTAAACACACAAGCATAAACATGGCATACAATGCACATCCAAGTATGATGCATGTCCGGTTTAATTATGCATGGCATGGCAATGTGCACAAACAAAACTACAAGTTAAGTGGAGCTCAATATGCAACGAGTTGCATATTGACGAAACACCACATGTTATTTATTTAGTTGACTCTCGTTTATTTACAAGACAAGATTAACTGTTTGTTAACATGCCAAGAGGTGAAGCGAGAGCTAACTACCTATTTAGGCATTTTAAATGAGGTCGGAAATAACAACAACAATTTCGGAAAATCCCCATGAGCATGTTTAGCAATTTTTAAGCAAACAACATCACACATTTTAAATGTTGTTAACATGATGCGGATGACATGATCAAGTTTTATGCAAGTTTATTAAAAGTTGACATGAAGAAGATATGAAGTATTGTCACCGTGGTGGAAGGAAAGGGTGCCACGACAACGATCCGAAAATGATGCAACGGCAACATCTCGGTTCCGGTAACTCGTTGAGAGACCGGTGCAAAATAAAAGGTGGCATGAGCGAGCGAAACAAGATGAAAGGTGGGGTGATCCCGTCACCGGGTTCCCACGGGTCGGTGACGAGACAACCGAGGAGCATGACAAAAGACGAAACGGACACGGTGCACACAAGAAAAACATCTCATACAACCACAAGCATTCCACGGGTCATCGGCTCGGGGTTATACCTTCGAAACATTCGTTTCGGGGCGGTTCGAGGGAAAGTAGTGGAAGTAGTGGTACACGGGTCGTAGAGGAAGTAGTTGTTCACGAGGTCGTCAACGAAGTATTCGTTCACATTGGCGTCTTCGTTCATGGTCATCGTACGCGTTCCGTAGAGGTACTTGCCGCGGCATCGGACGTCTTCGGGGAGACGGTAGTCGAACTTGGAGGGGGTAACGGTAGTCGTTCACGGTCGTCTTGTCATTTGGCGCCATCTTGGTCTTGGCGGCGGTAGTGGTACACGTTTTCATGGAAGAACTTGACGGATCCGAGGGCTCCGAGCGTAGTGGTGCTCGGCGTCTCATCGTGTAGCCGTTTGTCGTAGTCGGACTTGGCGCTAGTAGTGGAACACATTTTCTTGTCGAAAACACGCGGCGGTAGTAGTTCACTTGTCGGCCTTCGGCGACGGTAGACGTACATGGTTCAGAGCCGTTCAAGTTTCCGTAGGTGTTCGAGGTCACGGCGACAGTAGTCGTACGGCATTGGTCGTCGAGGTACTTGGCGGAAAAAATCTCAAAGATGGCCTTGGCGTTCTTGGTCTTGAGGAGGTCTCCGAAAGAGAACTTGGCGCCCACGGGTCTTGCGGCTGCGGTCTTGATGTCAATGCCAATAGGCAACAGATGGTAGAACTCGGATCTCGACCCGAGATCCTAGAGATGGCATCGGGTAAAAACGGAAGAGGAAGAGGTAAAACAAAGTTGCTTCTTTGACAAACGAGTGAAGCCACAAGCCTTGAGAGGTTGAACAAATTGAAGGAAAGAATACAACAAAGATGAACGAAGATGAAAATACTCCGTTAGAAAAGAGGAACAAGGAACATTATGAGAACCTTGTAGGTTGAACGACGTGAAACAAGAGCTTACGAACCAAAAGAATATGAAACCACAACGGTATAGCCAAGGAATAAGAATGACATAATTTGGACAGCACTCCGTCTGAAAATGGAAGGAATTGAACAAGAACTTGAGGAGATGGAATGATACTTGATGAAATCAACAGCATATTGCCTCTGAAACAATTGAAAGGATGGCACAAGAGGTAAGAAAGATTTCAGACAGCACTCCGGTTGAAAAGAGAGGCAAAACTTGATAAGAAGAGAGAATTAGAATGGAGGTCACAACATTCCTGTTAAATGGACAAGCAAAGGAAAGAGCATGATCTCGATAAAACGATATGATGGTTTGGAGAGAGCAACATCACGATGCCTCCGGAATGGAAGAATATATGTTAGGTCATTGGAAAGACAGAACGGAGAAGAAAATGACAACTTCTCCCACAAATGAATTAGGAAATCCTCCTTACAAAGAAGGGTTGAATGGGGTTGATGGAAAAATCAACAACGAAAACGAATAAGCTTGATGTGGGCTTATGGAAAACATCTCAAAATTAAGGGTGACAACCCGCCACTAACAGAAACGAATTGCTTGGATTGAGATCAACAAGGAGACAAAAAACTTACTTCGCCGGACTGATAAATGAAGAACTTGGGTCATTTATAAGCACCATAATTAGCAACAATCCTTAGGGGAAGCTTTTAGGTGAATTATAACCCAAGATAACTCCAATGAATAATTGAATGGTTGGAAAGATCTCGTGAACAAAGAAATGATGGGTTTAAATATCTCATTCCTGACAACTTTTGAATCATGAAACATGAAGGAAAATTGTCAAAAATGGCATACCTTCATCTCAAACAATAAGGTAGAAAGAATTGCACTTGGAATGCATGATGAAGAATGCTTGAGCTCCAACAAGAATCTTGAAGAACACTTCGAGCATGAATTAAATCATGATGAACCTCCATGAAGAACTCCGGTAATGAAAGCATGAGAAATGAAAGATGAAAAGAATAAGATTCAAGGCCTGCGATGAATTAGATGGAGGTTTGAAATGATAATTGAAATAACTTGGAGCTCCGGAAAACAAGATGAACAACTTAGAACCGAGAATACGATATGATGAACAAGCTCCGGAGAAAGAGATTAATCACTTCGAGGAGACAAGAATAAGATTTACTGTATGCTTATGCTTCATCAAATTAAATTGATGACAAGCAACGGAATTGGCCTACTACTTATTCTTGTTGCAAAGAATTCAAGAGAGATCTCGCACAAACTGGGGTAAATCTTCAACGAACCACCGGTAGGATTATGAAAAGAACGAGTGAATTAATACGATAACACGAAAGAGTAATCTTGAACGAGCCACCGTAAAAATATGGAGACAAATGAAGAGGCATCAATGAAGAATATTTGGAGGTCGAAGTTGAAAACTAAGAACAAAGAATCTTCTGAAATGATGGCCTTCGAAGGATCACAATGGAAAGAATTCATGAAACGCTTCGGATGGCATAAAAGAATTCCTCACAATCTGAACACTAGTGAGGATGGCAAGAAGCTAGAACCACGAATCTTGGAAGAACGGACAAGGATTCAAGAGGAACTCGTCTTCGGGTCTTCAAAATCTGAGAAGACGATGAGATACACCACCATGAATTGTTGAGGCACTCCGGAATGAAGAATTAAAAGGTTGAACCAATGATGAACAAGAATTTGAAAGCGATCTTGGAGAAGGCATGTGACTGATGGGGATCATTCTTACGTCACACTTGAAAGGAATTTAAGTATAACACCAGAAAAAATAGAAGAGTCAGGTAAGATCCTGGGAAACGACCTGTGGGTTAGGGCCCACTCAAAGAAATCACCGTTGAAAAAGATTGCTTAAGAGATATTGCACCGGTTGAATTTAATTGCTTGAATGAGATAACAATCTCAAAATAGCTTGAACGGATTAAGAATGGAACACGAATCTTCAGCACTCCGGATATGAATAACAAGAGGAGAATGATTAATTGGTGCCCTGGAATAAGAAAGCATTGTGAAATGAGGAAAAGGATAAGATCAACACCGAAATCTTGAATTACATCCACCGGCAGAATTTGAGAACAAAAGAATGATGAACTTGAAGCTCTTGAGCATCTTCACGATAAATCACCGGATAAGAACATTGAAGGAAAAGAATGAAGAAACATCACATGAATAAAATGGATATTTCATTTGAGAATTACTGACTCCAAGAAGAAAAAGGGAGGGAGGACGGGGAAACACAGACAACTTGGGATGAATGAAACAGACAAATCGTCAGATTTCTCAACGGCGTCCGTATGGAATAACTTGAAGAGAAGGCACATCGGTTGAAAAGGATTAACATGAAAATACGATGGTCAAGAAGAATTAGCACTCCCATAGAAATAGGATAACACCGATTAGGAAGGTATGGAATCAACACTTGACATCGAAGCAACTCGAATACCAGAATCAAAACGAAAACAAAGGATAGATATGTTGCAACATAATCTTCACAACATCATTCGAACGGAGAATTGAACGAATGAATTCCGCAGGTACATCAACTTGTCGAGAAGACACTTGGGAGAACAAAAGATAAATAAAAAGCAACAAGGAACAGATAGAACAAATACAAGATAGAAGTTTCATTCCACATATTCGTGTTGAAAGCTTATGGAACGTGTTAAAAAGGGTTTTGCAATCCCCGGATCAGCATAGCCAAGGACCCTTTAAGATGCAACTCCCGATCGGAACAAGCCCATAAAACCACTTCACTCAATGTAGAACCCCGAACTCCATATCATGCATTCGTTGGAAGAATGCCTACGAGCTACTAGATGAACCCACCTATTAATTTCCGAAAGTTTCCAGTTATGCAATCAGGTGTTAGGGATACAGGGGAAGCATCGCGCACTCGACTCTAATCCTACATCCAGCTGTATCCATCCTTCAACACATAACCCGTTATTTCCGGAAACCGTTTACCTCGGACCTTCGAAACGCATCTACTATACAAGCTATGGCAATACTCCCGAACTACCTCCCCAGTACTGGGTGATGTCGGGGTTATCTTGCCACTAACCGCATAGGAGAGTTTTCGATGTCGGCCGTCTTAAGTATTCTAGAACTGATGCGATATATTTGTGACGACAACACCTCGGAGCTCAACTCCCCGGGACACTGCCACAACCCCTAATGACAGGAGGCATCGAGAACAATGTTCTCGTCACAAAGACATCGAAACAATCCAAACAATACTCGCGAGATTCCTAAAAAAAAATTGGTGCAATTTTTGAGAGTAGAAGAGGCAAGAGTAATCGTCAGGAGTCCTCGCCAGAGTGAAAAGAGATGAGGAGCAAAGAAGTCCTACTCTCCAATATATATAGGACTCAAAACATTTTAAGTGTGTGCCTAGACTCAACCGTCAATGATTCGATCAATCAATGGGGGCTTCTAGGTCGTAGAAGGCTCTGATACCAACTTGTAAGGCCCAGGATGGGACTATACCTCCTACGTGTCGAGGCACGACTTAAAGGTATAAGCCCATTCTGGAATGATCTCAAGTTTGGTATCTTTGCACGACTCATGTAAAAATAGGGATGAAATTGCATAAGGAGATAGTTGGCTTACACTCGCCACTTCACACAATACATTACATAAGCAAGACATCATTCAAAATATCACAACCCGACTACGGGCGAAGATCCAAAAGAAAGATACCAAAACATAAAGCCACAGGTCAGAATCACCCCTAGTAGAAACCACTACTGATCGTCGAACGTCACAAGCATACGGCCACTCTCTTCATCGAGCTCCCAGTGAAGTACTTGAACCAGCTCCTGCATCATTCTCGGCTGAACCTGCAACTGGTGTTGTAGTATCTGTGAGCCACGAGGACTCAGCAATCCCATAACCATGGGTATCAAGACTAGCAAAGCTTTATGGGTAGGAAGAGGTAAAGTGGTGAGGTTGCAGCAGCAGCTAAGCATAATATGGTGGCTAGCTTACGAGTACAAGAATAAGATGAGCATCTACGCAAACGGTCGCAACTAGTAGTGATCGCTAAAGATCCTGAACTACTTACGAGTCAAACATAACCCCACCGTGTTCTCTTCTCAAAGTGAAAAGAGACAGTCAAGGTTACTCACACAGTTGTGTGTTTTACTTCGGATCCTCTGTCAAGTTTTCTACAACCGGACATTAAAAAATTCCAATCTACCACATAACCGCGGGCACGGCTTTCGAAAGATCATAACCCTGCAGGGGTGTCCCAACTTAGCCCATCACAAGCTCTCACGATTAGCTGAAGTGATAAATATAATATCATCACCCCTTATCTTAGGGAAAATCCGATCAGGCTCGGCTTCCCAGTGCACAAGACATCTCGACAATGGTAAAACAAGTCCAGCAAGACCTCCCGGTGTGTCGACACCCTGATAGTAGCCGCGCGTATCTCGTCTCAGGCCACGACCGGATGGGTGATAGTACGAGTAAAACCAATCCTCGAGTTTCCCCGTGGTGGCCCCGCAGAACCCCCGTTTGGGACCAACACCATCAGCACTGGCCCCCCTGCTATGTAGAAAGAATCCTCGGGTAGCGCTAACTCCCTATGCAATTTAATTAAATTAATTAAGTTGTTATTATGAGCAAATTAAAACCAATGTTGGGCCTTGCTGGAGGATTTTATTCAAAGACGAACTGTCAAGGGGCCCCATCCACCCATCGTGTAAGGAACGCAAAATCAAGGAACATAATGCCGGTTTATCGGCGCCTAAGGTGGCATGAGTGGAACAAAACATCGAGCAAAAGGCCAAGCCTTCCACCCATGCCCAGTATATAGGTGTGTTAATAATAATATAACATATTGTGATATTCCAAAGCAACAAGTTCCCTCCTGGAACGATCTTCATCTTCACCTGCAACTAACAACGCTATAAGAGGGGCTGAGCAAGCGGGTAACATAGCCAAACAATGGTTTTGCTAGGAAGGTTTCAAGGTTAGGGGTTTCATGGCAACAAGGAGAGGCTGACATAAGATGGGTAGCGCGACATGTAACGATAGCATCGAGACAACTAAGCATGGCAATGGTAGTAAAGGTATCCAAGGGTATGATCATCTTGCCTGAGATTCCGCAAGGGAGAAGAACGGGTCCATGAAGTAGACGGAGCAACAAAGTCGAGCGAATCCTCACAACTCCGGAACGAAACCGAAGCTAACAAGAGAAGCAACCGGAAAGAAGCAAACAACACGGTAAACACACAAGCATAAACATGGCATACGATGCACATCCAAGTATGATGCATGTCCGGTTTAATTATGCATGGCATGGCAATGTGCACAAACAAAACTACAAGTTAAGTGGAGCTCAATATGCAACGAGTTGCCTATTGACGAAACACCACATGTTATTTATTTAGTTGACTCTCGTTTATTTACAAGACAAGATTAAATGTTTGTTAACATGGCAAGAGGTGAAGCAAGAGCTAACTACCTATTTAGGCATTTTAAATGAGGCCGGAAATAACAACAACAATTCCGGAAAATCCCCATGAGCATGTTTAGCAATTTTTAAGAAAACAACAATTCACACATTTTAAATGTTGTTAACATGATGCGGATGACATGATCAAGTTTTATGCAAGTTTATTAAAAGTTGACATGAAGAAGATATTAAGTATTGTCACCGTGGTGGAAGGAAAGGGTGCCACGACAACGATCCGAAAATGA